>OX401920.1:11373971-11973971 GCA_947859195.1 Drymonia ruficornis | reverse complement strand
CGAGCAGTTTAAGTAATGAACATGAAGGGCTGGCAGGCACGCAGTATTTTCCATGTGTACCTATACAATGAGATTTAAAATATAATAGCATTAGAATAAAATTAAATATAATTTTGATTCATTTAACTGAAATGAAAGTCACTGAATCAAGATTCAGAGAAAACCTGTAAATAAAACACTAAACAGTTTTTCACAAGTTTAAACGAAATTAAAGTGGGAGCCCGTTTAGAACGCTTATCAACCCTCAGATTTAAATTATTTTATAGCAGGAAATTAACAGAGATTTAAAATACTATTATTTCGATACTAACATCGAAGTTGGTAATCAATTTTCTCCCGGAGGCAACCCTACAAAGAAAATAAGGAGAAAAGTAACACAACCCAACTTTTATGTGTTTTCAAGGGACAGACGATTTTTTTTTGTTCGGAGTCCACAATTTATACACTTAGTTGTTTATTTTTATTATTGTTCGTAATTTTTGGAGAACACTGGAGGCCGCCGTGCACCTCCAAGTTTGGAGTTTCCCGGGGAGAATCGTTTGCAAGTTTTCGGTCGTTCCTTAAAAGTTTTTTTACCTGAGAATTTAGATACCTGCTTTTGGGAATTCATATTTTAGAGGAAAGCAACGACGTCATTCGCTTTTAAAGTTGTTTTTCGTGTTGCATATTCACTTGGGAATGTTAAGTTTAGCCTTACTAGGTTTCGCCTCTAGGGCCATTTTAGTCCCGCAGTTCCGTACAAACATTGAAAGTTAGTTGTAGGTACCTACAATACCCACATATGTACTTCTATTTTTAAACCCATATTCAGCTTTCTTCTTCTTCCTTTACTTATACCATCGATACAAAACTACATAGTCAAATTGGCACAAATAAACAGTTAAATTGGCACCAAAACGCAGCTTACGTAGTCGGGCAGCGCGGGCGCACTTTCTTCGGCGCCGGTGCTGGCGCCGTCGGATCATTAGAAAGGTAGCGCCAACGAGATGATTGAGCAACATCACCCTCCTCTGGGCCCTTGCCCTCCCCTCTCACGCCTTTGAGTTACTCGCAGTGAGTTTCACAGGTCAGTCTAGGTACTGCTGGCCGAATGTCGTGGCCCTTATTTCGAATTAATAAAGGTAGTAGGTAGTCTACCACCTTTCTGTGGCTACAACTTAGCTCTACCAGTAATAGAGCCAAGCTGTAGCCAAGCTGTAGCCACTGCAATTCATATACAGGCCATTTTTTACCTGTTCTTGAACTAGGTAACTGCAGCTCAAATATAAAGGCCATTCTACCTGTTCTTGAACTATTCATATCATTTTTGGTGTGACTAAATTACTTTTGTTATAATTTATACGAATTTCAAAAATACTGAACTGACTTCGTTAAGTATTTCACCTTTATCATAAACGAGTATGTAGGTGAATTGCTAGCTCCGTAATTAACCGCTATTTTCAGGCATGTTCTGATGAAACATCCATCCTTAAAAGCAAATTGTCAATACATATTTCATTATACAGTATTACACAAACAAGTAGCACCTTATTTACCTCGCAAGTCGATAAAACAAATAATAAACAGCAATTAAATGTGTTATTTCAGGACGGACGCTATAGCAACGTGTTTTCCTTCCGGCGCGGGGCGGCGGCGGTGTGCCGAGGTTGGAACAATGTTTTTATTAAACCAATATAAATTATCTAATAGGAAATATGCTCGTTCATTGAGGTTATGTAATTCAGTGCTATATATTTTGTGGTTTGAGGATTAGTTACATCATAAGTAACTATAGTAGTAGTAACAAGTTAGTACCTTAATAATATGTAACCATCAAGGTAACACCTAACTCATTTTACTAAAATACATACTTTTATTAAATACACTATAAATTACTTAATTTAAATGTTTATCCGATTCAATGTTAATGTTATTTTAATGGTTCTAAGTAACTACGATGATCGTGATAGTAGTTCAGAATTCGGTTACCTGCTATCAATTGTTGTTTTAACCACGGAGAGTGTTCCATCTCCCGTCTTCCATATCGAATCGATGGTATCGATAACTACCATTGATCTCACAGCCCTAAGTTATTTATAATGACAAATGTGTGCTCTGTGACACAAACAAAGGAAATCCTCTGCGATACAAATACAACCCTAATAGTATTTGTTCCGGGCTCGTCGATATCGAAAGTAATTTCCGACATAACGACGGGACCCGAAAAAATACTTTGAGCGCCTGACAATTTTGTTATAGCAACAAGTTAATATAAACAAAACTGATATTATCCTTAATTGAAAGGAGATATGTTTTTGTATTCGTATAAACATAATATAATACCTGCCTAAAGTAAAAATTATCTTTCCAGAGAGTTACTAAGTACCACAATTTCTTGAATATTTGTTTAATGTTCGTCAAACTGAAAGATGTAATAAGTAGGGCTTTGAACGTAAAGTTATTTTCTTTATAGAAAGCGGCCCTTAATATATTTCAACGTCTAAAAAACGTCGGACAAAACCGACTGTTATTAGTGTACCTCCGTCCGAGTTTCATGTGTCTATTCTAGCGGAATAATATTAAAAATAATAAGGGCTCGGATTCGGGGAGGGAAACTTACCTCTCTACATTATTCTTCCAAGTTGTTGTATGGAATTATTTTGTTTTTAGCTCGAGATATCTGTGTTGTTTGTACTTTAATAAGGTCGACGGATGTAGTTTGTTTGCTGAAATGAAAAAAAGGAAGAAAAATATTCCAGTATTTTTTGTTAAAATTTATCAAAGAATACTGGAATATTTTCTTCCTGCTATACTGGGGATGTGTTCTACTCATACCTATTCAGTTATAAAAATAAAACTTTAGTAATGTTTTTCTCAACTTTTAAAAGAGCTGGGTCTGACAGAGCTGGGACAGAGCAGAGAGGTTTAGGAGAGCGTTCCTGAAGTCCATTATCATCAGTAGCCTCTCCTGGAGTCGCGTTAGAACGTTATATTTGGCTCTACATCCAACAAGGCATAACAAGTTAGGCATTGTTTCGTAAAGAAAACATTAAATTAAAGTCAATACCCAACCTATTTGAAAACTAAACTCAATAAATAGTTACAAATTGCACAAACCGCTTTTATAACTAGCCAACTAGCTCTACCCGGGCATGTGTCCCTCTACTCTACCATCAACCACGATATAACTAATTAACTAAGCACTTTGTATGTACGGAACCGGTTCGAGGGACGCCGCGCCGCGCTGGCTAATACTGACGGCGGAAAATTGGAAAATTATACCGAGTTCACTATAATTAAACTGGCTCAGTGTAGAACTCTCTTTCCCTTTCCTTTCGAAGCAGATCGTCACTACGTGGATGGGTGTGGCCGTCCGTCCGTATATAACGTGATAGTTAACATCAGTAAAGTGCTTAGGTCATTAGAACTTATGGTTGAAAAGACAGACTATATGTAAGAAATTGTAAATTCACATGCTAAGACCACAATTACAGAGAATGGACAATAAAATCCCATCCTTACCCTAAGTACAATAGTTTGCGTTTAATGCCAAATCTACGCATTCCCCAAGGGCTATTTCACCCCGAAAGGAATCGCATGAAGCCCCAAGCTCAACAAAAATGCAACCATAATGCACAGTTATTATAAAGGGTAGGCAGGCACGGCCGCGGACATTGTCATGCGATGTCGCTTCCACACGCTCGAATATTTGATTACATTACTGCCTTGGATTATAGATACATGGAATAGAATATGCGCCTTAAAGAGATTAGAAAAAATCCTATACCCAACAGCCAGCTAGTTTCTCACCGCCGGTGAGAGGCCCTGGAGATAATCTATTAGACGTATTTTATATTGTAAGCCAGCAGCATGATTTTAGCTGTTATAATATCACACGGGGGCTCTATGCTATTCTTAGATTCCCCGCCGATCGAAGAAACCGTCCTGTACCTATGTACCTTCTTATCCAGGCTTCAACTCTCTAAGTACTGTGGAGTGGGGGACAATCTAATCATATATTTATTTTTACAACCCCCCAGCGTGGGTGTATAATTGCATTCTTTATGTAATAGATGGCAAACTGGGGGCCTTCATGCGTTCGAGGCATGCGTTTCCGGGACCACAAGTGTTGACTGTGCCCTTGGTCATATTTCATTAATTTGCATGATTAATTTGAATAGTTCTCGGTACAATTTAGGTCCCATCGCTCCACCCATGTTGGAGATTAGGCAAAAGTCGTTTCAGAGTTCGAAGATAGAACGACCTGTCTCGGAAGGATTTCCTCCAGAGTGACCCGAAAGGACATTAAAGAGGACATTGATTCGGAGTTCGGGGTAGGGGTTGCTGGCAATATTCTAAGAGTATTATTAACCGTTAGCATGCTATATAAACGTTTTATTTAGCTTGGACAAACGTTACTCTTACATGACAAGTTAAAACCGTTTGTAATCGGTGCAACAATGGCATTTTTCCAAAGCAGAAATTGTAACCTACCAGCAGTTCAATTGTTAACTTATCAGATACACCCACGTGTAGAGAACGCGTGTTTACATCCACAAAACAAAAGCATTAATTTAATTCGCCGTAGAATATTTTACATGGGCTGTTAATTTGTTTTTCAGCCTTGAACCACCCACAATGGGATTTGATATGCCTTTTAAACATCACTATGGCCGTAATAGAAGAATATTTCAGCCACAAATAGCTCTATTAATATAAAACAAACTCTATTTCTAAAACTTTAAAGTTTGATTTGTCTCTTCTTGTTTATATTTATTTGCCTCAGGGGTTCTATTCAAAATTCAACTTTGTAATCGGCATTTAAAGTTGAAAATAACTGTTGCTGGTGTGTGATTGATGGTTTGTTGCGTAACACTGATTAGTTTATTTCAAAGCGATTGTTCCGTGACAATACTCAGATTATTTCGGATATTATTGTTGTTTTACTATTTTACTATCATACCCATGTCTCAATATAAAGAACAAGGTTAATAGATATATATTTTATTAAATAATAATTCTCGGCAACCTATGGTAAAGTAAAAACAATGATAATAAAAGGAAATTGCTTAGTATTAGGTATAGTTCCTTTCGACAATAACTTTTATGTAATGACCTATCCAGTGTTTTCCCGTTTCGCTAACAAGAATATAGCGTGATACAGACCTGTTACAGCCATCGTTACAATTCAAGTTATTAATTCGCAAATAAATAATACCCCGGAACGTTGCGATCGCTTAATTAACGCAAGAAATGGAGTTCAATTGTAACCCAAATTACAAGCGAGAACGGCCGCAATATGGGCTGCACGTTAAATAATGGCCGCTATTAATTACTAGCTACAGGCCCTACCAACTAGCCAATAACACGAGTCTTCGGGCTGGAAACATACGGGGTAGTGGCGGCTCCTTCGCACCTGCGGGTACTTTAGAAGGTGCAAAGAATACGCTCTACCTAAATAAATTTTATCAAATCTGTCAAATGATGGATTTGGTCTAAATCATTTTCTCTTCAGCAATGTTGACTTTGGATTTTTCGAAATCTATGTGTGAATCATAACTTTAATATGATTATCACTTGCTTACGGTGAAGGAAAACATCGTGAGGAAACCTGCATGTCTTTAGATGTGAAATCCACCAACCCGCACTGGGCCAGCGTGGTGGATTATGGCCTGAATCCCCCTCGCATTGAGGGGAGGCCCGTGCCCAGCAGTGGGACGTTAAAAGGGCTAAATTATTTTATTTATTATTAATGTTGACTTTAATGTGATTCGATATTTTAATGTTTTGATACTATGCACCTTCGCTGCCAAATTTATAGATATTTTTTGCCAGCTCACAACAGTTGCACAAAAAAACTACGAACAAAAGAGATTAGTGTAGGTAATACCAGTGTAGGTCTATCATAACTTTCTATAAATTTGGGGGTAAAACTGCAGTCCATTGATCTATGGCTGGCGACCTGTACATAGAAAACAATTCCAATTTGAACCGTTTAAACAGCGCACACGCCTGTAGTACCTTTTCGTATGTTTCCAAATCGGAACAATCCACCATTTCATTCTCATTACTTCCAATGCTACCACAATTTCCAACAAACTTCCTGCACCCTATCCATTACGGGCGCCTAGTATACCTTCCTGAAATTCGACACACACAAAGTCAAGCAATGGACGTGGAACAAAGGGTAATCCTTGGAAACGTTCCACGATGGTATAAATTATGGTGCAATTTGAGAAATGACCGCCGAATATAATGTAATGGTTAACAATTTATTAAATTTACGAATCCCCGAGCTCCGAGTGAATTTACGCAGCGTTTCCCGCCGTCGATCGTAATGGCTTCCATTTTATTTCCTTATTGGTGTTGCAATCATTTGTTATGTCCGTTTGGGATGTGGATTAAATTAACGTCACGACTTTTTTATCCCCATTCGGGGGTAGTCAGAGACTTGAGTGGCCATACACCACCACATTGTGGAGGTATTAACCAACTCAAAGCCCACGTTTCACCAGATAGTCAGAACCCAACGTGACAGGTGGTGAACCTTGTCGCCGTGTATACAGGAACTGACCAATACCTAATCCCGAGGGATAAGTAGGTTTCCTCACGATGTTTTCCCTCACCGTCAGCGAACTGTAAATTATGCACATAGATGAAAATTCATCCATTGGTGCATGCCCTACCGGGGATCGAACCTGGGACCTTCTGATTGCTAGCCCAACCTGTTCACCCCTAGGCTACAGTCGCTTGGCTAGGCTACAGTGGATTAAATTGTTTAACTAATTGCAGCTAGCGAAGTGTTACGTTATGGAAGAGCCTGTCTATACCAAAATATGGGGCTTGGGGAATGATGCAGCGACCTATCACGGATGACGCAATGTAATGACGCTAAATTATACACCCTACCCTTAACCGATCACGCCACTACAAAAATAAGACAACGAAAAGCATTGGACTTTTATGATTAAGTATGTTTTCGCTCGGAATATTCCTAGCAACCAGACTAGTGATGGGATGTTCTCGAGAACATTCTCACCATCGGAAACTTACTCGTGAGATTTTTTTATTTTGGGTGATTGGTGGGTATTTGGGTTTCAATCTTAAAAACAATTAAAACCACCATACTTGCATGTTTAATGAGCTTTATGCCAAGTTTAACATGCTTCAGAAGATAAATTCTCGAAAATTCTCACGAGTAAGTTTCCGTAAGTTTCCGAGGGTGAGAATGTTCTCGAGAACATCCCATCACTAAACCAGACTATTCTCTAATCAAGGCGTCAAGAATGTCACAGCTCTAATATCGCAGCAGTCACCATCTGTTAGAAGTCACAAGTAGGTATTTAATGGGAAATGCTCAAAAACTTCTCACCTTGTCAGGATGCCATGAATGCCACACCAGCGCAGGCGAGCGAGTGTCAAAAGCAATTTAGGGCCGGCTAAGTTATTTAAGCGAACTCACACCGAGGCCGCCGCCCGAGGGCCGCCCTTCATATTTCTATTCATGAATCAAACTCCCCGCTTAATAAAGCCCTTCAGTGGACGCTTTAATTATAATACAGGGCGGTTTTGTTGACTGGACAATTCCGTAACGTAGTTTGCATAATTATTCATGTTTAAAGATTTTTCTTCCTTTGGGAACTTTGAAAAAGACGCAGCTAAACGCCTGTCTGTGAACCTGTAAGGTTTACTTCAGTAAGAATAATATTTATATCAAATTGATAAACAAGAATCTGAAATACTAAAGGTAGATACGTTGGACAGAAACCTTCCAAGGTGAAGAGGACTACGTGTCTTGACTATAACGCTACATAATCATCAATAACTCAAACATTTCTCCTGATTTCATCCGTCCCAAAAGGGTCTGCAAACAAAAGTCCGAACACATCAAAGAAGCTTGAAGGAACGTTATAAAGTATGCAAAAAATAAATATAACGAGAAAGGGAATCTTCGGTCCGTAAATAGATTTCCACCCCGGACGCAGCCCCGGACGCGATCCGAGACCTCGGGGTGAACAGACCACCCACGCAACTTAAATGGCATTACTTGCAAGAGTTGAAAGTGTTCAGTGTCATTACACTTTATCCAAATTACAAGCGAAAACGTGTTTACCTAGTCAGTGACAAAACAAAGACATATGAAAAATATTAATGAAGTTACGAGTTAAAGAAACCAATCCCACTGAGGTTCGAAGTACTTTACAACCATATCATTTCATATTCTTGGTACGCTCGGAACAGAAAATTCATCAAATTGACCTCGGTCTGATCATTATTGTCCAAGTTGACCAACATATTGAGCAACCTTTTGTCGCCAACAATAACGGTAAGTTTGCCCCGTCTACACAGAACCAAAAAGCCCTTTATCAATCCCCGAACGTTTTACGCCCTTTTATTTTAACGAAGCACTTGACGATTTCCAGTTGCGTTTATATCGTATTTTTCCTAGATACCGGGTATTTTCTGTGCTCTTGCGAATAAACAAAGAGCGATGAAAGGTTTTTGAGAGATTTGCGTTTCGTATTTTTGGATACACGTATCTATTTATATCACTTAACACTTCACTCAGAATCTTCGCCTAGCCATGCCTTAAGAAATTGAGAATAAGTATCTAACTTCTGACATAGTCATAATGATGATGCCTCATGAATGATGTCCTTAGCCTTTCGACTTAGTCTTGGCAATTCAAGATTTCGAGATTCTGAAAAACTCCAGACAACGTCTACTGCTACGTTACCATATCGTTTCAAACCCAAAAATATACAATAAACAAGCAGCAGACAAAAAGCATTACCCACTCTACAGGCCCCGAAAATAGTTCAATTACGTTTCATAGGAAGCGAAATGATTTAATGAATAAATACATATGCCGCGTTTCAAGGCGCTTCCTGCTTCAAAGCGAACGTACACAAAGGATAAACTGCTATTTATTATGGAACAGCATCATCAAAGGTGGGCCAGCTCAAAACAAATTGATCCATCTAAGAACGGACGAGGATTTCGACGCGAGAATACTGGAATAGAGTCAATACATCCAATGTCGCGTATCTTGTAGCAGGTAAAATAAGACGCCCCGGTCTATTATTCAATCGCTAGCTCATATCATCAAGTAATTTTAATCTATGTGGCTGGCATTTTACATAGCACGGAAAACCTAAATCATGTAGCCACTGCAAATTAGATCAAGCCTCAAGTATCATGCTCTAATGGGATGATATTTTTCAGAGTACAAATATTTCAAGCAGAGCATTTACTTATGCCTCCTTACTGCATATCCATTCCAAACCAATCTAAGTCGAGTCCAGCATCCTGTTATTCGAAAATTTTATTTATTTCATGTCACTAGCCGGCTATCGTTATTTATACCGGCCCACCCGCCCGCGCCGCCCGCCCAGCGCCCCGAGCCCCGCCGATGGATATATGACGCGCTTTTTACTTGTCTTCGATACAATAAACAATAATGGGGGTAGAAAAAACAGTGGACAGAAAAGGATTGGAAAGAATAACATATATCTAAAGAGATAAAGAATTGTTACTTTTAGAAATCGAGAAGCTGAAATCATAAAAAAAAAAATTTTATGCACATTTGTTTGAGAGACTGATATCGATTATAAATAAATAGCTAAGTAATATCGCTTATAATTTGGATTCGGTCGGTCGGTACTCGAAAAGTGATAACTCTACACAAGGTATTTTAGACGTTACAGTTAGCAAAAGAACGCTTACCATATGCGATAAACACTTTCCATAAGGCCCTGCCATTTGACCTCCCAAATCAAGACGGTCCGTTTTCCAATTTTTCCAGATAAAGTGTATAAAACCGTAAATCTACGACGGGCTGCGCTCAAATCATAAACCCGCCATCAGGATATGGCGTCACGTCGCCCTTTGATGGCAGACCGGACGTGACGTCATCCCATACATCCACCTGACTAGGGTGACTGTGTGGTGGAAAAGGGGACTCAAAAATATTGTTATCCTAGAACATTTTATAGCTTAGCAAAAGCCAGAAGTTCTTTACTTTGTTCCAAACATAACTGCCTTCCTAACCTGACCCAAAGACTCAACATGTCCTGGCTTTCAAACCATAACATCACTTTTTAAATCTTAAATTATAGCATTACCGGGAAATTTGCTTTCTGCATTGTCTGATTTCATTTAATCCAAATCCAGTAAACCCGTTCCTAACGTATCATCATTAGTGAGAATCTCAGTTTCGGCTCACTACTAAATACTGAATAGTTTACCCAGGGACCTATTAACCCCCTGCCCCCCTTCTGCGGCACATTGATCAACACACCCACGAACGGATTAATCCCATAGCAACGATATTTCCCATTCGCCCCGGCCGTTTGTCACTGTCTGACGGTACTCGCTGTTCCCGAAATATATCAACCGTTTAAATGTGCCACTGTTGGGCAATCGGCTGCCCTTAAGGTAAAGGGCATTCATAGCAGCATCGTACTTGTTTGGCGCACTTTGTGTTGCATAACTGGAGTACACTCGGATTTTTTCTCAGGCTTCCGGATCCAGGATTTTTAGTTACCTACCAGGCCGGCGCCTTGCCACTTTGCAGTGGCATTCACACTTCACAATTCAGACTGTGAAGTGACACCGGATCCAGGATTTTTAGTTACCTACTCTATACCAGGCCGGCGCCTTGCCACTTTGCAGTGGCATTCACACTTCACAATTCAGACTGTGAAGTGACACCGGATCCAGGATTTTTAGTTACCTACCAGGCCGGCGCCTTGCCACTTTGCAGTGGCATTCACACTTCACAATTCAGACTGTGAAGTGACACCGGATCCAGGATTTTTAGTTACCTACTCTATACCAGGCCGGCGCCTTGCCACTTTGCAGTGGCATTCACACTTCACAATTCAGACTGTGAAGTGACACCGGATCCAGGATTTTTAGTTACCTACTCTATACCAGGCCGGCGCCTTGCCACTTTGCAGTGGCATTCACACTTCACAATTCAGACTGTGAAGTGACACCGGATCCAGGATTTTTAGTTACCTACTCTATACCAGGCCGGCGCCTTGCCACTTTGCAGTGGCATTCACACTTCACAATTCAGACTGTGAAGTGACACCGGATCCAGGATTTTTAGTTACATACACTATACCAGGCCGGCGCCTTGCCACTTTGCAGTGGCATTCACTCTTCACAATTCAGACTGTGAAGTGACACCGGATCCAGGATTTTTAGTTACCTACGCTATACCAGGCCGGCGCCTTGCCACTTTGCAGTGGCATTCACACTTCACAATTCAGACTGTGAAGTGACACCGGATCCAGGATTTTTAGTTACATACACTATACCAGGCCGGCGCCTTGCCACTTTGCAGTGGCATTCACTCTTCACAATTCAGACTGTGAAGTGACACCGGATCCAGGATTTTTAGTTACCTACGCTATACCAAGCCGGCGCCTTACCACTTTGCACTGGCATTCACACTTCACAATTCAGACTGTGAAGTGACAGATAATATCACAGGGGACATCTGGAGAGTTATTTTTTTTCGCCCCCATGATATCAAGAACACAAAATTTCTGACACGCCTATGATGCTCAAATAATTCAAAAAATTGAAAATTGTGGTCACACCAAACGTTTGTTAGTGCCGGCGCGCTTGCCGTTCCGAAGATATATCAACCCTGGCTCCATAGGAATGGTATATCAGCCGACCTGATGGAGCCTGATTTCAATACTCTGAACAATGTGTGCACGAGATGAGGCGTGTGTGAGGAATACTGATTCAATGTAATTTGTATGCCAACAACCTTATCCTGAGAAACCTGTCAAAAGCATATATGTATGTAGGTATATATCTTAATAGCAAAACTAGTTACAGTGTTGACCACATAAATAAATTAGTGTCGCTATGCACTGCATAATATTTTGTATTTATATTATTAAGAAATACTAAAAGTATTTGCTGTCCGATGAGAAAACCGTACTCGGCTAAATGTCTTATGCATTTTTTAATCAAATCTAAACTCGCGGTTTATCTATAGACTTATTTATCTTAAATCGGAGTACAATCGACAATAAAATGCCTATTACACGAAAACAAAAAATACATTTATCGGGCCCATTATCTTGGGAATCGTTCCTCGCTGCAATCGAGCCGCTGCTCAACCGCGGCAGTGGATGGGCGGGGATAATTCATAATTGGACCGATCGGAAGCCGATTTGTATCGTAATCGTACCCTGGTCTACATCACTATTAATGCGTGTTCCCATTCACCCCACGATACGATACGATATACATTTATTAATTAAAGTTTCGGTGTTTTCGAACAAATCTTCCAAGCAGCGAAAACAGCGAAAACTAATTTCCACAATAGACAAGTCTATTTGTGTAAATATTTATTTCAATAAATTAAGCCACATCTTTGCGTAAGTGGTGTGCATTTTGGGAAATAATACTATCTCTCATCTCTTAAACAGATCTTCACCGTACAAATACATACCAGCATCTTCGAGAATCTTCTCTTGTTTATTCATAAAATGTCGTGTCATAACGAGCACAGTCGCTCCCTTCACGTAACGGCCGTAGTTTCCATAAAACCCGAGCCTACTGTAATTATATCACAACCAATTACAGGTAAACGTAACCACTGCAGGAGATTACCCACCTTTAGTACCCGACTACGCCGTTAGTAAGAGCCGTAATAATATAATGTACCCTTTGGGTTTGCGTCATAATTAGTTCCTCTGGAGAGATCAAGAAATATATTTCAATTAGTCAGCTGTGCTATTAAATACTCTGAGCAATAATCTCTGATCCTTATAATGACCCCTATAAAGACAAAACCCTGAACACGGTCTCGGCTGTCGATCTCCAAGACGGATGGTTTGTTTGCGCCGACACCAGAGGGCAGCGCGGTGATGGATCGACTACTCGCCCCTTTTAACTGATGACGATTATATTGTCACCCCTTTTAACGGGAGGATAGAGATGTAAGGGGTGAAGATTAGAAAAGAACTAATACTATGATTTGGATGCATAGTCACCCCTGTGTGATACTCTAGCATCTAATACCTTATAAAATCTTAAAAAATTACCTTTTTATAAAATAATAATATCAGTGCTATAACAGTAGCAGTGGTAGCCGATTGGTTAAGCACGCGTCTTGCGGGCTTAAGGTCCTGGATTCAAACCCTGGCTCACACCTCTGGATTTTTCGAAATCTATGTGTGAATCATAACTTTAACATGATTATCACTTGCTTGCGGTGAATGAAAACATCGTGAGGAAACCTGCGTGTCTTTAGACATGTGAAATCCACCAACCCGCACTGGTCCAGCGTGGTGGATTATGGCCTGAATCCCCCTCGCATTGAAGGGAGGCCCGTGCCCAGCAGTGCGACGTTAAAAGGGCTAAATTATTATTACTTATTATTATTTTAACAATATAGGCTGATTACCACAGTCTTATTTCTGTGGTTATCAGCCTAATTGTTATTTTTGTCTCCCGCATTGCAACGGAGGGAAGTGAATAATCTTCTTCCAACTCCTCCTATCCTTTCTTTTGATGAAATTCATGCGGGTTCCAAGACAAATTAGCTTTTCCCCGGGACCCGTCGAGGGTCAAATCTTGGCGTCATCGCTGGAAACCACTATCGATCCTGGCTTACAGGAGTAACAGTAGTGGGCCTAGTCCCATTTATAGAAAAATCTAATATCTTGCTCTAGAACATGTCCAGATGCCTCTAAGAAAAGAATAAATAAAATTCTACTAAAAGAAAAAACGCATCGCCAAATAACCCTGTCATAATTTACTCCATAACTACCAAAAAAACCATCAAAACGATCGATTTAATACAAACTACCACTATTCATAATTACTACATCTAAAATGACTATATATACGCCCTTATCTGTATAGACATACGGCTATTTTCGTTTGCCAGTCTCCCCCAGCGGGCTGTCCACTCTCTCTGATGATATTTCGTATTGTGTGTCCAACCTGGGAATGAGAAATTGATTAAAACTAAGTAAACTTTAGGGTGAAAGGTGGGAACCTGCCATACGGCTCCCACTATCGGTCGGTAGCCAGAACGTGATGTGTGACTTATTTGTAATAATTGATATAGGATTGGTTGGTGCCACTCAACCAATCCTATATCGATGTTTATAATGTTATATGTAATCATGTCAGTACATTGGATTAATTTGATTGATTCTCGTCTATGCGCTCGGCTGCTCTGCGACTACGCACGTAGTTGTACGTACCAGGAAGATATAGGAAAAAATATAGAAAAAATATAGTAAAATACTGGGTAACAACATTTTACTTTAGATTCATGACAGATAGGCAAAGAAACAGTAACTTCTATATCGAATTTCATCCGATTTTTATGCACTCATGTAAGTCAAAATGTCTTTAGGGACACCCTATCAATAGTTAGATCACCAATCCAATAAAAGTAAACCTATAACTTCCAATATACGAAATAGGTATTTCTACATTTTCAGTCCACGTTCACGCAAGATTTTAATAAAAAAAATGTTTCAAATTCCGTAAACAGCGTGGTACATTTTCAGCGAGGCGTTGACTTCGACGCGAAAAGCCTTGAAAAGTTTTGAATTGGAAAACGCGCATTAGATTTTCATAGATAAGCAGTACGAATATACCTAACCGTGCGCCTGCGATGTCAACGGAACAGGTAGCTAGCCGCTGAATTACAAGGGGATCTTTTGAAGTTTTTTGCAATATTTTTTACCATGTATGGTAAATACTTGTCACCGTAAATAACCACAGAACAATCCGATCTACAAATTACAGCACTACTCGGGTAGCGTGCTAGAATTGATACCAGTATGTGAAATGAGTTTACTTTACCAGTTAAACAAGTGGTAACCTCATGAAGTAACTGCAGATGTGTCACAGAACCCCAAAACTTTGAAAAAATATATCTATTATCATGACGACATAAAACTCCTCACATAGAGTAGTTTATGTAATGTAACGTCACGACTTTTATCCCCATTCGGGGGTAGTCAGAGGCTTGAGTGGCCATACACCACCACATTGTGGAGGTATTAACCAACTCAAAGCCCACGTTTCACCAGATAGTCAGAACCCAACGTGGCAGGTGGTGAACCTTGTCGCCGTGTATACAGGAACTGAATATTACCTAATCCCGAGGGATAGATAGGGTTCCTCACGATGTTTTCCCTCACCGCCAGCGAACTGTAATTTATGCACATAGACGAAAATTCATCCATTGGTGCATGCCCCACCGGGGATCGAACCTGGGACCTTCTGATTGTTAGCCCAACTTGTTCACCCCTAGGCTACAGTCGCCGTCGCCGCAGTAGTTTATATCAGAATTAAGTGCCCAGCTATTATTTGAGTTGCTTGTCGGCTCTTTTCAATGGAACTAAACAACGAAAAACCTGACTGATGTTGCTTCTATAACCATATTTTTTAGATCTTGGCGTAAGTTTCATTGCCTTCGTCCACTTGTCTATAAAAAATACTTCCAACCGCGGTTCCCCTGGCCCCATCGGCCGACCCAAGCCCATAGCTATCAGACTCGTTGAATTGTATAATGCGGTGCGTCGACCGCCAAATTCCAAGGCGACTTTTAGATAAGGCATGAAGCAAGAATTCGCATGCATAATGCTTTAATACATCTAAAATAAGAAACGATATATTTTAACTACTAAACCCCTCGCTGGGTGACCAGGGGGCTTACCACGAACTCTTATTGCGATTCAATTACAGGAACGTTTTAACGATTCAGCGTCTTTTTGTGCAATGACGTACCTTATTGTCATGACAATAAGAAACGTCATTGCACAAATGGCCGCTGAAACGTTAAAACAAAACTGCTATAAGAGGTGGGGGGCTTACCACGAACTCTTATTGCGATTCAATTACAGGAACGTTTTAACGATTCAGCGTCTTTTTGTGCAATGACGTACCTTATTGTCATGACAATAAGAAACGTCATTGCACAAATGGCCGCTGAAACGTTAAAACAAAACTGCTATAAGAGGTGGGGGGCTTACCACGAACTCTTATTGCGATTCAATTACAGGAACGTTTTAACGATTCAGCGTCTTTTTGTGCAATGACGTACCTTATTGTCATGACAATAAGAAACGTCATTGCACAAATCAGCCGCTGAAACGTTAAAACAAAACTGCTATAAGAGGTGGTGGTAAGCCCCCAGAACTCATATATTATCTGTATACATTGTCGTGATAGTTACGATGTTAACAGAGTGGTCGTGGTCCATAAGATACGGTTGCATTGATATAGGGGACCACCTATTGGCAGTCTTAATTTTGTCGGCCCATGGGCAATTTGCAGCCGGAAGGCGAATAGTGCAGGACGGCCCCCACGTGTAACGGGGTCACGGTGGATGCGAGTGGCGGAGGACCGTGATGTATGGAGGCCTATGTACAGCACTGATCGTCTGGATGGACGGATTTGTCAATTGGCTTACACACGCCGTAGTTTCTCGAGTGACCAAATCCATCGAATTCGAAGACGACATCTTTCTCAACGGTTCTCGAAACTACATGACGTAGCACTCCATGCCTGAGCAATAAATGTTACATTATTCAATTACTGTCTCACACCACACGCATGAATCTGAGGTCTTGGACACCCATCTCAATCCACATTATACATTTTAATGTTCAATATCAATTGTAAATCGCTTCTAGAAACATTTCCTTGCCGAGTCAATGCCATAGTTGAGTGGCCTCTTACCCTACGTGCCCAGGTTCGACTCCCGCCGTGACCTGTATAATATCACGCCAATTATACGATAAAAATATGTGTATTCGATGTAAATATATGTTTTTCCATATATTTTTTATTCTGAGATTCCATTTGGAATTATTTGAGGTGGTTTTTGATGTCGATCGTTGTACCTACTGAATGTGTTATGGGATCTTCTGTCCGTCTGGTTGTCGGCAGACTGGGGCTGGGGCCGGTGAACTGTCCTATTGCATTTTAATCACAGTATAAATACATGTTCGATCGTGGGCTCCACATAATTGATTGGTATCTTATCAAACCCGCAGGCCTACGACAAGAAGACGTCTGCCACTCGAACCGAGTCGCTCTATTTTTCATAAGCCTGATACAAAATCAACATGTCACACATTTCATCTTATTACAGCCGGTCGTAGGTACTAGGTCTGTAGGACACGAATCATAATCATAACGTCATTTTGTAACACTTTTAGCATTATAGGTAAAAATACCTACTGTATTACTTTTCACAAATAAAGAATATTCTGATTTATGATCCTCTTTTAGACATCGACTGTCACTGGACACTCATTCACAAGTCTACCTACCACCGCACGTTTCTTCTTTCAGCCACGCAACTCAAATTTAACGCGATAAACCTACCAAAAATTACAGGTAACGTTAACTCAAACTGATAAGTAGGACTTTTGAGTAGCCTTTAATGAGTATGAGCTCCTCATTTATAGGTATTCAGAAATATTTATTACGTGGCAGAAGGATGGAGGTGTACGAAAAGGTGGCAACAGCTAGTTAAGTCTCTTATTTCATTTTACGGTTCTGTTACTCTGATGTGCAACAGATCCTGTCTGTACGTATACACTGATCTTCGCTCTATCTAGCGATTAATCATTATAGATTTTAGAGCTTCCAGTGTTACTACAACAAAATAATCGCCTGCATCACTATTTAAATTCATCTTGACACGGTAAAACGATTTAGGATTATCAATAAAGATTCCTTATTGTTCAAGTCCTTAAATGAATTGAACCCCACAATAATGAACGGCACAAAGGATTCCTCTCGACTTTACAATCAAAATCCTATTTGGGCGCGACAAACGTACCAACGTAAGCACGCAATCAATTATCCGACTTGCACGTGTTAGCACAATATGACGAAGGAACCTCACCTCTATACCAAGGGTACAAGATTGATGTGAATTGTAAGGTTTTTGTAAATGAGGCCACCATATGAATGGGCGTCAGTGCCGCGTCTTCCCCGTTTTGTCTAAAGGCGTGTATTCACGGGCGATGCTTATGCAGTGATTTGCAGAAATGTTGACACGATTTTGTCGGACAACACGTATACGTTTTTGTCAGTCAGTATTGAAGCTTACAAATCTAGATATATTATACTGACCCAACGTCGACCACCCCAGATACTAATAGAATAGCTACTGTCACTGAACCCTCCTGTGATCATACAGAAAAGATTTTATACTTAGTGCAGAAAATATTTTACGGAACGGTTACTCTATAACCCATAATTACTATAAAGCAATAATTACTTCCTGCTTAATATTTACGGTCGCATTGGAATTGATTAATCTTATTTCCTGTGTTACAAATTTATAGAGATGAACTGCTCATACACGTTATGGATTTTAAATACTATAATGATCATACACGTTCGTAATAACGGCGTATTGCACAATATTAGTAAGTCTGAAAACATTAGTTACCTCGTTTATTGCACTGTCGCTTATACAAATGAAGGTCCCATGTGAACAAGCATCATAGGCTCCCCTATTTGATTAAAGCGCGTTCACAATCGCCGAGTCGGCGTTCGAGGGCCGTTCGGTGGCGCCCTTTGGACTGTCAGCGATAATTTAATGGAGTTCCCGGTCGGGACAATGTGTTACAAAGGTCCTTTGTGTCGGCCATAAGTATTACAATTTCTTTGTTTTGGAGTAAGCGTCTAATTATTGTTAAGAATCTGTTTGGCAAGGAGATGATTGGGAATTATTGTGTTTGTTAAAGTGTATGTTTGTTTAGACAAACACAAATCAATTCCTTTGAAGCTTTAAATGTAAGAATATAAGAAAAAAATATACATTTAATTATTTAGTTGATTGATACAGCTTGACTCCAAATATCAAAAGTGATACACACGTATTCTTATAAGACAACTTATTTTATGTTCAAACAGAGCCTTAGATAAATTATGTGAGAACATCAGCTAAAATGCTACTTTAAAAACACAATTACTTAACGCGTCGCTCTCTGCGCTTATGTCCCATATATCGTATTGTCGTAAAAATAACCGACAAAAGGGAAATAATTTCGCGATACATGTTAGCAAATGAAAAAAGTCTCGCGGCGGCCATCCATCACGAGGAACCGGCAAAAGCTTTTAGCCGCGAGTGTGTACAAAGCGGCGCGACGCGCGCGGGTGACGCGCGTCGAGCGTGCGACCCGTGTCGTGCGGTTAAGCGACACGTATGCAATCAGCCTTATTATTACTATTTTGGTAGAACATTTTAGAAGAATTAAATTACTGTAGCTCTACCATTAGTGGTAGCTAACGTCAACGTAAAAAAATTTTTATGGCAAACTCAAGATATAGAAGCTACTCTGGTAGCATGGTATGTAATACAATGTTGGAGTAATTTATTATAAGTAATCTTTCGACTAAACGAGGCGATTAAAAGAGAGAGCGATAACATTCTTGACTCGCCTTATCTTACGTCCTCTCAAACGTAAAGCGTCAGTACCTACGTAAAAGATACTCATCTTACACTCATCGTGTACCATCAGAGATAACCCAGAAGCAAAACCAAAGTTACAATAAACGTGTTTCAATAATACACACATATATAATTTAGTATCAATAATCCCACGGCGGCATATCCCTTCGCACATCAAAGCGATCCCATTGTCTACCGGCAGCGATCGTATTACACGATTACAAGGCACATCAAACGCGGCGCGTAATTAATTACAATCACACTGTAACACCGAAGCCTGTGGCGTTTCATCGATAATTAAACGTGGAACAATAATACAGGAGCTTAGTTGACCACAGAACAAAGGAAAACTGGAGAAGGCTCGTAAGTCGGTTTGTACTAGTACATCCATAGCATGACAAGGCTTCTAAATCGCTCGCTGCTATCTGTATAAAAGAGCGGCGAAACTGCGTAATCGAAAATGAAAATACCACCGCATTTCCCGTGGAAAATTACGAGAGAAACCAATGCAACTTAACATGCACTTATGCCTACCTATGTAGTTATTATAAGGATTTGACTGTTTCTGTTCGTCTATCGTCTTTTAAACAGATGGACCTATTTCAGTAATGCTTTATTTATTATAATTAATTAATTTTCTGGTGACTACCTATTCTCAGTATACCTATTCTAACTAAGAAATAGACAGAGCAATCGCTGGCTTGAAATTCCATACTCTTCTACACATATTAAGCAACGATCTCTAAAGGTTTGGATGATAATATGATCGAAGATATTAGACTCGATCTCTGTTAACTTGGAATAAATCGGTAAGTAGAATGGTAGGTATACGACTAAAAGTAAATAATGTTAACCTTTCAGGACGTCAATACAACACAGTAAATAAAGGTAACACATCGAATGCCGTGTAAACACATCAACAATAGTGTACAGTATATAAGGTTCAGTAGTGAAGCGGGCATCGACCCTGGCACACCTGGGGTACTCACCCTGTGACCTAGGGCTGCCACTTAATGACAACGATAAACAAAAAAAACTTTTCCTGAACAAAAAAGTTATCAATTCAAATTCATTTAACTATCCCAATATTATATTGGCGCACTGCCGTCAGACCTCCCAATTCCGAATTAGTTATAAATTAGCTTTTATAATTTTACAGTCATCTGATTGCCCCGTTGCTATAAAACAATCCAGAAGTAATTCGTTCTAGTATGACAGTAGTTTCGAGGGATACGCTAATATTGCTGGTAGCCAAACGTTTGTTAACGATAACAAATTATTCGTGAATACAAATAATTCTTCTAACTGACACAAGAATCTTGTTGAACAAGCATCTGGCCCCTGGCAGCCCTAGACAGCACAAGTGTCCACGTTATCAATAAAACAGTATTCATAAAAAGCGCATTGACAAGATGTACGGGGCCCCTCGGATTAATGGCATACTAAGCGCATTCATCGGATTCAAATTGGGGCAGTTTATACTCGAGGTACCTACCTACGAATCTTGACGGGGCGGTCAGGGGTCAATATACGGGGCTTTGGACGTACAGGCTGTGTGAGAAACATTATACTAATGTTGTGCCTACCGCAATAGTTGGTAAATCTAAATTAAGAATCAAAGTCCTGACTGACTGACAACGCACAGCCTAAACCGCTGGTCGTAGAGACTTCAAATTTGGAGGGTGTATTTGTCTTGAAGGGTAGAGGGAATTAGAAGAAGAAGTTAGAATGATGAATTAATGTTTTTCTTTTATTACATTAACAAACAAAGACACGCGAAAACGATACGAAATCGTGGGCACAGTTAGTAAATAATAAACCTTTAGCGAATTTACCAGTGATTACGAGGCTGTAGGTATTAAGATATATGTTATTTGAAGAACTTTAAGCTCACATTAATATTTAGTTTCTTCTTGCAGAACTAACAATACTTAACACAACTAGAGAGCCGAGTTTACATACAAAGAGCTGTCAGATTAGGTTCAACAGTTCAACGCACTCTCCAACAGTTTATTATGCACAACGTTTCACTAAAATGGGTCGGAGCAGTGATTTGTACAGTGTTGCATAGTGACTGCAGCTATTACAAGCATACAAATGTATCTTACAAAATGTTATTAGTGTCACGTTAAACAGATAGTGCACGATTTCAATTGTAAGGGACCAAGGTTCATGAGCATTAGAAGTTAAGGCTGGAACCATTGCAACTGACAGCTCGAGGTTGACCGCTTTTTGCTCAAACAATGTCGTAGGACCGCGAGTTGAATTTTTTGAATTTAGAATTTTCGATACGCCCGACACATCAAAAAGACGACATGATAAATCAAAAACAGAAGTGACTCATATACTAAACTCGTATCTTGCCTACTTTTATTAAGTCGTATAAGGGTAACTTCGTAAAGGAAAATTTTCACTAAATCTTAAGTACAATTTAAGTACTACTTTTTTATTAATGGGTAGGTGGGTAGGTTATTTTTTCTTTGTAATCTTTTTTATTGTTATTTTGTTGATATTGTAAATAAAAGCTCACTAACTGTTAATTTTTAATTGTTCTGAATATTAATTTTGCCCAACACTGGGTAATAGGTAGTACTACTTAAAAAAAGACTAGTACATAATTTTAATGTTTAATATTATAGGACAAAATAAGTAAAATTAAAACAACTTAAAATTCTAAATAACTGAAAACAAGAAAAATTGTTGACAACATCGGGTAATAACTGAAATAAAAATAGTACTAATCCTTATTAGTTACTAGCTGTGCCTGCGACCTAGTACGCGCACATTTTTGGAAAAGGTTACCCCTTATTTGACTGATGGATTGATGGAGGATGACGGACGGATGGAGTGGCAATGCAACGCATGCCGGGCATGCATGCAACCCTCATAGGATCACTGTTTTGCCCGTCAGTCTATCTGTCCGACTGTCAAAACGTGCACAGCCTATACCGCTTGAGTTAGAAACATGAAATTTTAACTTTTTATAGCGTAGAAGAAGACCACAGGAAGGATTTTTGAGAATTCAACAATTAAGGGGAGAAAGTATCTATGGATAGTCCCAGTTTTTCTGAAGCTAGAGACGTGAATATTTGTATTTGTAGGCTGAGTAGCCGAAATACTAATTTTCATGTAAGGTCAAGATTTTCAACCCAGAGCCATGGGTCTGGAGCAGCTCCATGATAATAATAATATATGGTATAATTAAAAATAAAATACTGGCTCCACAAAACGCCTCGTTTTGTGAGTTTTTTGGGTTCCGTACCTCAGAAGGAAAAAACGGAACCCTTATAGAATCACTTTTTGTCCGTCTGTCTATCTGTCCGTCCGTCAAAACGTGCACAGCTCAAACCGCTGGTGATACAAACATGAAATTTGGACAGTAAGTACCTTTCATAGCGTAAAAGAAGAGCAAAGGAAGGATTTTGGAAAATTCTTACCCTAAGGGGGTAAAATAAGGGGTGGTAGTTTGTATGGAATTCCCTCATTTCTGAAGTTAGAAACATGAAAATTTCTATTTAGGCTACTAATACAAATCCAAATTAGTAATTTCAGCGCTTTTGAAAATTCTACCCCCAAGAGGGTAAAATAAGGGGCGGAAGTTTATATGGGGGTTCAAATTTTTCTAAAGCTAGGCACAATAAAATTTGTATTTAGGCTTCTTATTAACTAAGAATAGTAATTTCAGCGTTTTTGATCATTTCACCTCTAACGGTGTAAAATAGGGGGTGCAAGTTTGTATAGGCGTCCCAATTTTTCTGAAGCTAGAGACATGAAAATTTGTATTTGGGCTACTCATTACAAATTAAAACCGGACAAGTGCAAGTAGGACTCGTGCTCTGAGGGTTCCGTACAATTTTTATTATGTTTGTGTGCATCATATCTTTGGCGTGCAAATACAGGGCAATGAAGCAAGATGTGCTCCACTGTCTCGCTGGGGTTCTTTGAGCTTCCACTTTGCTAGTTTTCGGAACAGTACATAATAATTACAACACCTAAGTGTGTATTGTTCCGAAAACAGGGAAAATCATGAAGACTCGAATCTCGGGATAACAACTGCACTGCAAGCGACTGTGGTGAACAGGTTGGGCTAACAATCAAAAGGTCCCAGGCTCGATCCCCGTTGGGGCATGCACTAATGGATGAATTTTCATCTATGTGCATAATTTACAGTTCGCTGACGGCGAGAGAAAACATCGTGAGGAAACCTACCTATCCCTCGGGATTAGGTAATAGTCAGTTCCTGTATACACGGCGACAAGATTCACCACCTGTCACGTTGGGTTCTGACTATACAGGTGAATTTTTCAAGTGTGCGTGGATGGCCAAATCCGAAACTATGGGTGATATCAAAAAGTACTCAAAAGAATCTCGGGGCTGATTTTGATGAAAATTGTAATTACTTCCCAGAATTCGTTCCTTATCAGCGACACTATCGAATGGTGTAAGTGGTTTTTTTCAACTAGTTCGATTCCTGGCTACGAATTTAGTTTTTTTCAAAAATCCATTGATGCAGTTTTAGTTTTCACCAAAATCGGCCCCGAGACTTCTTTGAGTACCTTTCGATATTCCTTATAGTTTCGGATTTGGCCATCCACGCACACTTGAAAAATTCACCTGTATAAACGTGGGCTTTGAGTTGGTTAATACCTCTACAATGGGGTGGTGTATATCCACTCAAGCCTCTGACTACCCCCGAATGGGGATAAAAGTGGTGACGTTACATTTCTAAAAAAATATTTAACAGGTGATGACACTAAATAAATTTAGCACTGCAAATTTAGCGAATTATTAAATTTGGACCCATCCCTAAGAAGCTGTGATGTTTATTTGATGTATGGTTTAGTAATGTAGAGCATTGAACTCCGGTCTCCCAACTTAATCCTGATGCTCAATAAAACTAAACATATAGTAAACATTGCCGACCTGAAGGGAAGGGGGGGGGGGGTTTGGGCTTACGGCTCTCTCACTCATCGTACGAAACGCAGCTGTAATAGCTGCTTTACGCCAATCTTCTATGAGAGGGTGGTACTACCCCACCAAACGGTGGTAAGTCCAACTTAAAAATAAGCAAACAAAAATAATTTCGTATTACAAATATTAAGTAGTATGAATAACATCAACTGAAACACGCTTAACATCAGGCGGGCCGTACGCATGTTTTTTTGTCTTGGCTTTTCTTGTCGCATATAGCCAGTGTCAAGTACCTACCTATAATAATATAGATTTTCAATGTTGCACTTCGCCACTTCCCGCCAAAAAACAACAAGTTTGTCTAGCAACTCAGTGGTATAAAAAGATATCATAGGCAAGACAAAAAATATGAAAAAATGAAATGTAACGTCACGACTTTTATCCCCATTCGGGGGTAGTCAGAGGCGTGAGTGGCCATACACCACCACATTGTGGAGGGATTAACCAACTCAAACCCCACGTTTCACCAGATAGTCAGAACCCAACGTGACAGGTGGTGAACCTTGTCGCCGTGTATACAGGAACTGACTATTACCTAATCCCGATGGATAGGTAGGTTTCCTCACGATGTTTTCCCTCACCGTCAGCGAACTGTAAATTATGCACATAGATGAAAATTCATCCATTGGTGCATGCCCCACCGGGGATCGAACCTGGGACCTTCTGATTGTTAGCCCAACCTGTTGTTGTTGTTAGGCAAGACAATAAGATTAGAAAGTAGGTAAGCGGTTTTTAGAGGACGATTATGCTTTTTAATCATATACCTATTCATCATTCTATATTATTCATAATCTATGATGACAACAAAACGCGTCACTGACATAAATATTAATTTAAAAATATTTGTAATCATATAATATCCTAAAAATTATGTTCAATATTATATTTAAACTATTTAAAACGTGATTTAATTCATAAAATGCTAAGAAGACGTAATTTTTTTACGAATTTCACGCAAAAATTTGCGCGCACGTCCAGCTTTGGAGGCCGCCATCGCGGATCTGCGACGAACATTTTGCAGTCCAAGTCATGATGACCCATGACGTTTGTAGCATATTTAAGGTTATTATTGATTATTTTTTAAATAAAATGACTAATATTAAATCTTGGATCCACGGATTCTTAGACAAGTCTTGACAATTTTTCTGGTATAGGTTTCACGTAAATCTGTTCAGTTGCTATGGAGAACATTTACGATTAAGGTTGACAATTTCATATTTTGAAATCGATTTCTACAAAATTTGGTAACATTTAAAGTAAATCGGCTAAGCCATTTTATTCCCGACCATATGAGGTTTAATGTTGTATACTTTATATTGCACATAAGCCAGCTGCTTCATCAAACCATTTACTTAGACCCACCCAGTTGAACATTTGTATCACCTTAAATTTCCAATTTCACAGAATATTTCAGATTTTTCCTGAGAAATGTTCCTTTTTCAGAGGAGTATTGTTTCTTTTGCTCGTTATTGAGAACACAAAAATGAAGCCCCCTGTAAATGAAAGAGTGCAGTACACGGCTCACGGCTTGCGGCATGCTGACAGCCACGCATTGTTGTTTTGCACGTGGCACACCGACTATACTTTCCCATGGCAACCCTTTATTTGGAACTTATAATAGGTACACTTGAGCCTTTATAGTGGTTCTTTGGACGCAATTACGCGTAGCGTAATAATACAGTCATGTCGCGAGTTTTTAATAATCTTTTGTAATAGTCAACCTTTTATTTCATGATTTTTTGGAAAGTCGACCATAAGCTATAATTGTAGAGTTTCAGAGGACTATCCACTTACACCGCCAAAGAATCTTGACCGAACACAAGATCTATAATCACACGAACTACATATCTCTCATGGGAAAATGACGTACCTAAAAATTACGAACGCGACATATAGTAGGCGACAGGTTCGGAAGTCCTTCGGGGTATGAGCTGAGGCGCGGGCGAGGTGACACCCCCCATAACCCCAAAACTACTGGTACGTTTTGCCACATCACTAGAAAATGGACTTCCGAACCTGTCGCCATCTATAGGTATAATTATACACCTTTGGGTTACAGTTCCATCAGAACACCATCGCTGAAAGCTTACTGCAGCATAGCTGAGGATACCCTTTGTAGTCTAATGTTAGTAACTGTGTGGAGATAACTCTAATAGTTGATTATGTGACCGCTTACCTGAGATTCCTCAGCCGACAGTCGGATATGATGCTGATCCTGGAGCGAGAGTCGCCCACGTCCAGCGGTGGGAGCGTGCCCTTCGACCTGCCCAGCACACTGTCAACAACACCTTGTCACTTAACCATTGCTATTATAAGCTCCAACACGGTTGTGACGGGCAGTATCTTGAAAAAACTTTGCTGAATCTGGGAACTGGTTTAAGTGTTCAACCATCAGGTTTTGGCCGGCTGAACGACTGTCATGCCGTCTTAACATAGGTAAACCAGACGAATCATGGTCCATGAGTCCGACAAAAAGGACATTGACAATCTATGTATGGATGTTGGACCAAGTGCTGCCCAGAATGAACACATAGTGCATTTTGTTCAATACGTCAATACTAACCTATAAACCGAAGCGCTTCAAATTCTGTTCCGGGAGTCAAGAGAAAAACAAGTTTTTCATTGTGAATTATGTATGGAAAAAATGAACTTGAGAACAAAAAATGGACTATTTGTTTATTATTATTGATAATAAACTAGGGGAGCAAAGGAGAGGCCTTTGACCAGCAGTGGGGCAGTCCAATCAAAATAAAATAAAAAACTCATTAAAAAATCCTACCTAAAATTCATTAAAAAATCCCAGGGTGTATTTTTTTTTTTTTTTTTTTTTTTTAGTTAAATTGATTTAGGAAATCATTTGGAAACACTCCCATGTCTGGGCAGCACTTGGTCCAAACCCTGTCAATCTCCTTTGTGAAAAATTGGTAAGATGGTTTCTTCTTTGAGACTGTATCATTTCACTGCTGGGTCTCCCCTTTCACGCCATTCACCTAATCTAGTCCAGCTTTTAAGCCGCCTTACTGATATTATTCGACCCCTGTGACCACCTACCATCATTACATCCAAGTGTGTACCAAGATCTTGACTTCAATATTTTAAATATCCAGTAGCTAAGCCAAATATGTGGCCTGCCACCTTAATCCCTATAAGTGAAATAGTGAGTAAATGATCACCTAGCTTTACTGTAGCCTTTCATCTTATCGGTGAGACGGCGCCGCGGGCGGATGACAGTGGAGTCGCCAGCACCGTGCAGCGAACCGTCCATAGGCGAAGTGGTCTTAAGAGCGCTGTAGGTGGAGCCCTGGATGACGAACAAGGGTCAAGTAAGAAGGTCAAAGTCAAATGTCAAGTTCATTCGAGGTCAAATTACATTAAATATCAACGGTTACTTGAGGTCAAAGGACATTCGGGGTTAAAGGTCAAAGGTCATTCGAGGTCAAAGTCGACCCGTGTCCTTTTCCCCCATACTTCTACTCAAACCTAAACCTAATTGCGCCCCTAAGGCTACACTCTAACCCGACCAAGATAGGTACCACTGAAGAGCCATCAACTTTGAGTGGAAGATTTATTTTATTATCATCATCTTAAACTTTCATGCAGGTAACTATAACCAAAGCTCTCACCGCATTGAAGAAAGACCCATGCCTAGCTATGATGACACATACTATTTCTGAAGAAAAGAAAGTGCTTTATACCTTGGACATTCCTTCGGTGCTGTAGTCAGTGACCTTCTGCAACACTTCGCTCTCGGTGCCCAGGTTCTCTGACGTTTGGGATGTGAGGGTGTCGCTTTTCTCCTCCTCACTGAAGCTCCACAAGCCACTCTTCTGGGCAGGTGTCGCCTGAGGGGTCTTGCGACCCTGGTAAAGCAAGGTCCACTACCGTTATAAATAGCCCAACTATCTTTACACTAAGATGTTTGGTTATATCCTCAAGCATCCCAAATATATGATCCCAAAGACTGAGATGCATCCATTGCATTGGTCGGGAATTGCAATAAACATTATTACACATAATCCCATTTTATTAATTCGCTCCACAGCCGATTGGGGACCGCGCGATCCAGGGAGATCCACCGACAGGTCTACGCTCCAACCCCTCAATCGTCAATAGTCAAAGTGATAATGTGTGTAAGAAAAATAAGAGCCAGAACATTCTATAAATATTCCCGAAAATGTTAAACAACACATGAAGCTTCTAAAGTGTGTGCTTACATCATCAGCTTTCTCATCCTCGCCATACAACATCACCTTGCCGGGGAACCTTGCAGAGAAGGAGACACATTTAGGGTACGGCTTCAGAAATCATAAATACCAACACGAACAATCAAGGACAGCAAATAAGAGTACCTAAATACATACACACACACACACACAAAACAAGAGGTTGCCATCTATTAGTACTGATGGATCTACAGACTATTATTTTTAACTTGTTTCATCCCCACTTACCTACATAAATTTTCTAGGTAAACTTTCAAAAATAGATCTAAAAGGTACCCTGATATTGTCCCCTTGAAGTCACACAATATTCTCACAAGTAAACCAATTTACCAGTACTCCTCAGGTATCTCCTCCACAACAGGGAGGTCTAAGGAACTAGTGCTCGGCCACTTCTGCACCAACTCGTCAGGAGTGTCCTCCACCACGGTTAGGTTTTGGCTGCACCAGGTGTCCTTGGGCGAGGGGTCGGGTATTTCGTCCGGTATCCAGGACTCGACACGTTTGGGGATGTAACATGGAGGGTAAGCGCTGGGCTCCTCGCCGGGGTCGTGGCGGTAGAACTGCCTTTAGTAATTAATAAATGTGAGGTGATTGCGATGTTACAGCGATGCAACCCCTATAAACATTATGGCGGTGGTCGCATCACATAAACGTCGCGTCGCAATAGCCTTAGGGGGCGTCCAGTACGTGAGGTGATTTTTTTGATTTTTCGACCCCCCTCCCCCCCTGGTGAGATTTCTTGAGATTTTGCTCGTTAAATTAAGTAAAACATGTTTTACTTAATTTAACCCAGTTTTTTTGCAATTTTACACTGTTTCTTGCGGTAAAAAAAATTACGTGGGATTTGCCGAGACCCCCCCTCTCCCCCACGTGAGATTTGGTGAGATTTTGCTCGACCCCCTCCACCCATAAATGCCTCACGTAATTTACCTATGGACGCCCCCTTACCAGCACGGCCACGACCTAAGGGGAACCTCGTACGACTGAGTCGTACTGAGTCCATAGACTCCGTTTAGTAGGACCAACTATTTTAGACAGTCACGTGTCTCCTCTCCTTCGAACTCCTATCCTGTCTTTTGATTCAATTCGTGCGGGTTTCGAGACTACTTAACTTTTCTCCGGAACTCGTCGAGGGTCAAACCATCATCGTTGGATACCATTTACGATCCTGGCTTAGTTACAGGAGTAACAGTGGTGGGTAAAAAGTGACGTATCGCCCTCTTTCTTGGTACCTAATGTCTTAAGATAAAACCATTTTTTGTCAGATTATTTCCAGGGTTCTGACCGCCCGTAATGACTCTCACGTAATATTTTTTACTGCAAGAAACAGTGTAAAATTCCAAGAAAACTGGGTTAAAATAAGTTTTTTTTTTAAACTAAACTTAACTTTAACTTTTTTTTGTTAAATTAAGTCAAAACATGTTTCTCCTCTAGAATATAGCTTTTGAAATATCTCACGTGAGATTAGAGGGGGAGGGAGGGGGTCGAGCAAAATCTCACGAAATCTCACCAAGGAGGGAGGGGGGGGTCGAAAAATCTCAAAAATCACCTCACGTAATTTATAGACGCCCCCTAAGGTCAGGCCAACTAAGCGACCTCCGCGTTTTTACCTAAATAAAATCGGTACAAGTATAGAAGTTATGTAAATATACCTACCAATCTATAATCTTGAGCCAGGCGTGCGCAGCGCAGTGTGCCGTGAACAGCGCGTTCTGCTTCTCCATGTATTGCTGGTAACCGATCTTGAGCGCGTCGTCCAGGAGCTCCTCCCGGATCTCGAACACTATCAGTTCGTTCTCTTCCTTTTGAAGGATTTCCGCCCTAGTGTACAACATAATGGTGGCTAGTCTTGGCTGTACGAAGAAACTACTTAGGTAGGTAATGTATGCAAGACGCCACGAGCTGCCGCTGTCAGCGGCAACGCGCGCGATGCGACATTTTAGCAAAAAAACGCTACCGCCCGTCGCCGTCGCGCGAAGTCGTGGCCGGGCTGTTAGCCAGTTTACGAAGGTTTTAAAGCATTTCTAGGAACAAAGGTCATTCTGAATACCACTGTAAGTCCATCACGACTTCCTACAAATTTGAGGGTAGAACTACCTACCATGTTCGTTCAGGCACATCCTTTGGCAACGCCACCAGGGTTCTCTGATCATCGAATATTTGTAGTTTCCTACCGCGACGTGATATCCTAAATTTATTGTAAGCCATTGCGTAAAACACCTCCAATTGATATTCCACCAAATTTGTATAATTAAAATAACGATTAATTAATAAGAAACTGTTATTACAGTCGAACCATGATGAATAATAATCAAAAAAATATAAAATGCTTCAATTCAAAATCCGGCGTCAAATCCACAAAGCAAAGAGAAAAACTAGAAGCCATAGAGGAATAGCATAGAAAAAAAAGACTCCTAACGGACTAGAAGTTTACGAAAAATAAATTAATGGTATAGATAATTAATAGACTAGATTTTAGATTTTTATATTAAAAAGGCCTTTCCGTCTCACTGATATCATAGGTACCTTGATATCAGTATCAGTGAGTAGATATCAGTAGGTAGGCTAGGCTAGAATGGTAGGTAGGAGTGAAGGAGTGAAATCTCCTTTCATTTTTAATATAATAAAAAATATATTATACTTATAAGTACGTGCTTATCAGTACTTATACTACAATAGATATAATAGGTTCCCATATAGATTGATGGGGAATAATATCTTAATACCTACTTACAGGGCGAAATGGAAATGAATCAATGTGATCATGAAATCAACTTTATCCAAATTTCAGCAGCATATCGCGTCATCGTTATCAACTACCTATTTTATCAGTCACTGGATTATTCACCAAGGTAATGCATCAACTGTAATTAATTACAACTTTTGATTTTGCTGTACAGAGTTTGTAAACGAAAACAAAAAGCGGCCAGAAACAAAATTAGCTAGACCATAAACAAGACTTGACATATGACAATTGTTTGAAAAAAGTGACAAAAACCGAGCGCAAATTACAAATTACGAAATTTATTATAACGTCGATATTTATAGTGCAAAATGGTGAACATTTACATGAATTAGAAAAGTGTACATCGTATCGAACGCTAAATAATGAGTGTATATTTTCTCTAGTTTAGACTTTAACGTTTGATAACAATTTAGAATGTATACTTTGAAAGGTATCTTCCCCGAGCCAAGTAAGTTCCGTTGGATTTTGATTTGGAGACCTAACGAATTAGAGTTGTCATGGCCATCAGTTTTATTTGTAGTAAATTCGTTGCTAGGGCGAAAGATAGTGAATGAAAACTATTGTCAAATCAAACATGACTTACTTTAAAATGCGTACAGTTATTACTACAATATGAGTGCATTTATTATTATACCTACTACTTGGTAGGTACCATCTTTTGTACTTACACATTGTTTGAGAACTATACTACATGCACCCATAATCCAGTGAAATATTTAGACAACTTTAGCCTACCTACCATTATTAATTATTTTCAATTCCCAGAAAAGCTGTGGCATCTTTTTTCCAGTTCTTACAGATAACATTTAACTTAAAATGTTTCAGAGAAAGAACAAAAAAAGAATTTCATCAGGGAAAACATGAAGCAACTGAAATACATACAGAGTAAATCGCCTAAAGAGCCTAAATACACCACAAAAAATGTCCATCCACCGCGGCTGACAAACCCTATAGCAGCCGGCAGCACCCTCGGCCAAGTCAAGTCCTCCCCTTCTAACAAAAGTGGAAAAACATCATTGAACATCACCAAGACCAGTTCTACCAACACAAGGAAAAAGGTCACAGACATACGAATAAAGAAAGGTGACATGGCCGAGTTCCTGAAAAGGAAAGAGTTGAGGCAGTCGAAGCCAGTGGACGATGCTGCCGAAGATGATGTCAAGTCTTCAGAGTCATCAGGACGTCTCCGAGATATTGGCTGTCAAACGATAGAGACTAATCTTGCTCAAAGGTTGAATGAGAGTGCAAAGTTGACTGTGCTGTATCCTAAGAAAGAAGAAGATGCTGAATCTAAGATGAAGGCTAGTGGGGACTCGGGCCACCACAGAAGTCCACCACCAGCCGGTCAGACCCCTCGCCGTGCTGGGGACGAGCTCCTAGATACAGAGAGGAATCGCAGTCGGTTGAATGCTATATTGGAGAGGAAAGATAACATGAAAGATCCATACCTGCCATCAGGTAAACATTTATGATACTTTACTATTACAGTCCAGCGGGGCTATTACGTATGTCAGTTGACAACTGGCTTTGGTTTTTCACCAAACTTTGATGGTAAATTAGAATGACATAACATTGGTATTACGTATTTCTTGCAGGGCTAACCTAACCAAAACTCACTGTACCTTGATATCCATTCACCGAAATACGTAATACCAATGTTATGTCATACTAATTTACCATCAAAAGTTCTGTACAACCGACGCCAGTTGTCAACTGAGATATGTAATAGCCCTGCAGGTGTACTTATGGTCTATCATCAAGAAGCCAACTTATTTCACACTAGCTAGATACCTAATTAGATGATTACTGATAAGGCTGCTATCTACGCTGTTTATTGTTCAATGAGCTGATAAAATGCTAATAATCAATCTCATTTTGTTGACCAGGTTACCAGAAAGGCGTGGTGCCCAAGTACCTGCGCGAGCGCAAGGAGCAGGGCAGCAAGGACACGGACGGCACGAAGCCGGACGACGACGGCGCCATCTGCCCGTCCGGACACGTCACACTACCCGACACCGAGCGGAAGGAAACGCTCAGGATGCTTAGAAATAGTGAGAACATATCTTTGTACATTGGCTAAGTCATCTAAAATTATCAAATGGTCAATTAGTGCTATACAGCATGGGTTAGGTGGCATACAGCAACAATCACAATGATTCATGATGCACACCTTTAGTGAAATAAATAAATATCCTGGAACATTCTTTTACACACGGCTACCTGATCCCAAACTAAGCAGAGATTGTACTATGGAAACCAGATAACTGATATTATTTCATATACTACTTTTTTGTATGTCAATACATAATATACATAATTACATACACATACAGACATGTTCATGCACACAAATGCATGTCCCGGGTAGGAATCGAACCTACGACCTGCAGCGTGATAGGCGGAATCTTACCAACCACCGTCAATCTAAAAAAATCTAAAGAGTTTACACTGTATTATATTCCCACAGGTTTTGCAGAATTAGTAAGTGAACTGAACAAACTGCCAGTGAAGACTGACACTCTGAAAATGCGAAACAGGAAGATGGAGCTGGAGAAGCAGCTCGCCAAGCTAGAGGAGGGGATCAAGGTGTTCTCCCGGCTCAAGGTATACGTCAAGATTGGAGAATGAGGGATATCTCGTGTCAAAGTTAGGTAGAAAGTAAATTTTTGGTAACTGTTATGGGAGTGGCTGTCGACTTTGTGAATATGGACCCAATAATATTTCTCTCGAATTTTTATAACGAAGTTATAACACGGGTGAAACCATGAATCATTCAAACAAGTCCTATTGTTAATCTGTGCTTCTGTGAAAATGTCTTCTATGTATATGATGTATCTATGGTCATTCCACTGAAAATCAAGGTTTGAGTGTTTTTTTATGTGAATTACAGTGATGGCATCCATGGCTGTGATCATCAGCATGTGCCAGTGTGCTGTCTCCAAAACGAACAGTTATCAAGTTTTACGTCGTAACATGAATTCATTGTGTAGTATGAATTGTCTATTCTCAAAGGTGACACCACATCCTGTAATTAATTGATTCCGTCCTTGCCTATTCTAAATTATTGTATGAACAAATATTGTATTTTAAATGTGGCCCAAATTCAAGTGATCTCGCTCAGTTAAGTTAATCCGACGTCGTCGTAATTAGTATTAATTATATTATTGTATGTTATTCCATTGTTGTAACTAATATAATTAGATATGTTTGTATGGTTTACAGTGTTTCTATAACTTCTTTTGGAGATTTAAATACAATTATTTGTGTTTTCAGTTGACTTGATTCTTTAAAGAAAGAGTTTGTTTTCTTTATCAACAGAAATTATATTTCTATAGTTTCCTAGGATACATTTCATTTGGAATTACAATTTAATTGTAAAGTGACATGATTTTAAATCATGTGAAAGAACATGTACTAACTACATAACAATATTGTAACATTTTAACTTTGAGACAGGAGTGAAAATGTTTATCCCATTTTATTTCTGACTAGTCTTCACATAATATTATGAAACAAAGATAACATAATCTATGATAACAATTAGGAGTCATCTCTCTGGGGGAGGGTCCTAATGGTTGCTTATGTTACATACATTAATGAACCTTGTCCCAGAAGAATGACAATTCCTCTCTGTCCTAAAGTGACTTAAAATAACTGTTCTCTCAACCCACAGCTATGTAGCTGTGTCTCTAGTATATTACAATTTCCTAACATGTTGGAACAAGTGGTTGTTGAATATGATCGGCCCTCGTCTGTACAGTGCTTCATCATCTTGGTGCCATTTGTAGAATGAGAAATCAGGAAAGAAGAATTTAATTTCTCTTTCTGCTGACATTGGAGAATCTGAAATTTGAAATATATTTTACTCAAAAAAGGTTATAATGTTGTGATTATTTTGCAAATCTTCTTCTAGCAAAGTCGATTTTGCCGCCCTGCAAAAGCCAGCAGGGAGGCAAAATATAACGTCCCTATTATCCGAACACCATTGTGCTGTTGCCATGGAAACATCACAAATAGGTATAGTTATAGTTCATAAAAAAATCTGATTGGAGGGTTAAAACGAGTTGATTGTGCCATTGCCATGGTAACTTAAACAGGAAAAATAAACAGGTCTGAACTGACCCTAAATGGGTTTTCAACTCCAAGGTTCATAAGAAAAACATGACTTCCTATTTTACACTCGGGGCAAATTGTAATATCATAAATGTTTTACCTGATCCGTGAGCCACATTTCTAGTATCGGATATGCCAAACATGCCCCTCAAGCAGTACGGGTTCTGGAACTGGGCCTTATACACGCTGGTCGGCCCCAGCATCCGGCGCCACATCTCTATCGCGTTTGCGTGTCCCAATACATGTAAGTCTATCGAACCACTGGAATTTGCAGAAAACTATTTGAGGATAGGGTAGGATACAAATCCCGTATTTCTCAGGATGTCCCATATATTTTCAGACATAATTTTAAAGACAGGCTCTCGTCATAATGGCCCTTAGGAGTTCAAAAGAAGTCGGGCGACCGTAGAAGGTACAGCACCCAGTACATTTTGATTCGGGGGAGGGCCAGAGCAGGCAGGCATCTTCCGTAGTTTTTCCTATTCTCCTAACAATGCTCTCATTAAAAACTTCAACTTACCTCGTCATAAATGTTACTAAGCGATTATAAAAGAACTTTCCCACATGCTCCTTATAGAAATTACCAGCAGCCTCAGTGTCTAAGCACACCCTTTTCGTCTTGACAACAACAAATTTCTTTTTCAAAATGTTTCTAATGTAAGATACAGCTATAGGATTCTTTATTGCGTGCGGTTTTATTATTGCTAATGTCAGTTCTAACTTCTGCATTTCGTCAAGTTAACTATACTTCCAATTTTCAGTCATAATTCCTAAAAGATAATCTTCACAATTTCGAATTAAATATGACCCCGCAAGTCGCATATCCATCTGTCAGTCACTCACCTCACCACTAGTGGTGCGTTCCATTCACTGTTAATTTTGTTATTTTCGTCCACAAAAAGTGTTAAAAACGATAATAATGATCACTTTCAGTACAAGTTGGTGCGAGTGGAACGAGAGTTGTGATCGAAAATAACGAAAATTACAAAATTAACAGTGAGTGGAACGCACCATAGGGAGGATGTTCCGATACAAGTAATGCTGCGTTCCATTCACCGTAATTTTTGTTATTTTCGTCCACAAAAAGTGTTAAAAACGATAATTTTGATCACTTTCAGTACAAGTTGGTGCGAGTGGAACGAGATTTGTGGACGAAAATAACGAAATTTACAAAATTAACAGTGAATGGAACGCACCATAAATACGAGTAAGTACTCGATACGTTTGTTTCGATACCAAGTACTTTTAGCATCGAATGAATCTTGTGATACTTACTCGGTATCGCAACGAAAGTACTTGCTATCGAATCGAATCAGACTTCAGCATTTCAGCAATACTGTTAATGCACTCATGTTTAATTGTTATCAAGTAATTTAATTTATTTTAACTATTCGCTTGTTGTTTGCTTACTTATTTTTGCGTTTACTGTATTACCATGGCGCCAACAAAATCGAAAATAATGACATATTTCACCAAGACAAACGAAACAACTGCAAAATGTAATGTTTTTTTTTATCTGTAAATTATTGTGGAAATATGTGTAATTTATTCAAGTATTCCAATACTTATCAATCATCAAAAATATAGAAAATAAAAATCACTCCCATGAATATTTTCCTATTATATTAGTTCCATAAAAAAACAATAAAGTGTCGATATGAGTGAGTATCGATACTTTAGGGGTACTCCATGAGGGTACTCATATTAGTAGTATCGAAAAAGGGTTTAAGTACTTTATATTTATATGAGCAGGTATCGATACCTTGTGGGTATCGGACATCCCTACTCACCACAGAATAAAAATACTGTCACAGAATAAAAAATAAAATGCGCCTCCCTGACGGTCTGTCAGTTGCTGCTTATTAGAGGTGGGTTGTACTAGGTAAATTTGGTACTAGGTGCACCTATTCCTAGTATTTAAAAATACATGATCCAGACACCTGTTCCACCTATTCCACCTAGTCGCAATTACTTATTGACTATGGTTCGCGTACTTAGCCCTTCTTATCCATACTTATCTTATCCATACTTTGACATACATGAGATCATTGATTTACAATTTTGTTGCTACGTACCTACGTAGACATTTAATCAGTACATTTGTTTACTTATTGAATTACTAACGACACAAAAATACGTTATCTCAATAATTTAACACAAAAATATCATTAACTTGGACTAAAGGACTAGTAAACTACCACTATGTAGAATAAATAATTCGTAATAATACGCGATCTCCGCACGCAATCGAGAGATCTCGCAGCGAGAGAGCGAGATGAAGCGGTTTATTGATTGGGTCGTCACGCTCTCGCACGATACTAGGCGTGTCAGCGGACGTGTTGAGTGGAAGCTTACGCGTAAGCGCTAATACTAGTAATGCGTTCCATTCACTGTTAATTTTGTAAATTTCGTTATTTTCGTTCATAAATGTCGTTCCACTCGAACCAACTTGTACTGAAAGTGATCATTATTAAAGCTTTTAACAGTTTTTGTGGACGAAAATAACAAAATTAACAGTGAATGGAACGCACCATAGGTAGACAGATGCTGCGTTCCATTCACCGTTATTTTTGCTATTTTTGTCCACAAAAACTGTTAAAAACGATAATAATGATCACTTTCAGTACAAGTTGGTACGAGTGGAACGAAATTTGTGATCGAAAATAACGAAATTAACAAAAATAACAGTGAATGGAACGCACCATAAGTAGGCACTGTCAAAATTGGAATAGGTCCCGCCTAATCTCGTAAAATACATATTCTTCGGACCTGTTCTAGTAAATACGACTCATCTCTAGTCAAGACACCACAACAATAAACACTTTAGTATTTAGGTTATAATTTCGCTATAATTTTGTAAACTACCAGGAATTATGCCTGAAATGGAAATAAAACGAAAGGCGGACGATTATTCTGTTGTTCCATCTAAACGAACGCGACATGAGATTTCCGTTGTGGGCACAAGGGAAAAAGCTGTCGTCACCTCATCGGTAAGTTTACTAATTTCTTATATAAATGTGAATTGATTGAGGAAAGAAATATTAAAGGAGCTACGAATATTTCAGGTGCCTCGTACCTCAAACCTATATGCTCCTATTATGCTGCTCGAAGGTCATCAAGGAGAGGTATTTACATCGAAGTTTCATCCTGAAGGCAAGCACTTAGCTTCAGCTGGGTTTGATAGACAAATATGTAAGTACCTTCTATTAATAAACAGTAGCTTATTGTACAAACCTTGATTCCCTGTCATGCTGGGTCAGCATGACCACCAACAAATATGCAAGATATCCTGCAATATTTTCTTGATAAAGTTTTATGTCTACCCATACTCTAACTATGATTTGGAGAAAGATCCGCAATATCAGATAAAGATTGAACCTTTGTATGCTTACACATGGATCAATGTAAGCCATAATTGGTTTTCTAGTGTCTGTGATTGCTACTTATGAAGGAGGGAGGAAGGCGATTATTAAATTACTGTTACCCCTTGTTTGCATTAATTAAATATCGACACCATTATGTTGTCGCGATATTGTGCCAACAGTAACAGTGTAATAGTGCCCTGGCTTGATGCCTTCTATCCATTGCAGAACATGAGACAGGATTGTCCAATTTCATAAAAAAAGTATTGGCATAAGAGTAATGATTGTTGCTCCTTAACACACCAAAACCATCGTTCTAAATATTCACCTTTTGGTTTAACTGTAAAGTGGGAGCAGGCATGCACAACTTTCTATGCTAGTTATTTTTTTTTATTTATTTAAATACCAGATTATGTTTAATTTTTTATTCACAATGTGCTAATGCCTGCCTGCTCACATAGCGTTGCTGTTTGGAAATGTATACAATTATTCTTTTTCTTTTGAAAAGAGTAACCATTGAGTTTCTTGCCGGCTCTTCTCAGTAGAAGCAACATTACGAACCGGTAGTAACGCTAAAATATTTTCGCTAATTTGACGATTTATAAGTGCTATTTATAGCTTACATGAATAAAAAACGTTGACTTTGAAACCTTTTTACTCTGTTCCAGTTCTATGGAACGTGTACGGCCAGTGTGAGAATGTAATGGTGATGAAAGGGCACACGGGTGCGGTGATGGAGCTGTGCTTCTCCACGGACGGCTCGCACCTGTACACGTGTGCCACAGACAACACAGTTGCTGTGTGGGATGTACCCACAGGGACCAGGATCAAGAAGCTGAAAGGGCATGCTAACTTTGTCAATTCCGTGTCAGGTAGAAATAATTCATTATTACAAGCAAACAAGTATTGTACCGTAGACATTGGTGGAGGCTATATCCAAAAGTGGATGTCTTTCAGCTGAATTTATGATGAATTGCAATAGGTATGTATCATGGCTCCTTGTATTCCCTGGAATAATACACATAAGACAGGCATTTTAATCCATAAGGCAAGTAGACACATCCATTATTTTATAATGTACATACTAGCTTCCGCCTGCGACTTCGTCCGCGCATAATTTATCCCATGGGAACCATACATTTTACTGGGATAAAAAGTAGCCTTTGTGCTATTCCAGACTATAATCTATGTCTGTGCCAAATTTCATCCAGATCCGTTCAGCCATTCTGGCGTGATTGAGTAACAAACATCCATCCATACATCCATCCAAACTTTCACATTTATAATATTAGTGGGATTAGTGGGATGGCCATTAAAACGTCAAGGCTTTTCTATTAAAAATGGCTACCCAGTATCTCCAAGTAACTTCACTTTAGCAAGGAACTTTTAAGTGCATGAGGGTAGTAGGCTTTATTAAAATCCTGCTATAAAAATTACAGGAGCTAGAAGAGGACCAGAACTCCTGGTCTCAGCATCAGATGACAACACTATAAAGCTGTGGGACGCCAGAAAACGCAACCCTATCGCGTCCTTCGACAGCGGATACCCCGTCACCTCGGTGCTGTTCAATGACACCGCCGAGAAGATTATATCCGGAGGCTTGGACAACGTCATCAAAGTGTGGGATATCAGAAATAATCAGATATCATATAAAATTAAAGGACATACGGACACTATCACAGGTGAGTTGAAACAAGAGAAAAAGTCAAAGAACCAGGGCGACACTGCGGCGTTTTGCTATTAGTGATCAACCCTGTGATTAGTCTGTAGATTCTGACCAACCAATCAGTGGCCGATCAGCCGGTCGGCCGACCAATCGGAGGGTCGATCACTATAGCTGCTCAATGGCAATGGCTAAGCGACTTAGGGCCCAGTAGAGTCAATAGAGTTTTTAAATGAAAATAAACTTATTTAATAAAAATAAATAAACAGCTGAGGTTTGGTACAACCATTCATTTGTTACCAAAATTTTATTTGAAACTATTGATGTATTATTATAGCAGATATGATACCTCCTAACATGGCAATCATTAGACTTGTGCTCAGCGCACCACTACATGCAGCGAAATTCACACTCTCAATTCACAATTATTCACCAGAAAATAAGCCGTATTGGCAATACCGACATGTCTGTGGACTCCTTTAGTCATCATCCCAGCCGAAAGACGTCCACTGCTGGACATAGGCCTCCCCAAGGTTCGCTATAATGACAGGTGTTGCGCTGCCCGCATCCATCGGATTCCCGCGACCTTCACCAGGTCGCCGGTCCACCTTGTGCCTACCCACGCTACGCTTTACGGTGCGCGGCCGCCACTCGAGCTCCTTTCATCAAATATGAATGTCGCTATCAAAATGCTCACAGTGTTTATTCCTTTATTTGCATTACAATATCCCAGCCTTTCTGGATCTCACATACCCATATATGGATATACCCAGCAGTACAAGGGATCCATAACTCGATCCTATTCTAATGCACCAACTTCCTATTGCCGTAGGTAAATTAACGAGCAAGACAGCAATATTTTGGTGGTGTCGTAATTTCCCCCACAGGCATATCACTGTCGTACGACGGCTCGTACCTGGTCTCGAACTCCATGGACAACACACTGAGGATATGGGACGTGCGGCCCTTCGCGCCCTCGGAGCGCTGCGTCAAGCTCATGTCGGGACACCAGCACAACTTCGAGAAGAACCTGCTGCGCTGCGCCTGGTCCCACGACGGATCTAAGGTCTGTAATCTGGTTAAAACCTCTATAAATTTGAGGGTAACTATTCATAAGTGCTCTCTTCGGCTACATGAAAAACCGGCCAAGTTCGTGTCGGACTCGCAGTTAAAGGGTTCCGTACCACCGTAGAATATAAACAAACATCCTCAAAATGGTGATATTTAGAGTCACTCGTTGAAGTCTTTTGTATGGAAACCGACCATAAGAGACCGACAAATAAGTTAAAAATATTACGTTTTTTGTATGGGCCCCCCTTTATTTTTAAGTTTTTTTTTTATTTTTAGTATTTGTTGTTGTAGCGGCAACAGCAACACACATTCTGTGAAAATTTCCAAGTCTACCTATTACGGTTCGTGAGATACAGCCCGCTGACAGACAGACGGCTAGACGGACAGTGTAGGCTTAGTAATAGGGTCCCGTTGGCATCTATTGGGTATGGAACCCTAACAAATAGAGACTGAATAAGTTTTGTTGTGTCAGGTGGCGGCCGGGTCGTCGGACCGGTTCCTGTACGTGTGGGACACGACATCGCGCCGCGTCGTGTACAAGCTGCCCGGACACAACGGCTCCGTCAACGACGTCGACTTCCACCGCACCGAGCCCATCGTGCTCTCCGCCTCCAGCGACAAACAGATATACCTCGGAGAGATTGATCATTAACATATTTGTATTGGATAAAGTTATCATTTAAGTACCTATATGGTGTTTTCGTTTACAACAGGAGGAGGGATTGTGGGATGGAGGGGGGGAGGGGCTTTTTAACTGAAAATGAAAGGAAAGCTAGAACCCATTATTTATTATTTTGAAAATAAGGCCTCAATTTCTAGAACAATTAGAAACAATATTGCCGAAACAACTGCCGCATTTTTAAAAAATTGCTTTAGATTGATCCATTAGTTGTCAGGCAATTATTACTTAAAAAATTGCCTGTGTAACCGCACCTTTACAGAGGGAGCTTGGAGGTGGTATTTCAGGGACTAATCCTAACTGAAAGCTATCACTCTTGAAAGCTTCCAAGTCATCTTCAGTCAGATCTTCCATCTTACTGTACACACCAGGATCTTCGCTCTGAGTAACATTAGACTGACCAAAACCAGATACCCGATTATCCTTTTGAAACACATTATTCTGGGAAAACGGCGATGTATTCTGACTAGGTTCCGCCGCGAACATGTTCTGGTTGGCCGCAGCAAATACACTAGATGGACTCTGATTGGTGCTAAAGGCATTCTGAGCCGCTGAAGCAAATATTGATTTAGCTGAATTCTGACTGGCAAACGGACTTGGTGCATTCTGACTAGTTTGAAAAGTATTCATATTTGCTCTTGAGAATGGATCTTCGGCTGGATCTTGAGGTTGAGAATTAAAGATAGTATTTTGTGCTTGGTTGAATATTGATTGTGCTGTGTTCTGTGCTGCATTCTGATTAGTTTGAAAAGTATTAATATTTGCTCTTGAGAATAAATCTTTGGCTGGGTCTTGAGGTTGAGAGTTAAAAATTGTATTTTGCGCTTGGTTGAATATTGATTGGGCTGTGTTTGGCGCTGCGTTCGGGTTGAGAGGTGCAGTCTGAACGGCGCTACGGAATAGAGATGATGCCGTGTTCCCAGTAGCATTGTTATTGAACGAACTTGGTGTTGTACCGAATGGTGATGACGAGACAACTTCCCCTTTGTTAAGGCTTTTCAGAATCTTGATGATGTGAAGGTTTGGTTTCAGAAGCTGTTCATACTTCTGTCTTGCTTCTTTGAACAAATTGTTCATGTATGCTACCTGTAGAGAAAAAAAAACTGTTATACTAGACAGAACCTACAAAGTGGCTGTAAACCTAGACAGACTTGATATTATGGAACCTCCTATTGTTATATTATTGTAATAAACAAGGTAAGAACTAATGGTAGACTTGGGATATTTAGGTTATAAAATTTTAATAGATGCCCATGACTTACAGCTTGATCAACATTATTATTAGCTTTGGCTTCATAAATAAACAGTCTTGCTTCTTCTGGCGACAGGTCCAATATTCCTGGGAATATTGGTTTTTCCTTGAATGGAGCGAAACACGACAATATCCATTGTCCACCTCGTAATACTGACTGCACCTCAGATTGGACTTGGTTTAGCTGTTCATCAGTCAACCCACCTGTCTGTGGAGGGGGTGGGGCCACCTGTGGTGGTGCACTTGCTGTAAAAAATACACTCACCATCAGGTCATGTCCCTTGGGAATAGATCTTGTTATCCAGCATTAGATATACCTACCAAAGTATGTAAAAGAAGAGCTATCAATGACATTACCAAGAAAGAGGGAGACTGTTTGCGTAAGTAGTAGTGCGCTTAGCATCTGCTCAATAAATAGATGAATGAGTCTTATCATTTACATAGGTACCTACTTTTCGGGCCTTTAGCTTTCGTATACATAACAATATCCTAAAGGCTTATCCAGGTTTGAGACTACATACAGTACATAGGCATAGGCATTGACTTGTTGCAAGAATCACAGAATAATAAAATACTAAGTCTTACCGTGATATGAATACTTAGAGCCGTATATATGATCGAATCTACAGTTCTGTCCAAACCGGCAGTTTCCTTGTTGAAAAAACTTGCAGACCGTCATCGTATAGTAAGTAAATAATAGGTAATAACTTAAAATTTTAACTAGTAAATTTAGTCATGAAAATAACTCCCCTTTACATTCTCCTTCCTTGGAGTTTTAAGTTTAGTGTAGTTGTTTATTTATGTTGATGTTCTTTGGATTGGAAATTGGAAAAATATATTTTTTTGCACAATAATTGGTGCGTTCCATTCACTGTTAATTTTGTTATTTTCGTCCACAAAAAGTGTTAAAAACGATAATAATGATCACTTTCAGTACAAGTTGGTGCGAGTGGAACAATGACCTAAGAGAGAAAGGACAAGCCCTATGTGACGTCATCTGTAGCCAAACACGAGCACACGATCGTCCAAAATGGCGCACAGCAAAAAGTGTTGTACTTTTAGTTAGTCGATAGTATCCATATCGATATACCTAACGATCATGTCGCGGGAAAAGTGCTGGGTCCTGATTAGGTAGGTTCAGCTATGCTGGGCTAAATCAAATAAGGCAAAAAAGGGGGGAGACAAATCTGCAAGGCTCAGGTCAATGTCAAGCGTGTACATTAACGACACGATGGAGGCGGGTGCATTTCCAGGGTGGTATGGCTGGATCGTCATGTTCTTCTGCGCAGGCACATCACTAGAGCACTCACTTGGGTTTATCCAGTTCACACAACACAATTACACAAAGGATTGAGTAGATTTCGTGCGATTAAGGTTTTTAGACACAGGAGGCACCGCGACGACGAGTGTACCAAACGAGTCGGTCAGTCAAGTGTCATGAAGGGGGGAAAGAGACCGCAGCACAAATATCACGTTAATCGGGAGTAGGCAGTACAAAATTATGTTTTTATTTATGACTATTATGTTATTTTATGGCTCTGTGGAGCGAGTCACCCTCTTCCCTCTAAAATGGTTGTGCAGAGTGACGCTGCTGCTCAAGTAAAGTCATTTTCACATGGCAACTCTTCGGGGTTCGCAATTTAACGTTAGAGACCACCAGAATTTCAATGTGTCGGCCTTGTTGGCGCCTGAACTTTACCACGAAAATATGCACGTGTGGAGAGCCTCATGCATACACGGCCATCATCCCTACCTACCACTGCCCAGTGTAGCAAAAGCGTAAAATTAAAAATCGACAAATTTATCAGCTAAAAATCTTGCGAAATCGGGAGATTTTGAATAAACTCTATTTTAACTTCTTTAAGCCGTTTTAGCAAATCCCACATTAAATTTTAAAATGTTCACTATCCATAAATCAACTTGTTATCTCTGTCGCGCATCTTTATGTTCGTGAGTAGTGATGACAAATATTATAAAACTAATTTAAGGCGGCGCAGTCCCGCACCTTCCAAAACAAAAATAATTTCTTTGTGGTCACCCCGGGGTGACGGCGCGGCCCAACGTGTAGGTGAATAGAATCGATAACTTTGAAACAAAACTTATAAGAACAGCACTACGTTTATATGTAAACATAGCAAATATTTGTTAGTTCTATTTTATATGAAAATATGAAATCGAGAGTACGATTATAGACGGGAACTCAATTAAAAATTAATATAATGTACCCAAAATTTATTTTCACACACTATAAATACACTTAAATATGAAAATAACACAACTAACCTGGAAAATAACAAACCTTCGAAATTCTTTCGAGAATCAGAACTGCATGCCCTAACGCAACACTAAACTATATTGTTTTTTCCTTAATAATCCCAAATAACATAATAAAGAGTCACAAAATACACACAGTTCACCGTAAAATTTAAAATAATTTGTTAAGACGGTAGAATGACAGATGAACTACTAACCAGAGAGAGCCGAACATAACCGACGGTCCAATATGTCGGTCCAAAAAGATCTTCAAGGAGAATTTTAATGACAGAACCAACCAAAAATTTCCAGAAAAAGGAAATATATGACATATACTGTACTGTTTTACATAGCTAAATTGTAACGTGCAAGAATGAGACGGATATGTTTTCGTTAATGTGGTCCATATTTGCATCAAATATGTATACCATAAACAATAGCTTCCGATCTATTACTATAAATCTATGGAGTGGAACGAGATTTGTGATCGAAAATAACGAAATTAACAAAATTAACAGTGAATGGAACGCACCAAATAATAAACTATGGCATTGACAGTTTGACAGATGTGTAACTTAAGGTGGCTACTCACAATTCAATATCGTATTCAATCTGTCGATTCAATTTATTGAAGTCAAAGTACCTCCTGTATTTAATCCTTAGGTTAAGAATATACCAAGGAAGTTTTAAGTCTCTAACACCTGGAATGCGGACTTGGCAGCAAAAGTGAAGCCGACAGCGAGATACCATACTGAACGTTGTTTCCTTTGCCAACAAGAGTCACCATAATATTTTGAAATTTTGAGAACGTCCCCATGGACATCTGGTGAAAACGTGCTTTTGTTCCGAGATTGTTATGATAGGAAAATAATAAAATAAGGAAAGGGATGTTTATTTTCTTAAGAACATGAGTAGGTACAATAAATTAGTCCGCGGTGGCCAAACCACACGAGTGCCTGTCTGTATCTTGGCAACCTAAATGAAGTTACAAAATAGTATTTAAGATCGTAGATTTTGCCACTTTGTAATATAAAGTAACATGACACTTCACACGCTTGGACGTTGTCTAGGCTCTCCATATCTATGGTTTTTCCTATACTTATCTTTCCTATACTTACTCTTTTTCTATGCTATAAAAGGTACCTACTACTGTTAACATGTTATGTTTGATTTGGGCTGTGCAAGTTGTGACAGACGGACATAGAGACAGACAGAAGGACAACAAAGTGATCATATTAGGGTTTAGTTTTTTTTCCTTATTAGGTACGGTACCCTAAGAATATCCAACTAATTAGACCATAAGACAAAATTAAAGGACAATGGGCAAAATTGTATGGGACTTGGTCCAAATATACACCACTGACGAGACCTACGTAACCCGATAGACCACTAAATACTGAGTAACTTTTACAAAGACAGATCAACAAAATAAGCTGTCAGTAAAAAAATATGGGTAGTTTAAAAAACATATTTTTTTGATTTCACCCTTATTATTATGTTTATACGTTTTTTTCGAAAGGCAACAATACAAATACTCTTACTAACATCAAATAAAAATAAAATAAGCTGTCAGAAAGCAAAAAATGCCGTGAAAAATATTTTATTATTATTTTTGTTACCTGATGAAAAGTGAACAACAACAACAACAGCAGCATTCTTACGTATTTTCTGATGTTGCGCTTCTATAAAATAAATAAGCAGGTACCTTCTATGCGTTACCTTACTTTTTTACTTATCATCAGGTAACAATAATAATAATAAAATATGTTTCACGGCATTTTTTGCTTTCTGACAGCTTTTTTTAATTTTATTTAATGTTAGAAAGTGAATTTATATTGTTGCCTTTCGAAAAAAATGTATAAGACATAACACTAAGTGTGAAATAAAAAAATTAAAATATTCTTTTAAACTACTCATTTTTTACTGACTACCTATTTTGTTGAACTGCCTTTGCAAAAGTTACTCAGTATGTAGTGGTCTATCGAGTGACGTAGGTCTCGGAAGTGTTGGACATTTGGACCATTTTTGCCCATTGTCCTTTGTGCTAACGAAAAGGAACAGTGAGGGCAGGGCATTTTCTTTTAAAACTCGTTGTGTTAAATTAGGGACATAATCTGTCGGCTTAAAATGCTTGCTGCATATGACGGAATTTTGGGTAATTTTTCTGTAGCCAATAGGTATTCGTTGTAACCAATTTACACGCCTGGGATCTGTAGTTTTAGGTAATCTGAAAAAGAAAAAATTGTTGTTTTGTTTTTTCTTGCTTAGGAGTAATCGGGAAGTGTAAAGTCAAAAGTCGTCCCGATTTCAAACAATTTCAATCGACAAACCATCGGTCTCGGCTTTTATTTTATGTTGTCCATCAAGGGTTGCAATGCTGACCGCGCTGTGGAGCCCTGGAGCTGCGCTGCGCCGCGCTTTCGGCCATTAACAACGCGCCCAGCAACACACTCATTACAGACCGTGGCAGTAATGTACTATTAAATAGTAACAAAAGGGTAAAGGAAAAAGGCCCCGAGAATTGCATTGCCTAGGGGCCCTGAAAGGGTTAATCTGGCCATAGACGTGCGCGTTCCTTGAGCGTGTAAACGACGCGACCGCCGCGTGCGAGCCCGGCGAGCCGTGACAACGCGGCGTGAGCGTCGCGTTTTACCAGCGTGTGGTATGTCGCGCGTTGCAAATGCGACCGACTTCAAAAAGTAGCGATGCAGTCGTGCGGCAACGAAAAGCGCGACTTTATCGCTGCAAACAGTTCCCGTGGACGATATTCCTCAGTTAACACAGACACATAATAAGATTGATATTATAGTCCTTTTTACTAACGAAATTTATGTCACCCGAACATCTAAAATGTACTTAACGTGGAAAACATAGTTACCCACTTACCTATGTTAAGATAATCCTTAATTCGGATAATATTCGCTTTTACACCCTTCCATTACGCATATTCTACCCATTTTTATAAGAAAATTCAGCACAATCCTCTAGATTTAAAATTCGCTGAAAATGTCGTGTGTCACGCAAATTGACGTTCTGTGTTTCAAGTGTTTAATTTTATTTCTGCTACGATTCCTATAGACATCACGGAACTGAAAATTACAAGCGAATTATTAAAGAAGGTAAGTACTTATTTTCAGATATTTATTTATATTTGAAATTATAATCTTAGGATATTCTTATACTTTACCATAGGTATTTCATTAATCGACTTTATTGTTTATTATTCTTATCATGAAAATGTACCAAATTTAAAGTGATCGAATAAATATTAACTGGCAACACAAGGGTTGAAAGGTTGTACTGTTAGAAAGGGAAAGAAGGCGCAGTTATAGGTATCTGGCTGGGACCGGTTTTTATAAAGCCTGCATCGTGGGCGTTAAGTCCGTCAGATAAGGTTTATTTTTGAATGAATGAATGGAAAATAAAGTTTGTAGTTCACAGTCCTTGAAGTGTTACGTTCATGGAATATACCTGTAGATTTGACAAGCGCGTACACCCGTAAGGGACAAAAGATGTATAATCCTGCTAAATTACGCTTAACCCTAATGTCTATGGAACGTGATCCGACGTATACTACTTCTAAATTTGGTTGGGTGATGCTTTGTTTGGCTCATACTGGACCAAAGACCTACCAAAAGTATGAGCCCAACAAACTTAGGGCGATACGCAGAAAGTGACAAAAGATAGTACGTCTATCCCTTTCACTCTTAGGATATCGGGCGTAAGCATGTCTCGCTCAAGTACGGTATTATTATTACCGTGTCATCTCTATTGATCCTTTCTCTATGATTTAAACTTATTCTTATACTTTACCATAGGTATTTCATTAATCGACTTTATTGTTTATTATTCTTATCATGAAAATGTACCAAATTTAAAGTGATCGAATAAATATTAACTGGCAACACAAGGGTTGAAAGGTTGTACTGTTAGAAAGGGAAAGAAGGCGCAGTTATAGGTATCTGGCTGGGACCGGTTTTTATAAAGCCTGCATCGTGGGCGTTAAGTCCGTCAGATAAGGTTTATTTTTGAATGAATGAATGGAAAATAAAGTTTGTAGTTCACAGTCCTTGAAGTGTTACGTTCATGGAATATACCTGTAGATTTGACAAGCGCGTACACCCGTAAGGGACAAAAGATGTATAATCCTGCTAAATTACGCTTAACCCTAATGTCTATGGAACGTGATCCGACGTATACTACTTCTAAATTTGGTTGGGTGATGCTTTGTTTGGCTCATACTGGACCAAAGACCTACCAAAAGTATGAGCCCAACAAACTTAGGGCGATACGCAGAAAGTGACAAAAGATAGTACGTCTATCCCTTTCACTCTTAGGATATCGGGCGTAAGCATGTCTCGCTCAAGTACGGTATTATTATTACCGTGTCATCTCTATTGATCCTTTCTCTATGATTTAAACTGTATTATGAGATGAGATGTCAGATGAAGCCCGTTTTGACAGTTAGTTATGACCATAGAATGTCACCTAGCATGAAATCAAGAAAATAATTAAAAATAAATTACTGTTAACTTTTTGGTTCAAAAATCACTTCTTTTTTTAGTGCTTTCAGTAATATCTGAAAACATATTTCAAGTATATATTCATCACGAAATTATTCAAAGTTAAATTTTAATGTTTTTTTTTTATAGTACTGTGGTGGCAAAAAAGCGTATGGCCCGCCTGATGTTAAGCAGTTACCGTAGCCTATAGATGCTTACAATACCAAAGGTATTGCTCGCACATTGCCGACCTGAAGGGGAGTGGGATGGAGGGAGAGGGAGGGGGGGTGGGCTTACGGCTCTCTCATTCATCGAACGAAACGCAGCTGTAATAGCTGCTTTACGCCGATCTTCTTTGAAAGGGTGGTAATACCCCGGTCGAGCCAGCCCATTTATGAGCTGCAGTCAATTGGCTACAGCTTGGCTCTACCACCTTAACCTTAACCTTGTTGTATTGATACGTAACTTTTTACAAACACGTTACGTCCTACTTCCTTTTTTTAAACCAATGTGCTGTCACTAATATGTTCACCGTTTTTGAATGGCTAAATCGATTCCATATTAAAACATTAATGTTCTATAAGCCATTTCAGTAACCTTAGGACCCCAGGCGTAAAGAAAAATTTACTTGAATTTGTCTGTGCGCTTATTTGTGCTCCGTGTATTTTTCTTGTGACTTTGCTTTGTTTTTGGACTGTTTCTGTATGCTCTCACGTTGACTTTGGCGATTTGATTTATTTTTGCTACAGAACTCAGGTTTTCTTGTGTTCAGTTGTATCATTTCATCAAAAAGAAACGATTAAATGCTCTTATAAATTTGAAATAGTCGTGACTATCGGATATTCAGGATACCGATTTCTTTGGTTCGTATCCCTAATTAAAAAACAGGCAGGTGTCAAAACGGGCCTCTTAGATCTCGACGACTAGGTAATGCGCGATTTTCCACTGGCCGGCACCGGCACGGTGACAGCTATTTGCGGAGTTTTCATTGGTCAGTCACCAGTTGTCATTGGTTATCAGGCGTCAACTTTCCTCCTCACCGCGCAATTTTTCGAACCAACTCAAGTTGAATCAACAGTTTGAATAAAAAATTGAATCGTGAGTAGCCACCTTTATAAATTCCTTGGTCTCTATGGATGGTGCGTTCCATTCACTGTTAATTTTGTTAATTTCGTTATTTTCGAACACAAATCTCGTTCCACTCGCACCAACTTGTACTGAAAGTGATCATTATTTTATAGTTCTTAACAGTTTTTGTGGACAAAAATAACAAAATTAACAGTGAATGGAACGCACCAGTAGTATACCAAATAGTAATTCTGTGGTACTGGCACAGAATAAAAATACTGTTATCTATACATAAATGCAAATTAATAAAAATTGGTATTTCATCAACAAAATAAAACTTATTTAGTTTTCGTGAATCATCGTACGTGCGTATCCTTTGGGGTTCGAGCTGCAGCAACAATGAATCACAGGTAAATTTTACCTACCTAACCTCAAAGTGTACACAAAGAATTTATTTGTTAGCATTGGGCCGGCCGAATATTATAATAATTTTTCTGTTAGTAAATTTCTGACGTTCGCCGGCACGGCACCATCCCGCACACCTATCAGAAACTTCGCTCCGGTGAGTCTGAGTTTAGTTCACGGCTCGCCGTTGATTTTTACATAACGTAGGTATATACTATATGTAAAGAAATTATAAAAAAAAACAAACCGACTTCAAAAAAACCTGGAGCACTAAAAAGCCTGAAATAATATTTCTATTACTACCTCTGCCTACCCCTTCGGGAAAACCAGACGTGATGGTGTGTTATCGAGTATTTGGAGTCGGTGCCAATTTATCTTCTTACTTTTATAGTGGGTAGACTTGGCATACCAAGATTGGCACCGACTCCAAATACTCGATAACACACGATCACGTCTGGTTTTCCCGAAGGGATAGACAGAGGTAGTAATAGAAATATTATTTCAGGCTTTTTAGTGCTCCAGGTTTTTTTGAAGTCTGTTTGTTTTTTTTTTTTATAAAAATAATTTTATTTCACGATTTTTAGTGGTGCCATACCAATGAACATTTTGGCATATTGAACCGTATGAAGTAAGCCCAACAAAAGGTAACTGCTGTAAATTGTTGAGGAATTCCCTCGACTGTCTATGGTCTCCATCATCAGACCTGTAATGGCACTTATAAACCATATGGGTGCAAAGTTCTCATCAATAGAAATGAATTTAGTCCAAACAAGGTAGATACTGTAAAACGTTGAGGAGTTCCCTTGACTATACTTCGTCTTCATCATGAGAATCCTAATGACAGTCACAACCCATCTAGGTGTAAAGTTCTCATCAATACAAATTAATCAAGCCCAAACACCAGGTGATTGCTGTAAATCGTTGAGGAGTTCCCTCGACTGTCTTTCCGCTCCATCATCAGATCGACTCCAGACCTTCATAAAATAGTAGTGCTTTAAAGTACTTAATGAAAAAAATTACAAACGCACTAGTCGCCCCTACGATTTTCGAAGGTTCCCCTCGATTTCTCTGGGATTCCATCATCAGATCCTGGTTTCCTTATCATGGTACCACCCCTGGGATATCTCCTTTCCAACAAAAAAAGAATCATCAAAATCGGTTCATAAACGACGAAGTTATCCGCGAACACATAAAAAAATAAAAAACATATATACTGTCGAATTGAGAAACCTCCTCCTTTTTTGAAGTCGGTTTAATAAGCGCGCTCTCCGATGTTCTAATCAGAAAAAAAATCTGACGTCTTATCTGCGGCGTCCGTAGGCAGCCTGAGAGTACTAGGCTAGGGACCAAGCATACCTGTTTAGTCTTATTGTAATATCATCAAGTTCAGTTAATTTTTGAATAGACCTCTGATGTTAGGTAAATGGACAAGTTCAATCCCAATTTGTTGTTCAAATGTACTTAAGTACCTAGACTTTACCCTGTTACTCTAGTCAGTAGGGTGGTCCTAAATTATTAGATTGCAGTAAATCAGTATAAAATTATTAGTGGCTATGCACACAGAGCAACTTTAGTTGAAGAAACTATCAACTTAGTTGCCGAAACTATCAACTTTTTAATGGTTTTTTGTTAAAGGTTGCCAGTTGCAGCAACAGTTGCCCGTGTGCATAGCCCCTTAGCAGTTTGCTAAATCAGGGTCAACTTGTAGGAAAGGTTGAAATAGATATACCTGCTTTATAGGTAGTTCTTATTTTTCAAGTCGTCGCTTCTATGACTCAGACTCCTTAAATATTGTGTTTTTGTTGCAGCAACTCCAAAATGAAACACCATCACATTTACTTCATACAAATATTATTTGTGGGCGGGATCACAATTGGTGAGTATTTGGTTTAGACACTTACAATCAACTTCTATACAGAATAATGCTTACTACATGACGGGCCAGTTGGTGTGGTTGGTAAGATTCCATCTATCACACTGCAGGTTGTACGTTCGATTCCTACCCAGGACATGCATTTGTGTGCATGAACATGTCTGTATGTCCCGAGTTTGGGTGTAATTATGTATATTAAATATGTATTTACAAATAAAAAGTAATATGTAGTAATATCAGTTATCTGTTAGGTAATAGTCAGGTCCTGTATACACGGCGACAAGGTTCACCACCTGTCACGTTGGGTTCTGACTATCTGGTGAAACGTGGGCTTTGAGTTGGTTAATACCTCCACAATGTGGTGGTGTATGGCCACTCAAGCTTCTGACTACCCCCGAATGGGGATAAAAGTCGTGACGTTACAGTTACAGTTATGAGTTATCTGGTTTCCGTAGTACAAGCTCTGCTTAGTTTGGGATCAGGTAGCCGTGTGTAAAAAGAATGTCCCAGGATATTTATTATTATTTATTTTACATATAATAAAAATCTTTTCAACATTTTTGAAAAAAATAATGAAATTTAAAAATACTTAAATTAATTCTTAACGTACCAATACTTTTGTTCTAAATGGTGTACTTGGGTTCACATGCCATTCACGAAAGTAATTACATTAATCTATAGAGTTCATAGAGTACAAAGTTCATTGCGTTTAATTAAACAATGCAAGGGCCTGGTTGCTCTTTCTAAGAACAGTTTAATTGTATGCCAGTAACAAGGCAATGTTTAAATGTTTGTTTAAGCAACATCCTGAATTATCAAGTTACCCATAATGGCAATGTAGGTATTTTAAGGTGGTAGGCAGAAATGTACTGGCAAGTACACACACTTGTAAGGTTTTGTTGTCCACACTAATTTTGATTTTGTGACAGTTAGTTCAACCAGCCAAATGCCAAATCCGAGTGCCTAGTTGTCTGGGTGGATTAGTACAATTGAGGGAGCTGGAAGCCCAAACCCCCCTGCACTCCTCATTTTCCTTACCTAGAATCTAAACCTTTAAGTTAAATCTGAATTCCAGGCATAGACTATTATTTACTCCACTATGATTCCAACCCTTTCTTGTTTCAGGGTCACAGAGCTTGGATAAGGATAATAGGACCCAATGGTTGGTGTGTGTAGGTGAGTACTTACATTGTCATTACTCGAACATATAGTCGCGGGTTCAATTCTTGTGCCATATAAAGAAGAATTATCGAAATATTATTAGGATCATCATCATCAGATACCTATGATTATTTGTTTCTGATGAGATATGTCTCATTATATCACCTCAAAAATGTTATTCTTCCCTTTTTTATGTACTAAGGTGGCAAACAAGCGTATGGCCCGCCTGATGTTAAGTTACCGTGACCTATAGATACTTGCTCCCTTCTCAGATGTAACATCTAATCTGTAGGCCTTATACCTTCATCATTTCAGCCAAAAGACGTCCACTGTTGGGCCTCCAAGGTTTTCCACAACGACCGGTCCTGTGCCACTCGCATCCAGCGGTTTCCCAGACCTTCACCAGGTCGTCGGTCCACCAGGTCCTACCCACGCTGCGTCTGCGTCCTTATACCTTATTGCAAAGTATTTATTTTCAGCGCGGTACGTGTTCTACCTCCTAACAATAGAGGGGACGAAGGAAGCGTGCAAGATGATATACGAAATGTTCCACAAGAAGCGCAGTGTGGCCGTGATGGGGCTCGCGGCGGTGAACCAGACCAGGGTCATGGCGTACCTCGCCGCCGCCGCTGTCTTGTTCTTTAACAAAGAGCCCATATTCGGCACGGATTTCCCCATTCTTTTCGTCGCGTATTTAATCGTGAAATATCCAGAAATTGTGAGTAAATAAATAAAATATTATGTATTTTTTAAAGGTAGAGCTCATATGCGGGCTGGCTCGACCGGGGTAGTACCACCCGCTCATAGAAGATCGGCGTAAAGCAGCTATTGCAGCTGCGTTTCGTACGATGAGTGAGAGAGCCGAAAGCCCAAATGAGCCCTAAAGCCCCGAAATGAGCATGGAGCACTTTTTTCGTGCTTAAAATTTAAAGATGAGGGTTTTATAAATATGGTTTTGTATATATATTTTTTTCAAAATTTTTACTCCGTTAGTCTAAGAGGAGATAGCCTCCAAACATGCTTCGTTAGGTGCCTGTACAGTCTTAAGTTCGAGTTTTGAACTGACGAAAATTGAATCCAGAACCTCTCGGTCTAAAGGGCGACCTCTTTTATCATCAGGTTTTTAAGTTTTATGCCTGTATTAAACCACACCGGTGCGGTAGACAATTCATATAGATCCATCCATCTATCCATTCATCCATCCATATATCGATTCTTCCATCCATCTGCCGGCATACGTCCGCTGTCACATACGCCCTCCCCTCCATTGAATAGGGGGTGAGTCTATTGTAATTTTTTTTATGACTAACCCACCAACTGAATGGTCCCAAACTAAGCAACGCTTGTACTATGGCTACCATACAAAGGACTGGGGCCGATCCCAGTGACACCCAGACCAGGGTAAATTACTAAAAGGCCGTTTCCGAAATTAGCCTCGGGCGGGAATCGAACCCGCAACCACCCGATGTTGTGAGCCGAGCGGCCAACGCTCAAACCACAGCGCCAAACGGTAGTCACTCTTTCTCTCGAAGGAAGTGCTAAATCTCAAGACGATTTTCGATTTCACAGGAAAACGTGTCAACGTCGATCAACTACGGCGTGGGCATGGCGTGCAGTTTCTTCGAGGGATACCTGGTCCACATCATCCCGTCGGACGGGCACCGGTTCGTGGGCTTCGAGGAGAACATCCGCATGTTCGAGGCGAGCCAGGGCGTCGTGTTCCCCGTCAAGAGGCTGTTCCTCGTCATCACCAAGTCGTTACACTGTCCGCCCGACCTGAAGGAGTTCAATAAGCCCAATAGGGACGACCTGCCGAGCTTGGAGTCGCTGAAGGTTAGTCATAAGGTTAGTTTCTTTGTTTAAACGATTGATTCATCAATGCAGCCAAAAGGCGTCCACTGTTGGACATAGGCCTCCCCTAAGGTTTTCCACAACGACCGGTCCTGTGCCACTTGCATCCAGCGGTTTCCCGCGACCGTCACTAGGTCGTCAGTCCACCTTGTAGGGGCCTACCCACGCTGCGTCTTCCGGTACGTGGTCGCCACTCAAGAACCTTTCTGCCCCATCGGCCATCAGTTCTTCGGGCTATGTGCCCCGCCCACTGCCACTTCAGCCTGCTAATTCGCAGAGCTATGTCGGTGACCTTGGTTTGCCTACGTATCTCCTCATTTCTGATTCGATCTCGTAGAGAAACTCCGAGCATAGCCCTCTCCATGTCCTCTCTGAGTGACCTTGACCCTTCTTATGAGGTCTACAATTGATGAATTCAAGAATAAAATCCATGTAAAAGATCCTGTCTTCAATAAAACACATATAGTAGGCGACAGGTCGAGATGACATTCGGGTTATGAGCTTTTTGCAGAATAAAATCCGAATCAAAATTAGCAGGACCCGATAAACAATTATAATCGCTCACAAAAATATTAAATTAAATTATTTTGTTGCGTTGCGGGTCCTGGTAATTTTGATTCGGATTTTATTCTGCAAAAAGCTCATAACCCGAATGTCATCTCGACCTGTCGCGAACTATACTTCTCCCATACTTCACCACCAAGTCAACTAGGCACCTGTCAAATGTGACGTCACCCGCACCGCGGCGGCGGTGGCGGTGTGCGGTAAGTGTGGCGGGTTAATTATTTGATGTTATTTTTCTCTATTGCCCGACTTTCAGACAACCCACGGCCTAAATAAACCGGGGGTTCTACTTCTAAGGCCTAGATAAATGACTTTTAGAACGAATCGGGGATGGGTATGTAAATCCCAACGGGCATACGCATACTACAGTAGCGGTATTTTACGATGGCCAGTTTGACATGTGGGGGGGAAGAAAATGAACCTTATTATAACGGAATAAGACTAGCCGTTTTAAAAAATAAGAATGTCAAAAATGAATGCAAAAATGAATTTTATTCCGTTATAATAAGGTTCATTCTTTCCCCCTCCCACATGTCAAACCGGCCATCATAACGTGCCGCAGGTATAACATACTTACATATACTCACACCTGTATCCCATGGGGGTAGGCAGAGACTTGATTGCCACATGCTACGATTTTAACACACCCATTTTGCTTCATACATTCATACATCTTCTCATGCACTGCCGTCGGTTGAGGGTGCTACGGACCTGACCTTTCTGGAAAAGACCATCTATCTGGTCGTGGAAGGTTCTCCTTGGGCGCCCTCTTCGCTTCCACCTGGTAGAGCCAAGCTGTAGCCAATTGACTGCAGCTCATAAACGGGCTGGCTCGACCGGGGTAGTACCACCCTCTCACAGAAGATCGGCGTAAAGCAACTATTACAGCTGCGTTTCGTACGATGAGTGAGAGAGCCGTAAGCCCACCCCCCCTCCCCCTCCCTCCGTCCCACTCCCCTTCAGGTCGGTAATGTGCGAGCAATGCCTTTGGTATTGTAAGCATCTATAGGCTACGGTATCTGCTTAACATCAGGCGGGCCGAACGCTTTTTACCACCGCTCCAATAAAATAAAAAAAACTACTTTCGCATCGTATACCTCTTTCGTCAGTCGAATTTCACTCATGCTAACATAAATTAATAATGATGTGCTGCTGCGCACTAGCTGGCAACCAACACGTTTATCGGTAGAACCGCTCACAAACCGCCAGTTAGATAAGGTTTTAGCGGTAAAGGGAAGATCTTCCGGCCAGGCGGGTGGTATGCCTGGCGGGGTCGGCCGCTACGCCCCTGGATGTTGTCGGGGTCTCGTATATATGCTGCGTGCCTCGGGAATGTTGCTTGCGTGGTTTAGGACTCCATTTTTGTATTGGCGCGTGCAACTAGCGCCATCTGTTGGTAGCGAGATGTGAAGTCGCTACAAGGTCCTTAGTTACAGACAAAGCGGTATATGTAGCAACAAAAATAAAAGATGATGTATGCGGACCTGATTCATTATCAGTTCTTGCGGCTGGACAAAAAAATTGTTTGTATTTTCCCAAATTATTTCCTCAAATGAACAGTCAATTAATTGTTTATGCTTGCTGGGGTTCTTATCTGTACATTGGGATAGGAACGCGACTTTGACCGGGGAAACTTGGTGGGCTAGTATTTATTTAAATCTGTCTATATAAAGAACTCACGTGTCGCCACGTGCATATACACACGCCTGTATCCCAAGGGGGGTAGGTTTACGTGTCGCCCTTGGGGAATCAAAAAAAAATAGACCATCTTAAAATACTCGAGCGCGTCAGATTAAGATAAGGGGGATTCATTACTAGCTGCGAAGTGTCAAAAGTGTCAATTTTGCAAATTTGATCGTCAGCCTAGGAAATGGGAGCATCTGTAAGTTTCACTGAACCTCTGAAAATCTGACGCGCTCGAGTACATATATTTTTTTTTTCAATTTATCATGTTGGAGCATGAAAAATATAAATATCTGACACGCTTGAGTATTTCAATGTCATTGCTTTTTTTACAATTTTAAAATTTACATGTAGACGCTTCCCCACCGCTGAAAGTGGAAACATCTAGAACCATTTATTCTCCCTATCATCTAATCTACCAAATCTAATAGGTTTCCGCGGAGCTTGAGTGAATCCACAGTTAGCATCACGGGCTCCCGGTCCACTAGTGCTACTACTAGCAACTCGTTTGTAATTTCAGTTAGTTGCCAGTTACTTGTGAGTAGGGTTGCCAACTATTTATGATAAAAATAAAGTATCAAATCATTAAGCAGGGCAAAAATAAAGTATTTGGAACAAAAAAAAAATATTTTTCATAATTTTATTTATTTCTTATCTTGAAGATATATTTTTTGTCTTGAGAATTACTTGTATCTTACTTGTTATCCAGTCGTATTGTTTTTCCCATTCGGATTTATATTTTTGATTTGATTATTTTAGCTTTATTTGGAGGAGTGATTGGTGTATCACTATCAGAGTTACTCGTCATTTTCAGCAATTGAAATGATTCGATTTTTCTTTAAAACAAATTCTTTAAATGAAAACAAATAAACAAACAAGAACTAGGTATTTTCATATAATTTCTCCGATAGTAACGGTAATAGTCCAGTAATTATCCATACAAGTGTTTCATTTTTCGCACCACAGTAATGATTGGAAATAAAGTATTTTCACATACTTTATTCTTACGTCAAATTATAAAGTATATTTATCAAAAATAAATTAGGATACTTTATTATAAAGTATTGTTAGCAACCCTACTTGTGAGTAGCCCCGTGGGGTTAGACATTGGCACCGTGTATCGGGTGTCTGCAGGACGGGCGCAGTCGGTCGGCAGCTGACGATGGTTGGTTGCAGTCGCTGGAGGAGGTGGAGAAGGACGTGGCGGGGGTGAAGAGCCGCACGTACCGCAACTCGGCGTACAAGGTGTACCGGCCGCGGCGCGCGCCCGTGTGCCTCGCCGTGGAGTGCGCCACGCCGCTGCACACGCTCGGCCGCGTGCTGCGGAACAGGACGCTCTACGACGGTCAGTACACAGTACACAGTACACTACACCCACTACACCCGCACGTACAAGGTGTACCGGCCGCGGCGCGCGCCCGTGTGCCTCGCCGTGGAGTGCGCCACGCCGCTGCACACGCTCGGCCGCGTGCTGCGGAACAGGACGCTCTACGACGGTCAGTACACAGTACACAGTACACTACACCCACTACACCCGCACGTACAAGGTGTACCGGCCACGGCGCGCGCCCGTGTGCCTCGCCGTGGAGTGCGCCACGCCGCTGCACACGCTCGGCCGCGTGCTGCGGAACAGGACGCTCTACGACGGTCAGTACACAGTACACAGTACACTACACCCACTACACCCGCACGTACAAGGTGTACCGGCCGCGGCGCGCGCCCGTGTGCCTCGCCGTGGAGTGCGCCACGCCGCTGCACACGCTCGGCCGCGTGCTGCGGAACAGGACGCTCTACGACGGTCAGTACACAGTACACAGTACACTACACCCACTACACCCGCACGTACAAGGTGTACCGGCCGCGGCGCGCGCCCGTGTGCCTCGCCGTGGAGTGCGCCACGCCGCTGCACACGCTCGGCCGCGTGCTGCGGAACAGGACGCTCTACGACGGTCAGTACACAGTACACAGTACACTACACCCACTACACCCGCACGTACAAGGTGTACCGGCCGCGGCGCGCGCCCGTGTGCCTCGCCGTGGAGTGCGCCACGCCGCTGCACACGCTCGGCCGCGTGCTGCGGAACAGGACGCTCTACGACGGTCAGTACACAGTACACAGTACACTACACCCACTACACCCGCACGTACAAGGTGTACCGGCCGCGGCGCGCGCCCGTGTGCCTCGCCGTGGAGTGCGCCACGCCGCTGCACACGCTCGGCCGCGTGCTGCGGAACAGGACGCTCTACGACGGTCAGTACACAGTACACAGTACACTACACCCACTACACCCGCACGTACAAGGTGTACCGGCCGCGGCGCGCGCCCGTGTGCCTCGCCGTGGAGTGCGCCACGCCGCTGCACACGCTCGGCCGCGTGCTGCGGAACAGGACGCTCTACGACGGTCAGTACACAGTACACAGTACACTACACCCACTACACCCGCACGTACAAGGTGTACCGGCCGCGGCGCGCGCCCGTGTGCCTCGCCGTGGAGTGCGCCACGCCGCTGCACACGCTCGGCCGCGTGCTGCGGAACAGGACGCTCTACGACGGTCAGTACACAGTACACAGTACACTACACCCACTACACCCGCACGTACAAGGTGTACCGGCCGCGGCGCGCGCCCGTGTGCCTCGCCGTGGAGTGCGCCACGCCGCTGCACACGCTCGGCCGCGTGCTGCGGAACAGGACGCTCTACGACGGTCAGTACACAGTACACAGTACACTACACCCACTACACCCGCACGTACAAGGTGTACCGGCCGCGGCGCGCGCCCGTGTGCCTCGCCGTGGAGTGCGCCACGCCGCTGCACACGCTCGGCCGCGTGCTGCGGAACAGGACGCTCTACGACGGTCAGTACACAGTACACAGTACACTACACCCACTACACCCGCACGTACAAGGTGTACCGGCCGCGGCGCGCGCCCGTGTGCCTCGCCGTGGAGTGCGCCACGCCGCTGCACACGCTCGGCCGCGTGCTGCGGAACAGGACGCTCTACGACGGTCAGTACACAGTACACAGTACACTACACCCACTACACCCGCACGTACAAGGTGTACCGGCCGCGGCGCGCGCCCGTGTGCCTCGCCGTGGAGTGCGCCACGCCGCTGCACACGCTCGGCCGCGTGCTGCGGAACAGGACGCTCTACGACGGTCAGTACACAGTACACAGTACACTACACCCACTACACCCGCACGTACAAGGTGTACCGGCCGCGGCGCGCGCCCGTGTGCCTCGCCGTGGAGTGCGCCACGCCGCTGCACACGCTCGGCCGCGTGCTGCGGAACAGGACGCTCTACGACGGTCAGTACACAGTACACAGTACACTACACCCACTACACCCGCACGTACAAGGTGTACCGGCCGCGGCGCGCGCCCGTGTGCCTCGCCGTGGAGTGCGCCACGCCGCTGCACACGCTCGGCCGCGTGCTGCGGAACAGGACGCTCTACGACGGTCAGTACACAGTACACAGTACACTACACCCACTACACCCGCACGTACAAGGTGTACCGGCCGCGGCGCGCGCCCGTGTGCCTCGCCGTGGAGTGCGCCACGCCGCTGCACACGCTCGGCCGCGTGCTGCGGAACAGGACGCTCTACGACGGTCAGTACACAGTACACAGTACACTACACCCACTACACCCGCACGTACAAGGTGTACCGGCCGCGGCGCGCGCCCGTGTGCCTCGCCGTGGAGTGCGCCACGCCGCTGCACACGCTCGGCCGCGTGCTGCGGAACAGGACGCTCTACGACGGTCAGTACACAGTACACAGTACACTACACCCACTACACCCGCACGTACAAGGTGTACCGGCCGCGGCGCGCGCCCGTGTGCCTCGCCGTGGAGTGCGCCACGCCGCTGCACACGCTCGGCCGCGTGCTGCGGAACAGGACGCTCTACGACGGTCAGTACACAGTACACAGTACACTACACCCACTACACCCGCACGTACAAGGTGTACCGGCCGCGGCGCGCGCCCGTGTGCCTCGCCGTGGAGTGCGCCACGCCGCTGCACACGCTCGGCCGCGTGCTGCGGAACAGGACGCTCTACGACGGTCAGTACACAGTACACAGTACACTACACCCACTACACCCGCACGTACAAGGTGTACCGGCCGCGGCGCGCGCCCGTGTGCCTCGCCGTGGAGTGCGCCACGCCGCTGCACACGCTCGGCCGCGTGCTGCGGAACAGGACGCTCTACGACGGTCAGTACACAGTACACAGTACACTACACCCACTACACCCGCACGTACAAGGTGTACCGGCCGCGGCGCGCGCCCGTGTGCCTCGCCGTGGAGTGCGCCACGCCGCTGCACACGCTCGGCCGCGTGCTGCGGAACAGGACGCTCTACGACGGTCAGTACACAGTACACCTACACCCAATACACCCACTACACCCGCACGTACAAGATCTACCGGAACTGGACGCTTTACGACGGTCAGTACACCCCATCTACACTTCTACACTAATATTATAAAGAGAAAAGATTTGTATTTTTGTATGTAATGAATAAACTCCAAAACTACTGGACCGATTTCAAAAATTCTTTCACCATTAGAATGCTACATTATCTATGAGTAACATAGGCTATAAATATACTAGAAAAAAAATTGGGATCCCTACTAAAACTTCAATAATGTAATCCAAGGTGTAAAAAAATTGGCCATAAAATGTCTTTCATCGCATGCGCTACGGAAACTATTGATGATAGAACAAAAAAATGTTCTACGATATTAAAGAACATATCAATATTTACAAAAAACTTCGCGATACCATATATCCAAGTATTGTAGTTACGTTACATGGACCAAATTACTAAGGGGACTGGCCCTAAGCAAGTCGGTCGAGTGGTCGGCCTAGTACTAACATCGACATAAAACGAAGCGAGTAGTTCAACTAGTTACCGGTAAATAGTAAAATGAAAATGAAAAAGCAATGACCATGTTTTGTTTCATACCAATATATGTATAATAAGGGCACCTCTTTCTTTAGTCTTTACTCCGTGGTCAGTACACAGTACACTACACCCACTACACCCGCACGTACAAGATCTACCGGAACTGGACGCTTTACGACGGTCAGTACACCCCATTGAGAATATAAACAGAAGAGATGTTCTTATTAGATTTCCCTGTAAAAAAACGCTTGACAATTTGCGCGGGTGAAAGGGTTAGATAACGCCTACTTTTCCATATTCTATCTACCGGTCAATAGCAAAACTACTTGCTTCGTTCTATGTCGATGTTAGTACGTAGTTTAACTATTTCACACTAGATGTCACTAAATGTAGGATGGTTAAGGGACGTACAAAGTTGCGCCATCTAGTGTCGAGTAGAATTATAATTGGGATGCGAACGTTGGTAAGACGTGTGCACAGGACGAACGCCGACAGCACACTGACTTAAGCCACGCCTACTGTGATGACGTCAGGGACCTAGTGTAGTCATAGGGCCCGGGTGCTTAGACCGTCTCTTTTCCATATGTCCTCCATGGTACACCCACATACCGACTACTGGACATCGGACACCGCACTCGGATAAAGGCAACTTATATGGCCGGCGCACATAGAGCATGGCATATTAATTTTTATCAATCGAATTTAATACTTATCCAATCGAAATAAGGTGCTCCAGCGGGTGCACCGAGAAAATGCTCCGCGATGCTCCGAGGTCGATCACCGAGCATTGAAATATATACCTTATTTCGATTGGATAAGTGTTAAATTCGATTGATAAAAAATAAAATGCCCTGCCATGCCGTGCTCTATGTGCGCCGGCCAATATTCAGCTCACCAGATGTCGCTTGATTAGACTAGGTGACATCTGCCACTGTACTTTGGCAGTGTCAGTACAAATACGTACGCACCGCCTATATGTTATTGAATTGCAAATTTTATTAAAATCCGTTCAGTATTTTTTGCATGATTCGGTCAAACTTACACACTTGTATTTATCATAAGATTTATAATGGTTCTGTGTCGTTTCAGAGCTGGCCAATATAGACGTGGAGGAGACAGTGGAGGAGTTCTGCACGACGCTGCGCAGCATCGTCGCGAAGAGCCCGGAGTGCAGGAACAAGTGCGAGCTGGTCTACTACGACGGTAAGTGACACACACACACACACACACACACACACACACACACACGCACGCGCACACGCACGCGCACACGCACACGCACGCGCACACGCACATGCACGCGCATACGCGCATGCACGCGCTCACACACGCCAACGCCAACACACACGCCAACACACACACACACACACACACACACACACACACACACACACACACCAAAACACACACACACACACACACACACACACACACACACACACACAGTCACACGCACACACATGTACCAACCAGCCTTGGGACACCGGACTAGGAAGAACTTGCATTCTTTTTCTTCTCATCGTTTGGTTAGAGGCCAACCTGGTGTCAAGAGTTGTTCAAGCCGCCCGAAGGCCTCTGATAAGGCTTAACGACTGCTGCCTAGATCTCAATAAACGGAACCGACTTTATACGTGCCCTCCGCACGGAGACGCTCAGATGCTAATAAATAGTCACCCATCTCTGACTGACCTTGCGTCGTTTAACCTCTGATCGTTTACCAATTTAAATTATCCCGAAAAAGTTGCGGGGTAGGAGTGACCGGTTTTGACCCGGTTGCGTTATCGAAAATAATAATGGATTGTGATTTGTACATGGAAAATGAAAATGAAAATGAAAAATATTTATTTCAGTACACAAAGTTAGTTTGTTACAAAACATTAGTTCGTTGTTGGAGTCTCCTTTAAAGCATGTGAGATGCCTGTGCCAGGAGGCTCCGCTCTTCCAAATCTTGTGCTAGTTTTTACTTTGTTTATTACTTATTTGTAAATGATATAATTGAACATCGTAAAGTATATGTTTCGGAAACTTAAGTGCAAGTGCACACAGATAACAAACTACTTTGACAGTGATCGTTCGGCGCATAATTAATAATGTGTTCGCAATGCGATGTTTTAGTAATAATATGCTTTATTTTCCAGATACGGACCCACAACAGAACCTGGCCGACATATTGCTGGACAAGATCCGAGAAATAGAGCCCAACTTTGAAAATATAGAGCGGAACTAACGATGACGACGCAATACCTTACACCACTTGCAATCCATGACTGCAATAATTAAAGATACAATACATGTGATACTAATTTTAATGTTAAATTAGTAAGGGGGCGTCCATAAATTACGTGAGACATTTAAGGGGGGAGGGGGTCGAGCAAAATCTCACCAAATCTCACGTGGGGGAGAGGGGGGTCTCGGAAAATCTCACGTAATTTTTTTTTACCGCAAGAAACAGGGTAAATGTAAATGAAAATGTAACGTTACGACTTGTATCCCCATTCGGGGGTAGTCAGAGGCTTGAGTTGGCCATACACCACCACATTGTGGAGGTATTAACCAACCCAAAACCCACGTTTCACCAAATAGTCAGAACCCAACGTGACAGTTGGTGAACCTTGTCGCCGTGTATACAGGAACTGACTATTACCCAATCCCGAAGGATAGGTAGGTTTCCTCACGATGTTTTCCCTCACCGTCAGCGAACTGTAAATTATGCACATAGATGAAAATTCATCCATTGGTGCATGCCCGACTGGGGAAACAGGGTAAAATTGCAAGAAAACTGATTTAAATTAAGTAAAACATGTTTCTCCTCTAGAATATAGCTTTTTAAAAATCTCACGTCAGATTAGAGGGAGAGGGAGGGGGTCGAGCAAAATCTCACGAAATCTCACCAAGGGGGGAGGGGGGTCGAAAAATCTAAAAAATCACCTCACGTAATTTATGGACGCCCCCTAACTTGATGATGATTAGTAAGGGCCACCGCAGACATGCTACTTTTAGCATCGGCGATCGGCGATTTTGCGACTGTATCGATACTGCGTCGCGTTGTAGCGACTCTAGTCTCTCTCGATCGCCGATGCTAAAAGTAGCATGTCTGCTGTGGCTCTAATTGTTTTTCTGGAATCGAACGATTTCTTTGTAATGTTTATAACTATCAGTAGTTAAAAACATTACATTACAGTAGGTCGTTATCATTGAATATGTTGTTCGTATTTCGATCTGTCATCGATGGAGTATTGATCGTTCGAACTTTTTACTCGTTTAGTAAGTAATTGATACTTACACCCATGGACAAGATACAACCCTATGAATATGTAATTACTTATTATAAATATATTCTAAGCAAAAAAAACCTGTCTCACAATGCCGTTTTGACGTATTATCTATAGAATATTGTCATATTCTATATAAAAAAAAACAAATCATACTCTGTAAGTATGCTGGAAAATCATTCAAAACGCGATTGTGCTTAGAATTTACTCAAGAATAAGTACTGACTTGTCTATAGATATGAGATTAATTTGATTGACTTATTTATTGGATCATAAAACAAAATTATTGATAAAAATAAAATCTCATATTTATTTTTTATGTTAACAAATCCATAAGTAAGTATTAAGTACATATTAGTAGACTGGCTTTTAGCAGCTAAGCTGTTAATAAAATTAGCGAAGCTGTACTTCGGGCCAAAACTAGGCCTCCTTTGAATACGTAAAGTTCCATGTTTCCACTAGGATTTTTTTAGTAAAGCGACAGGCTGTCATGGTCGTTTATGACTTTATACCGAGAAGAACATGGAATAATAATGTGTGCTCAATATGTTAGATGTACTGTACTTTTGACGCCGTAGAATAGAATCCTTGACTTTCAACACCTCACACCATTTTAATTATCGATTGATCGATTGATCTATTATTGACTGAGGATCGATCGTACTGGGATTTGTGAACAAATCATTGTTGTATTAAGCATAGGTAAGCATATCATGTTTTACACATTTTTCGATTGTTTTGTGTATGATTGTACTGATACTGATTTGATAAGTTGCACTTCTATCTCTTGTGCTGGGAGTCAAAGCGCCTTCAAGATACGCCGGTCACCCATCCGGAGTCGACGTGCGTCGCCTACCCGCTCGTTTTGATTGCGCATCCAACCCAATTTGGTAGCCAACTAGTCATTTAGTAAGTACGCTCCGGTACAAACTACAATTTGATACGTAGGTATGCTTTTATTTTTTGACTGGTTTATTGTATTTCGTAATTTTAAGAATAATAATTGCAATTATTTTTATCGTTTCTATTGTGTTTGTTGACTCTTAGAATGTTTAGATTTTAACCTACAGTTTGATTTGTGACCATATCTTTAGGGATTTGATCAAATCCCTATTTTTATAAATTCACTACAATATTTTATTATACAAATTCTAATCTGTGTAGATTTTAGGTAACACCTAAACCTCCAGAAAAAAGAAATATAATTTCTTAATTTTGTTATTTTAACTTGACATTTTGAAACCATGTTATATAGAAATATAACAATTTCTATTGTGTGCCTATACGTACTGATAAGCATTTATTATTGTTTTTATTATTATTACTATGACCAAGTCATAATATTGCTATATTGAATAAACATTTTATATTTTTAATACTTGTTTGAATATGTTAATCCTGTCCTCAATTTCAGCTAGAACATTTTATTTGGTTAATATTTTTATATGGTGCTTCCTGCTTCAGCTATCACTCTAACTTGTATTCAAATACCTACATGGCGCCGTCACCAACAATCAAACCCGGTCAGGGCGAGTCCCAAAGTACATTTATTATTGTACCAAGGAATTTAATGGATGGTACATATTATCTAACATAACAAAGAGCATTATCGAAGAATACTTCCCACACTTGGCGCCCTATCGCACGAGGACACTAGTGGTAGCGCTACCAGTCGCTCCACCAACAAAATGTATGGAGGGTATCGCACCTGGTGTCCGCTTGGTAGCGCAACCAATTCGGTGTCGGCTATCGAATCACCCGCTGGTGGCGCAACCGTGGTTGCCTCGTGCGATAAGGCGCTTATAAGAAAGAAGAACGTAAGATAGGAATTATTTTGAATTAAATAAAGTAATGAGGATCAGTAATAGGTCAACAAATCAACTCATAACCAACACTAACAGTTAAAACTAAGCTTTCTTATCAATATAGTTTTTAAATCATCGAAATCGGTCCATCGGTTGCGATTTCCTAACACATTTTATGTATCCAAAATTTATCGACGGGCGGTAAGTGCGGCCAGCGCGCGTGACGTCACCGGGCTCGCCTCGTTGATTTCGCGCTGTGCCCGGTTTCCCGCTTGCGCCGCCATTCACTATTTTAGGTGTTATTCATTCAAATTACATGCTGTAAAGGGCCATATTGATCTATATTAAATGCACAATGTATTTAAGGTACTTAATTGGATAAGGATTAATGCTGTATTGCTTAAAATCGCTTCGTAAATAAGCCATTATTTCTCGTAAAAAGTAAGGGATAAAAAATGGTTATTGTGGGTTATCCCTAAGAGATAGACATAAATACCATCGCGGACTTTTTGTATACCTTTTTATGGTGTACAATACTGTAGTACATTATTTTGATCTATCTCGTAGGATTCAGCCAGCGTTTGCAATGTAAGCGCAAAAAAATGTATTTATTTACGACATCACATTAGAAACCTCTAAAATTATCAGTGTTTCTCTACTATATTAAGCATGTATTATACATAATAAACCTTCCTCTTGAATCACTATCTATTAAAAAACACCGCATCAAAATCCGCTGCGTAGTTTTAAAGATCTAAGCATACATAGAGACAGACAGACAGAAAGCGGGAAGCGACTTTTTTTTAATACTAGGTATGTAGTAATAGTGAATCCTTAGGTAGGGTGATGGGTAATGTTATAATATTATGTTAATAATAGATTATAAAATAATAATAATAAATATCGCCAGACTTACACACCATCTGTATGGTCCCAAACTAAGGGGGCGTCCAAAAATTACGTGAGATTTGCCGTGACCCCTCCTCTCCCCACGTGAGATATTTTTTTTTATAGGACTGCGGTGGCAAAAAAGCTTACGGCCCGCCTGATCTTAAGCAATAACCGTAGCCTATAGATGCTTACAATACCAAAGGCATTGCTCGCACATTTCCGACCTGAAGGGGAGAGGGATGAAGGGAGGGGGAGGGGTGTTGGGCTTTCGGCTCCCTCACTCATCGTACGAAACGCAGCTGTAATAGCTGCTTTACGCCGATCTTCTGTGTGAGGGTGGTATTACCCCGGTCGAGCCAGCCCGTATATGAGCTGCAGTCAATTGGCTACAGCTTGACTCTACTACCACCTTAAAAATGAAATTGTTTTTTTTTTTTTTATACATATTGATATTGATGATATTGATTATTAATAATATGATTATTTGTTGAGTTTTGGCTCGACCCCCCCCCGCCCCCCTTAAATGCCTCACGTAATTTATGGACGCCCCCTAAGCAACGCTGATACTTGGCTACCATACAATGGACTGGGGCGATTTCAGTGACAACCAGACCAGACCAGAGTACATTACGAAAAGGCCATTTCCGAAATTTGCCTCTGGCGGAAATCGAACCCACAACCACCTGATGCAGTGAGCCGAGCGGCCAACGCTCAAACCACAGCGCCAAGCGGCCGTCAAAAATAAACAGGAATAAAAATAATAGTCAATACGATAAACACCTAATCTACCTACTTTAGACAGGATATTACCCACCTTCCTAGGTATCTTATATCTACGTAGTACTTTGGGTAGGTATTACACTTAAGATACACCAAACCTTTACATGCTTAACCTAGTGTTAAAATAATGGGTTTGTTTGTATAAGTAATATTCATAACAGAAAAGGTAAGTGTACCTTTTCAGTTTCCAACCACGTATCTCGGCGCTGGTGTATTTTAAATTATTGTCTAAGTAGTCGAAAACCATGAACGTATCGACTTTTGGAAGGTTATCTGTTTTAGCTTGCTCAAAACCGTCTTATAATTTATTACCCATTTTGAGTTTAGTGGCTTAGAACACGCTGCGCGCTAACAAAATAACCGAACCGTAACGCTAGCCGTGCGCGTATCAGTCCAGTGACGTCACAGCAAACGCGGCGGCCGGAGCGGCCCGGTCAGGAAATTTCGTTAGGAAATTAGTCGTATCTTCGTCAATTTATGTCGTAGACCAAAAATTTTTGCGCTGTATGTTATGGATTCCTTAGCTCTATAAATCTGCAGTCTCAACTAAATTCGTTACGGAATTCCATTATAATTTAGGCTTGCAGAACACAACACACAAACCTTGATACAAACTGACTCAAAAAGCATGTATCCAATACCTAAATGCATGGATGACCGTATGTCATATGTCAAGGGTATTATTTTAAAAAAAAACTTAACGTCTGTCAAGCACGAACGTAAATACATACTGGACTGTTCACTACTGCACAAAAAACGAGCCGAGCGAGAGGCCCCAGTTGGGACCGTGTCCCTCTCATTTCGAGTTGCCATGCCAAAATAATATTATCGTTGGGTAGTGATTGTTAGTTTTAAATCAAGCAAGTAAATTAATTTAGTATTTATCGTGACTATTGGTAATATGATAAAACAATAGTCACGATAAATAATACATTAATTTATTTGCTTGATTTAAAACTAACAATCACTACCCAACGATAATATTATTTTGGCATGGCAACTCGAAATGAGAGGGACACGGTCCCAACTAGGGCCTCTCGCTCGGCTCGTTTTTCTGTCTAAGAATTGTCTAGGTATAATAGACCTTAAGATAGCAGAATAAAGTTGAATTTCTTCTTAACCAAAAACTCAACTTGTCTATCCTCTATTAAAAGATCCTTGCTGTCAAGTCAAATTTAAAACAGGGTGACCATATGTGGCAGGTTCCTGCCATTTTGGCAGGATTAGCTTGTTATTTTAGCCTCTGGCATGATAGGTTGACGTTATATAACCGGCAGTTTTTGGTAGTCCCAATACTACTTGGTAGTCCCAATACTACCAAGAGTTTTTGGTAGTATTGGGGTATTGAAAATAAATTACATTATTGCAACTTAAAATACTCAAAACTCTTATATATGTTATGGTATTTTATACCAAAACCATATGTTTTATACGACCGCAATAACATCCAACCATCAAAAATAAACATGAACAAACCATATATTTTGTCGTTCCGTTCTTCGCACAAAAAAAGTGTACTCGGGGATTTATTTTGAAGTTAAAAATAATAATTTGCTCATAAAGCTTGTATTTCAGCATTCTCGTTACAAGAAAATGAAGAAGATGATGCTTACTGCAATGATTAATTTGAATGTGATAAAATAAAGCATATAATAATATATGCATATTTTTCTTTGTTAAATACAACGGTAAATAAAGTAGGCAAGATTTTGGCATTTTTCACTACAGCGTTTGGCAGGATTTAGCAGGTTTTTAAGAAAAGTAAGGCAGGATCTGTAATTTAAAGATGGTCACACTGTTTTAAAAGTCAAAACAATGTTCACATGTGGTGTCGCGTTTTAGCTTATTTGTAAAATGAAATAATTGTTAAATAACCGTAAACGATAAACACAAAATGGGAAAACGGAAATTTGGTGGTGAAAGTGAAAAGACGTCCAAGAAAGTTAAACAGGATGATTTGGCCACTGAGGAAAATGTTGATACTGAACAACCTCAAAATGAGGAAAAATCTGGTAAAAAACGTGATACCCGCAATAGAAACGATGGATTCGACGTTAAACACTTTCGTAAAGAGTTAGCAGCAAAACAGGGACAGACTATGGGTACGTATTTATCATTTAAGAGCAGTTTCTAATATTCATAGTATCTATGATAGGTATACCTAATGTATGGGTTATTATCCCACATTACCGATTTTACGGCGGTGTCAGTCTCTAAATCTACATCAGAGACTTTGTTCAGCTTAAATCTGGTTCAAAATTATGAGCAAGTACTATTAGTTAACTTTAAATAGGTAGGTACCTACGCAATATTTTATGAAATGTAGGAGGGTTTTGGTATTGTTTAAGTGTATAATATTATCTTTAAATCTTGTATATTTTCATTCACAGCGCTCACCCAGTTCCTACAAGTCTGCCTGAACCCTGATAGTCCAGCAGACTACCTACTAGAGTACCTCAAAAGTGGCGGGAACTCGCACGAGATCCTCCGCCAGATCACTCAGGAGAGTAAGAAAAATCTTACACTGGCAACACCGGCCTTCCACATCTTCCACCTCATAATACTCAAAGTTCAATCCACCCTCCCCCACAATATAGCAATCACAGAAGAAGCGTGTCGCTACTTCCTAAACACATTTATGTCGACCATTGAAATCATGATTAGTGAAAACTCCGGTCCTCGACACAGGAAAATAGTCCTCAAGTTACTGACTTCTATAGTTACTTTGAACTCAGATTTGGGTGTAGAAGTTCTGAATCAGGCTCCATTGACACCTAAACACTTGCAGCATGTTGTAGAGAAGCCAAATTTTAAAGAGAAGGATAATGTTAGAACATCATTTGTTCATTTCATGACATCATTCCTTGTTGATGGTCATTTACCTTTAATAAAGGCTTTATTGGAGAAACAAGGACTACTTGCGCTAGTTATACCAGGTTTAATCAATGATGAAGCTGAAGCAGTTTTAATGTTTCTTAATATTTTGAAGAAAAATGTGGTTGAAAACAATTTGATATCAAAGAGTTTGAAGTTGAAGACATTCAGTCATCAAGTATTACATAATTTGTTTAAAATTTTCTCATGGAAGGGGCCTCCGGAGCTGCCTCAAGAGATCAGAAATGAGTCGCGACCTGAAATTATAAGCTTATTGGCAGAAATTGTCTCAACGTTGTTCACATCCCATAGACTGGGACTTTATTTTATAGATAACTCGCTAGGAACCACGGATGCTAACAAGAACCAGAACCTATACAAAGCTTTACTCACATTGAAGAGGCCCTGGGAGAATGAATATGAACGTGAAGTCCTTTTAAATATTGTGTACAAATGCCCAGACCTACACAGGGCTATAATTACTGTGATTGAACAGAGCTTTGAGCCAGCACATTCGCCTATATGGGAAAGAACTACGGACTTCACTATCAACTTACTCAACAAATTAAAACCTGAAGAAATGGTGGCTAGAATGTCTAATCTGAACCCTGTACAAATTGCAAATTTTGTTAGATTTATAACATTGCCAGTCCCATTGTTAAAATCTATTCATACAAATCTTGGTAAAGACCAGACTATATCTCTGTACGGTATAAAAGTCTTGGTGAAGATGTTACAAAAATTAAGACGATTCATACAAATTTTAGAGATGGGAGAATCATCTCAAGTTGCAGATTTGAAGAATAAACTAGAATATTTCTTCCCAAAGCATTTGCCTACTCCAGCTACGATAGTGTCCTTGATCCAGAATGTCATAGCAGGGAAACATGATGATGACAATTCTAAAGACTATAGACTACCTAAAATTAGTGACACTGATGCTTTGATATACCTTGTTGATTTGCTATTGCTCTATAGTGATATCCATCCATCATATTTTGAGACTTTGGAAGGAAGTATAGACATGAAAGAAATTCTAGATTTCTCTTCAACACTAACTGAAGGTCACATCTCACTACTGAAGTTCAAAATCGTTTCTCTGTGGCTGATGTTAGACAATTCTGCTATATCACTGAAAAACCCAATGTTTAAAGATCTGTTTCTCATCATGCTAGATGTTTATATGAGCGAGGATGACAACACGTGGATTGAAGCTAAAGACACGTTGCGAGTTTTCTTCATAAACACGTGTATATTCGAAGGCGACGAGGATGAAATACACTTAATATTATACACACTAAGAAATTCTAAACTCAATCCACCTGCATTGATAGGCGACATAATTGAGTATGTATTAGAAAATATGAAAGACTTGGCCGAATACATTAGGAATCAGTTGGTTCACTTTGAAATTTCTTCTGAAAATAGCGAAGTTAGCTTAAATAAATTATTTAATGATTTGATGGAGGATCGTACGACTGAAGATCACGTATTTCTAGAAAGCAGAATGCCATCACCATTCATAGTTGGCTGCGTACAGTATTTACAAACACACAAAGACACTAAAAAGAGTCTGAAGCATTTCTTGTCGCTCTACATAGCTAATTTACTCCATAGTAATTATTCACCTGAATTAACAGAAGTTTTGATCGGAGATTCTAAGTTGGATGCCCGAAATTATGTCGCTAGTTGGATCGGTCAGCCTTTATGTCTATCTGATACGATCACAGGGCGTGATGATGTTCTCAAAAACATATCCAAGTCTATAATTGAAAATGAAGAAGTTACTTTGAATGATGTGCTACCATTTGTAGAAGAGAGTACGGAAGAAAGCGATTTAGTTTTTGACGATGTATCTTATAAAATTGATTTGACGAAAAAAGTGGATAGTTCAGAGTTATTAATATGGTCAAAGTACCTTATATTCTGCACAGTAAGGTTGACAAATATGGGTCAGCTGAGTGAGACCCAACAGAAGAAGATAACAGATTATTTCCAAACCCTAATCAGTATTGGCAGGAAACATCTTTTGGTTGATGTATGTAGAACTATTATTTTAACTCTATTCAAAAATCCTCATTTTCTTAAGATTTACAAACCACTAGATATCGGCAAAGATGGATCTAACTTACTAGCAACTGAATTTATTTTACATGTTATTGCTGAGCATAAAGATGTAGTGAATTATTTAAATAACAAACACAAAGTTTTAAAATCGTACCAACAAAAGAATTATAATGAAATTGTGAAGGCTTTTATCAAAATAAACAAAAGAAAAAATGTAAATTGCGACCACATGATCAAAGTTTTAGAAACTGTAGGACTGTCCAATGAAGATGACGTAAGGGTATTCAATCTTATCTTCAGTGCAGAGAAAGAATCCTGTTTGAAAGACGATAAAGAACCGAGTTTAGTATTAGAACTACTTCGATATTTGATAGAGAAATATTCAAGATCTATTGCACTGGAGTTACAAGGGAATGTATTAAAGAAATCTGTGAGTTTGTACACGGAGTTACTTTGTAACAAGGACATGAGCCCAAATCTTACTAATATAGAAGTTGAACTGACTAAATATTTTGATAACAAACCGCATCAAGCCGCACGAATTTCAGAGGATGATTTTAAAGCATTTTTCCATTCTAACGTCATTCGAAAATCAACTGCTAATCTCGCTTCTGTCTTGTTGAAATATAACGTTAAATTCTGCAATGTGTTTAAGGAAGAAATTGCTAGATCTGAAATATTGACCCAACGGGAACTTACTTTACCTCTAGGTAACGCTGTCATAAACCATAATCAATATTTAGTTGAGAACAAAGAATTTTTAACAACAATATTCAGTGAATACAAACCAAATATCATGAAAATGTTGGAAAAGCCTCACAAGGCTGGACAGATTTACATGTCATGTTGGAAATTTATAAGGAAGTTGGTGCTCGAATGTATGGATTTACAAGACTGCGAAAAATTGTTTAGCAAAAGCCACAAATTCGAGATTATCGAATCGTGTCATATAAACATCTTGCATAATTTATTTTTGAAGATATTTATAAACAAAAGTGAATATAAGAAAGAACATATCATTAATTATTTTTCATCTATGCTACATTTGTTGACGATAGCGATAAAAGATGCCAAAACGGATGCAGTTGACGATATTGTTGTAAGCATACACAATGTTGCAGAAATTTACAAGAATAATGAAGGACTAAACCGAGAACAAAATGATGACTTCAAAAGATTAACGGAAAGCGCAATATGGCAGAATTTCTGCAAAGCTGTTTTGAAGGATTCTCTAAAAATTAAAACTGTTGAGCAAGGCAACATATTTGGTCCAAAATTATTAGGGTTACTTACGAATCTAGTTAAGCTTTTCTATCCAGAGAACCACCAAGAAATTACAACGTTATTCGATATGGTGACGTCGCATTCAGAGTTTTTAAACGTGATGCTGAGTCATCACAGTACTGAAATAAAATCAAGATTGATCGAGTTCATCTATACTTTGATTTTGAGAAACAAATCGGTAATGAAAGCGCAACAAATACCAGTTTACTTGAGCTCTTACCACGCCACGAGAAATCCTTGCGATAGACTGATCGTGGCAATACTACATTTCTACGAAACCAACGGCTTACCGGTCAATGAGTACAAACCCTACGTGTGGGGAGATTCGGCGGCAAACTATTACGCGGTTCGAAAGAATAGGACGTCTTCACTATGGGCCCACCCGACACCCAATCAAGTCCTCAACTTGTTCGACAAGGATATAATCGAGAGGACAGTGAGGAATTACCCTGTGACGCAAAAGTTGGAATACCATTATGAGTTACCGTCAATAATAGATGCGAATGAAGTATCTGATTCTGTGAGATCTGTAATCAACGAGATGATAACTGAGGGAGTGTTCAAAGCTAATACTGTGAAAGATAGTGAGGGTGGAGTTAAGAATTTGATAGTTAAAGGGAAGTACGAGAAATTGTTATCAGAACTGAAGCATGTTGATCTAACGACCACGTCGCATGTAGACCCCGATGGTGGTATTTACGATCCTGTGTTCCTGTTTCCGCTGTTGAGTCATCTCCTAGCGCCGGGCTCCGTGGCGTCTTGCTTCAAGATGCTGAGGACGGGACTCCTGTCAGTGCCTGTGATGGCGTTGAGCTCGCATTGTCCCATGATGAGAGCGGCAGCCTATCATGTGTTGCATCGATTCTGTATGCTTTTGGAGACCGAAACGTGAGTATAGGTTTGATAATTATAATACAGTAGTTTTTTTAGTAATCAGGGGGCTTACCACAAGCTCTTATTGAGATTCAATTACAGGAACGTATTAACGTTTCAGCGACTTTTTGTGCAATGACGTACCTTATTGTCATGACAATAAGAAACGTCATTAAAACGTTCCTATAATTGAATCGCAATAAGAGCTTGTGGTAAGCCCCCAGGTCATTTTTAAGAGTAGCGTTGTCTGAATTATTCTCTTGATGTTTTTCTACCTCAATAGATTTAAAATGAATTTTATCTGCATTAACTTCCTACGGAATTATGTGCTAGGTACGTACTCATATTGATAGTGATTAAACTTAACTGTTTTCCTGTTTTTGTACACGATATAACGATAACACTTCCTTGTATTGTGGCGTGAAACATTTCAATACTCAATTTGAAATAATCTTTTATTTCAGACGGCACAAGAATGACAAGCTCTTCCTTACGGACTTCATCAGTACACTACGTCACAGCCTCACCACCGCTATCACCAACGCTGAGAACGTAGCAGACGATATCAAAGACCTCAAGAATCCCAAACTACCCGCGATTGACGCTCTATACTTCGCTCGAGCTCTGATGGTCTCCACAGCACCTTTCGATCCTTTATACAAACCAGTGAACAACTTTCTAATAGCAAAACAATTTGTGGATCTAACCCTAGTCCCAGACTTCTTGAGTCTCTTCCATGATAGTGATGTTGAATCTATCGACAGACGGATCTGGGTGCTCGATGTTATTAGAGACGGCACAAAGTCTATGATCGATATTAACGTTGTCTTCAAAACGATGTGCTTGAAGATGATTATGGATTTTTATGCCTCCGTTTTGAGCGACAAAAGAGTGAAAGAGGGCATTTTAGGAGTTTTAAGTTCCGTAGTTGCTATTCCAAGAGCGTTTGAAATATTAATCGAAGGTTACGGCCTTATATCTTGGTTGCATTTAGTTGTTAGACAGATTAATGATAAGGTACTTTTGAAGGGAGTTTTTAGGTTGATTAAGAATATTATGTATAGTATGATTGTTGGCTCCTTCGCAAGAAATATTGCAGCTAAAAATGGGAAAGTTGACGATTTTATAGAATTAAGGATGAATAAGGATGTAGAACAAGAGATTTTAGTGATACTCCATGATTTGTTGAAACATATCGACGATTTAGAAGTTGAGGATGTTGTCGAGTATGTCAGAATTTATAGATTAATGACGAAGAGGACTATCAAGAGTTTATCCAAGAAACAAATGTTAGGTTTAGTTAACAAAGTAGGTGTTTTCTATAAAGATTGTGAGGTAATCAGATTGCTGATTAAAGCGCTACTGGCAAATGATAGCTATGTCTTGAACAGCCGAAATATGGGCGAACTATTCGACAATGCCTCTAAAAATGTTTTAGTGAACGAATTAGCTGAAGTGGTTACAACTTATATCGTTTAATATACTTAGCATTTATGATCTTAATTTAGTTTGTGTTTGTACATACTGATTGAAGTTAATAAAAATCTTTAAAATGTACTCCTCTCTTTTTGTTTGTGTATCATAAGGTGGAAATAGTATATGTATACTTCGTCCTTCTACCACAGCACGTTTATCGCGTGTGTTGTCTAAATTACAGATAGCGTCCCTCACATATTGGCCCTTATCCGATCGTGTGCGCCTGATTTATCCACGAGAACCTACTTTATGAAGTAATTCATAGTTACTGCTGTATTTCGCTTGCTATTGATCACGAGGGTTGTCGCTTTATATTGTGGGTTATGTACTCGTTTAGATAATAGTATATTGGTGTTTTTTAGTGGTAGATTTACAATTACGTCATACCTATTTGCTGCCTCCATCATCTAGTGTCTAGGTAATATTTCATTGAGGCACTTAGACCTGCACTCCCCTCACGTTGAGGGGAATTATGACCGGTATAATAGCAATAGGTAAGACCGCCGCTATTTCTTAGGACGGGGTTTACAATAACCATGCAATAACTAAGTACAAATTGCCGTCTCCAATAATATAGTTTCCATCCAACAAGGAATCGATAACTCTCATGCAATTTGAATAATTACGATCCATTCTGGCCATCGGCGGAATCGATTTTCTTGTCCCGTATCGATTTAAAATTAATCGATACCCCACAGCTGTAGTAATACTTTGTCGTCGCTCAACGAGAGGGAAGTTGATGAGGTAAGTGCTGTGTAATTTCCTCAGGAAGCTTGTTTTATTAAATTCATTGCAAATTGTTTTGCCCTGACACTCTTTACTTACGGAATAAGACCGTTCGCTTCCAAATTGTAAATGTCTTTGGTTGGAAATTCACGGCCACGCTAAGTCGGTACCTAACTTACTTATTAAGCCAGCAATAGATGATGAAAATTGTCTCACTTTACCATCATTATAACAACTCTTCTTGTGTTTGGAATATCAATATCATAAAATGATAATCTATTTCTAGCTCAGTGACCGCATAGACGTTCTGTCGCTAAGTAGCTGTACCTTACTTACACAAGCCACTAGTAGTCCAATTGAATGGTCCCAAATCGTACATTTGTGCTACACTCCCCAAACTGCGACCGTCAATCACGTCATTCTATTAGGCAAGAATGGAGGCGCTGTGGGCCAGTACGTGCATACAATAAGCAATGTGGTTCATCTCTGATCACGTGGGAGATTCGGGGCTCCCACGGTATACAGACTGATACTACATACTAGCTATTCAATATTCTGTAACATACCTACTTTGCAAACTGAGCCAATGAGCCATGAAATTTGTATCCGATGTCCTACTACATAAGATCGGTTCTTGAGATAAGGTGATAACAGTATGTGCAATTTGACTACCGCTTGGTACAGTCGTTCGAGCGTAGGCCGCTCGGCTCACAGAACTGGGTGGTTGCAGGCTCGATTCCCGTCAGAGGCAAGTTTCGAAACCAGCCTTTTCGTAATTTGCGCTGGTCTGGGTGTTACTGGGATCGCCCCCAGTCCATTATGATGTTAGCCATAGCACAAAGCTTTGCTTAGTTTGGGACCATACATCGGTGTGTTAGTCAGGCGATATTTATTTACTAAGGATTATTTACAGGCGTGATGGTGAACTTGCTTTATTATCATGTGTGAAGTTAAATAAAGGTGTAATAGTTAAAGGTGGTAGAGCCAAGCTGTAGCCAATTGACTGCAGCTCATAAACGGGCTGACTCGACCGGGGTAGTACCACCCTCTCACAGAAGATCGGCGTAAAGCAGCTATTACAGCTGCGTTTCGTACGATGAGTGAGGGAGCCGTAAGCCCACCCCCCCTCCCCCTCCCTCCATCCCACTCCCCTTCAGGTCGGCAATGTGCGAGCAATGCCTTTAGTATTGTAGGCATCTATAGGCTACGGTAACTGCTTAACATCAGGCGGGCCGTACGCTTTTTTTCCACCGCAGTCCAATAAATAAAAAAAACTCTTTATCCATAAAAGTTTGTTACGCTATATTGTCATAGTCATAAGTATAAGTTACAAAACGACCAACAAATTAATAAAAAAAAAATAGTCAAATTACAATGGTTTTACAAAGTGTTTGATTGATTTGTAATGCCAGTGTAAGTCCATCATAGCGTTCTATTTTGAGGGCTAGTTGTTAATGTGACGCGTATCGGACAACGGGTTGGTCAACAAGATGATCAACTTGTTCCAATACATATCGCCTATTTACTTGTGTAGCCACATTGAACTCTACATTCTAACACACATACCAGCTTACTCTACTTAATAAACCGACAATTTCTCAATACCAACACTTGGTTTAATCCGTGTGTGGTGTTTAATACCCCAACCCGTTCAATGCTCGGGTCTGTTTGACCACTTGTCGGATTAATGTCACTTGTCGCGGCTCAGCAGCGGTGGGTTGAGTGATTTCACTTATTGTGGTGTAAGCCTCGGTAATGGGACAGGTGAATTGAAAAGCGTTAATTTAACGACGCCTATATTATTGGGTGGAGTAGGCAGTGATGCACTTTTGATGCCAGCCGAGCTGCGAATGAGAGCGGCGAGCAAGGCTTCTAATTTCCTTGATTATCCTTCTTGGTCTTATCAGGGGCGTAGCTACCGCTGTATCAGCCGTATCAATGATACGGGGCCCCAGGGCTACAGGGACCCCGAGTGTGTATGACAATTCTTTACCTTTCATTTGCCCCCCCCCCCAACAAATTTTGATACAAGGCCTGTCTAAGGCAAGTTATGCCACTGGGTCTGATAATACCAATGAGGCAATCATTAGAGGATATGCAAAGGCTCAAACCGCGCCGCCTTAGTTTTTAAAAGTTCAGACTGATTCAGTCGGGGTGTTGACTGTCAGGATTTTACCATGTGTTTCTTTCCTTGAGCCTGTGAATTTTTTTCGTGTATATGAAACTTTGGTCTTCCTAATGATTCACACTGCGCGGGATTCGCTTCTCATTGATTCTTTGTGCGAGACCATCTATTCCTTCTTACACCGCCGCCAGTCATGTCAACGTCTTTGCGGTATCTGCCGATCTTGGGATTGGACATTAAAAAACATTTGTTAGCGGACTGTATTAAGTATCTGGTGAAACGTGGGCTTTGAGTTGGCTTATTTCCTCCACAATGTGGTGGTGTATGGCCACTCAGCTCTCTGGCTACCCCCGAATGGTGATTAAAGTCGTGACGTTACGTTAAGTAGTATTTAATTTATGTAAGTATCTTTTATGTGTTGAATATCCAGATTATCTGAACTGTAACATATTTGTTAACCGCCTTTACTGATAAAATCATTCGATAGTTCTACACGTGATTGCAGAACACACGCTAGTATACCTACTAGATCCCTAATTAGATAATTATAAACACTATGTCCTTGCTAAAAATGATTCTAGGCAAAATGTTACCTAAAGGGGTTATTACACTTAACTAAATTTAGGCTACTTAATTTAGTCGTACTGAATTTAGGCAAGTGTAATCGCATTCAGCAAGCTATTCAGAAGCTAGAATGGTTAAAATATTTAGAATCTTCTGAATTTAGGCTTCTAAATGTAGCCAAGTAATAAGCTGTTAAGGTTGATGTAGAGGTTTTGGATCAGATCAGATCTGTTAGTAAAAACGTCATAATTTATTCTAGTAGGAAAAAAATGAATTCACTACACTCAAGAAAAACTGGACTTGATGAACTCAGTTTTCATTAACTAACATTTAATTATCTCAGCGACACTGTTTGTGGCGCCATAAAGTAGGCAGGCTAGGCAGATATCAAAACTGGAACGATTGTGTTAACTAGAAGGCCGTAACTTATTTGCGCAATGCTCAAAAGAATGCGTTAATCAATCGCTTCGTATAAATAGAACGATCAACAAAAACTTAATAACGTGGAAAAGCATCCGAGAAACATGAAAAGCTGCATTTTTTGCCAAAGTTCGATGTAAAATGCACTCTATCTTTCTTTATCTAAATCCACTACTACTGGTATACGAGTGAAAAGGATGGGAGATATTGTCGGCTAGAAGGCTTCATTATGGTGTTGTGAAGGGCGCCGGCCGCACGAACGCTCCCAAATAACCCTTTAAAATGTTTACGATAACACCTTGGTAATTAATAAGTAGGATTTTATTACGAAAGTGATAACTTGATAAATCTGAATTTGCACTGTGTGGTGTGGCGTGAGGAGTCTGTGGTCAATAGTGTGGTGATCTGTGATGTTTTGGTGTTCGGGAACTATAGGAACCAATGTGAGTTTAAAAAATTATGTAATTTTCTATTTAATAAGATGTTCATTTATATTTACAGAACGTATGTTATTGCTTTATTGACGTCTAGCTGTGCCCATGACTCCGTCCGCGTCCAGTCGGTGAAGTCCTTAAATACATACTTAATAATGTATATTAAGTATGTATTTACAAACAAAAAGTAGTATGTGTAGTAATATCAGTTACCTGGGTTCCATAGTACAAGCTTTGCTTAGTTTGGGATCAGGTAGCCGCGTGTAAATGAATGTCCCAGGATATTATTATAATTCTGTCTATCATCTAATCTGTATTACATCCGTCTGAATCTATCTATCTGAATCTGCCTGTGGCTGTCTGTCTGTACCAGTCTATACCGGTGGTAGAGCCGAGTGGTGGCAGAGTTTGGTAGAGTCGACCGGGCTAGTACCACCCTCTCACAGAAGATTGGCGTAAAGTAGCTACTTTAGGTGCGTTACGTTACGTTATGAGTGAGAGCCGGAACGGAATAGCAACGTCATGTCATGAAGCTTTAAACATTTTTCCATTGGACCTATTAATACAAATCGTGCATCAGTCCCCTGTATTTATAGGCTCATTTGCAAACAATATTGGCATTAGGGGACGAACTAAATATCATCGAAGGGCATAGACCTTTCCAGAAGGTATTATTTCTAGAATATAACCTGCTACTTGCGTTGTTTTTATTTCAAACTTACATTCAAGTACCCACGGCTCCGTGTTCTAACCGTCGACTTTGAAGATATTGACTTTGTTTATATTAAAATGTGTGTGTGTGTGTGTGTAACGTTACGACTTTTATCCCCATTCGGGGATAGTCAGAGGCCTGAGTGGCCATACACCACCACATTGTGGAGGTATTAACCAACTCAAAGCCCACTTTTCACCAGATAGTCAGAACCCAACGTGACAGGTGGTGAACCTTGTCGCCGTGTATACAGGAACTGACTATTACCTAATCCCGAGGGATAGGTAGGTTTCCTCACGATGTTTTTCCCTCACCGTCAGCGAACTGTTAATTATACTTACAATTACTTACTTATAATTACTGTTTATATTATTCCCGAGAATATACTCGTCTTAGATAATATAACTATTGCTTAATTGTGTTGTATCTCTAACATATTCCTTGGTCTGATTGTACCTTTGGTAGCAATTTTCTGGATTTTCCATCGGCGAATAACCTCTACTGAACCCTCTAGAGAACACAGGCGTGAAGTTATACATAATAGATTTAGATTGTTGGATAGATGACAAACCAGTTCCGCAATGAAGTCTAACAAAGCAGCCTCCAGCCGTGGTGTTGTAAAGCCCAGGGCATACGAAAGACATCGGCTACGTCACGATGGGGCTCCACGATAGCCGATCACGACGCTTGAGTTTATGGCTTTATTTGTGAGTAGGGCTGTCACCAACTGTTGTTGTATCTAGTATATTGAGTAGAGTATCTATCACCACATATTGAAAAAAATAACAAGTCTTTAGGTAGGTCTTCTGCAATAACTAATATTATAGTCTTGTTTATTTAAGGATTTTGAGGCTAATTCGTTGAAATGTCCTAGCAACATGCTTTATCTGATTTAAATACATATAATCTAGATAGGTCTTACTCCAAGGAATTAATAACCGTTTTGAATAACTCTAGATTTTTTTATACAGATTCCACCGCTTCTGACAACCCTAATAAAGAAATATAATGCCGTAGAGCTGTAAAGGTGACTTTAACGACTATGGGATCTTGTTTTGCTTTTTCTTTTTGTCATATACATTATAGGGTTATCCTTCGAAGCACATCTTTCTCCTTGAAGGAGGCAGCAAAACCGTTGGCATAGCATCTTTAGTTCGCTAGACTTTCATTAAGATCAAAGATACGGGAATATCGGCTTCTTTCTTATCTGGGCATACCTATTGTAGACAATATTTTTTCAGTTTAGAGCTCTGATGATAGTGGACGTGGTTATATTTGGTCAAACAAAATATCATCTTATTTTAACTCATCTATTCTGAAATAGAGCGTTGTCGTTCTTTCGATGCTGTATTAACGGATTCGGGAGCAAAAAATATAGTATGACAACATGCTTTTATCAGAACCGATACCATCGTTTTTATCTACCATCAGTACCAATTAGGCGTGCAACGGGGCTGGCCTTTTTGGGCACGGGTTCGGTCCCGTCTGCGCCCGCGCCGCCCGCCGCGCATTCGCCGCGACACGCCCGCTTGCCATAAACCGGCCGATTATCCGCAGATAGTTATTACCGATAGACATTGAGTTGTTGCGATTTATATGTCGTATAAAGTATTATTTTATTTATCTACAAATTCGAATTTGATATCTTGGTCTTCCTAACTATTGGAATTGGAAATGCGAGTCACAGTTCACACCTACTGACCATAAAAAAACAAAAAAACAAAATTCAAGACGTTTATTTTGTTTAGGAATACGAGGGCACTTACAAATTGTAATTTAAATTTTTTTCTTAAATTCTACTCACTTCTTATTCTATTTTAATCACGTTGCTTTGCCTCGCTCAGAATTACGTGTTTTCAGGCAGTGTTCAGCATGTACCAATTTTAAATAATATTTAAAGTTTTGCAGCTGAAGTTAAGATAGTAAAACGGTTGTCAATGAACCAAGAGTACCTCCCTACTCATTACTAATAGGTGTACGATATGATGCCCACTTTGCGATATACTGAAAACATACTGCCACTGCCTGCGCATCCCGTGTACAGCCCGTTTGATTTGAATACGTCTTTGGTCTGAACAAGCCTATAGGCGGCGTGCACAGAGACGATGCCAATTACACACATTACGATTATTGCCCGACTGTTGGCGCTTACCGCAAACACTTTTATTTTCCTTCGGCCCTTTGTCGCTACTTTTTATAGGACATATATAATTTGCTGGGACCTAATTCGAAATGTATTTCGCTTTACGATCTTTGATATTTCCAGAGTTACCTTGTAATGTATAGTCGGTTAATTAGGTACACTACCATTTGAAGACGTCTGCTGGCAAGATAATTGCAAGCCTTAAATAAAAAAATGAAATATATTTTTTTACGAATAATTTCGCGGTAGAGTTACGGTACACTAATTTCATCTTTTCACCGCCAAAGCGGTACACCGTATCGTCTAACGAACGATCGGAACTTCGCGGTCACGCAATTGGTTGCTCATCGATTGTTTTGTGCCTGTTTCTTCTATTTCTGTAGTACGACCTTGTTTACTGATTGGATTTATTCCTTTTTGTCACGAGATAGAGCGAGGACGGGTAAAGAGAATGGGACAATCAATCGCTGAACAAATACGCCGTTACGCACGGTTCCCCAAACGGGTAGACGCAGGTGCACTGTACTCTGTTCTGCGGTGAACTTACTTCACCGAAGGTATCTTTAGTTCCCATATAATAAGGAGACTGACGGCCGAATACTCGTACGCAACTCAAATTTGAGAGCGGCTCAATATTGACTCACCATACAAAAAATTACATAACGACGTTTCAACCTGCTAAGTGGAACTTAAACATTTGAGTAGCCTTTGAGTATTCGGCCGTGACAGGCCTATTCTCTGACTAGGTGCGTGTGGATTGGCGACCTTCACACGTCTCTCCAAAAGACGTGCAAGTTTCCTCACGAACTTATAATCGTTCAGCATGCAACTATCGTCGATGAGCACGGAATTATTTTAGAATCACTTGCCTATTAATTGCGGGCACAGTTTGTTCGTTTGACAGAGTTTCGTCCTAACCGGCGTAAATTATCTTATTAGATGAAAATTAAATTAGAAGTAGTTTGTAGGTATTTGGAATAACACATAAACTGCGGTGATTTTTATCTCCTAAGCCTTATCAGTATGCCCCTGAACCAATACTTTGTAAGTAATGCCTTAAAACTCTTATTCGAGCTTTTAAGCTATACCTAAGCAACAAATCTTTCAAAGCAATGTTACCTGTAGAGGTCTCAAGGTTCGTGCAAAAACGAAATAAACTAGAAAGACGGTCGGCACCGCTTGGTACTGTAAGATGCAATAAATTCCCAACACGCACCGCCCTTCAACGTTGACGTACAAATGACGCACCCTTTTGCATAGAATTGACACATGATTACGGAGAGCTATCGCGCCTGTATTCCTCTAAGAGGTAGGCAGAATAGTGCACTATTTGTAGTTATTATTTTCTCGATAGAGGTAGGCAAAAAGTGCAATAGGTAATTGTAGTTATTTTTCCGATGGTATTAGGCTCAAATCGCATTGTAAACCCTATTACTGGTGACGATACACCTCAATACTGCAGTATTTTTAAAATGGCACTTACTGTCGGGAATCGAACCCTCGACCTTATAGTTATCCATATTATGCCAAAGACACTCAATCACAAGGTTCTCCAAAACCTCTCCCAACGCCTACTCAAACGTTAACAAACATATCCCATAGAGTCCAATCTATGTCAGCACCTTGTCCCAGAAGCCGCGGCTTTCTCTATCGACGCCGGATCCACTCTACGATTATCGCGACTCTGCAATCATCGCGGCTATTGTTCTGTGTAATGACGGCGTAAAAAAAGTGGTATTGATTTTCAAATTAACTTTTGCTTGCATAGACAATTTTTTTTAAAAGACATTACGAGTAAGCGGCCATCCATTAATTACATCACACGAAAAGGGGGGAGGGGGTCGACGAAATGTGACAATGTGTGACAAGGGGGTGGGAGGGGTCCTAAGTTTTGTGACGTCACATAAAAAAATCGAATAAATCTAAGTATTAAAATCAAACTTTGAATTGTTAACGAAAATTTCCGAAATTAGTACAAAATATGTGACGTCACACAGGGAGGGGGGGTCTCGCAAATGTGACCAGCTGTGACAAGGAGGGGGGGTCTAAAAATCATGAAATTCGTGTGACGTAATTTATGGATGGCCCCTAAGACCGATAGCTTTTTGTGAATTGAATTTATTAAGTATTTTTGTCTAGCTTAGCTTAATAATATCTGTTTCACTCAAATAGTCCTAATCTTGGAAATTACACTCAGTCATTCAGTTACAGGCAGAGTACTTTAAAAGGCCATACTTAAATATGGAAAAATCCAATTTATTTGTGTCATGTCATAAATATCCGGAACCCGCCTTGAGACCATAATAAAGTTATGAACACCTTAGCCTGTGCACATTTATCGTTTGTATGAGCTGCGAGACCGTAAAACTTTAAATGTGTATTCGAAAAGGAATAATATGAGTTAATTATATCGTAATGATGTACGATTTCCTAATTCTACCTAGGAAAATATGGACTGATTTAAGGAACAATAAGAATGAGATTTGTATAAGATAAAATTACCTAGTTTATTATAGAACAAATCACGAAATAACATCTACAGAACCAGTTATTTAACTGTTTAATGACATGTGGGTAGTTTATATTTGACTGCTATGAAGCATATTTTACTGCAACCTGTAACGGTGTTAAGATAATCATAACCTCACCGGTTATACCTTGCCCTTTTCTATAGATCATGGATTAGATTTAGATAGGTATCAAACGTATTATTTTGTATTTTTACAGAGGCTCTACTTAAATAGGATTTAGAAATAAAGTTATCATAGATATATTTTGGTCGAGCGCATGCACTGTTTACAAACGTTTTGGGGGTTCCTTTCATTTAATTTACCATGTTTGTTAGAGAGATTTGATCCTTATGATTGATCCTATCGATTGATGACATAAAAGTACAGGATGTTATTTTTTTGGATTTTAGCCGGTTCAATTCCCGAGTGTGGCAAGCGACTTTTCGAAAATCTTTGAATGCAGTTCATATTGTTTTTAAAATAAAAATGAAGTCTTCATCCAATAAAATTCTCTATCTACAGTATTTAAGATACTTTCCCTTCATGTGGCAAAGTTATGGGACACCCTGTATACCTGCTTAATAAAAAGTAAATTGGCTTGCCTTTCCTACTATTTTCCCTAGTTTTTTCTCCTAACCGTTTGATTCACTTCGAAGACGGCGTCCCAGAACTTCATTCTCTCTCGGAACGGCTCGCGGCCCAGAGTCAGGTTGACGTCTATGTTCAAGTAGGGCATGGACTCGTTGGTCACCGGCTCCCACTTGACCGGCAGCAGTTCTGACGTCTCGGGGGTCGGGTCGCTGGAACATACAATACAGAGATTTCAAACATTCATATTACTAGCCTAACTATAATACTTTAAAAATGCAATTAATATTTTTTACTGTTACCCATATTTAACGAAATTTCCCCATTCCCTTAAGGTTATATAAAGTTAACGTGTCGACTCCTGCCAACTCTTAATATAGGTACTGTTTTACGTCAGGTAATATATCTATGATGGTACATTTATTAGGTAACAACATTTTATTTAATCACCTGTATTTAACAAAATTTGCCCATAGCGTCGTCATTCGATCTATTATAAGTTGGTCACCGGGTGTGATAAGTCCACCGATCTGCCACATGTCGAACAAATACCGATCTCATCGACATGCGCCGCGCCGGGCGTGTCAAGATCCGTGTTATCCTTTAACTTCAGATAATTCCTTCTACCCTGGTACGAAAATATGCTGAAGTAGATCTTTTTGGCATTATTCTTAAGATACTGCTGGATTGTCTTCTGTAATGGATAATTCTGGTAAAGATCCGAGCAGAAGTCGATTATCTGATGTTTTACTGATTCTCTAATATTCTTATCTCCAATGTAGAATCGACGCACGTAGTTGACTACACCTTCAAGTTTGTCTTGATCTATGTTCAAGTGTTTGGTTATTTTCTCTCGGAATATATTCTGGTGCTTAACACCGTCAAAGTCCTCATGTATTAACTTGCACAAATTTTCTTTGTTACTTTGGCTTATTATGACGGAAACAGTTTTAATATTTTTTATTTGTGTCGTTTTGGGATACTCATTTATGAATATTTCAACACCGTCGAACCGTTGTTCTACGCATGGATAGTATTTTAAATTTAATTTGCTTGAGGATGCTATCACTAATTTGGTATCTTGCTTCGATAGAAAGGACAGTGCTTTGCTCAGTTCGCTCGTGTTAAATCCGAGATCTGCGGCTATCGCGAGCGGGTATGTATCATCTGGTGGCGTCACTTGCACTGATTCAAGAAACGAGCCGGCGCCGATGATGCCGTTATTGAAGAGGCCTTCCTCGCCATACATTATGTGAAGGTTTACGTCTTGTCCGCTGCTACTTTCCCCGGCTATTGTTATTTTGTTGCTGTCGCCTCCGAACGCTTCGATATTGCTTTTGATCCATCTAAGAGCCATGACCTGATCCTTGAGGCCTTGATTGCCGGACACATCGGGAGTGTTCAGACAGAAGAACCCGTATGGACCCAATCTATAGTTAGGTGTTACCATAATTATGTCATGTTTCACTAGAAACTTTGGCCCGAAAATGTATCTACCTGGGAAACCTGTTTCGTATTTTCCTCCATAAATGTAGACGAGTACTGGCAGCAGGTTGGTAGCACTGGCGGTGTCGGGCACGTAAATGTTGAGCTGGAGGCAGTCCAGTGTGCCAACTAATGTGTTGTTATAAGATTCTAATTGAGGGCATTGTACAGAATCGTCGTGAGCGTGGAATATGTCTTCAAACAGGGGATACGGCAGCGCGTGCTGAAATTCATAACCATCTTGAGTCCTAGTTGCAACTGATGGAATATTATTCCTATAAAGTAATGTTGGTACTCACCCCGAACGGATTGGTTTCATTGACCCTCGCAAAAGGAATCCCCATGAACATGGAATAATCACCATCAGTAGCCCTTAGACCGCTGATCAATCCATGTTTCGTAACAACCACAGGGTTTCCACGTGCCGATATATAACCAAAGAGGAATATCAGCCCTCCAGTAACTAATACTACAAACACTATTAGTATTAAAAATGCAATGTACTTTATCGACGTTAACACCATTATTATACAAATAAAATACACTTATTTTTTTGGCTTATTTATTCAATACTTTAGTGAAACAGCGACAACACTATCTAGTGCCTGGCGTATGTTGTGATGTATATCGTGTATTTACAGTTAATTAAATAACACGTGAGTTATTATACACTTGTGGTAGATACCTAGCGACCGATCCATGACGTTACATATAATTTTATTGAATATTTCGTCCTATAAAATTAATGATTGAGGGCTTGAGAAATCCCTTCATCTGAAATGCAGAATCCAGAATTATCCTCATCTTATGCGGGGTCTCGTGGTCTAACATAAAGGCGTCAAGCTTGCTTATTCAAAATCTGTCTTTATAGTATATACCTATGCGGGTCGCAGTTTAAAAAGGGTTCTTAAATTTCGTGAAACACCTATGTTTATGTTTACATTCCATGAAACTTATCACAGCTGGCATGATAATAAACAAGATGTAAAGAGTGAGACAAGTTAGATAACGCTAATAGCAGAGATCAACGGGACTTAAATTAATTGGAAATCGTCATCCATATTATTCTTGTCCTAAATAATTGTATCTGGGGTGTGTGAAGAAGGAGTCCCAGAACTTCATTCTCTCTCGGAACGGCTCGTAGCGCAGGCTCATGTTCAGGTCTATGTTCAAGTAGGGCACGGTCTCGTTCGTCACCGGCTCCCACTTGACCGGCAACAGTTCTGTTGTCTCGGGGGTCGGGTCGCTGGAACATACATTACAGATATTTCAAAAAAATCATATATCTTGCCTAACTATGATACTTTAAAAATGTAATTAATATTTTTCTGTTACCCATATTTAACGAAATTTGCCCACAGCGTCGTCATCCTGTCTATGATAAGCTGGTCGTTGGGTGTGATAGGTCCACCGATGTTCACCGCGTCGAACAAATAACCAATCTCATCGGCATGCGCCGCGCCCGGTGTGTCGAGGTCCGTGTTAACTATTATTTTCAGATAGTTCCGTCTGCCTTTGTATGAAAATATACTATAATATATCTTCTTGGCATTGTTTTTGAGAAACTGGCCTATCTTTACCTTGACCCCGTAGTTCTGGCTAAGGTCCGAGCAGAAGTCTATTATTTGCTTTTTCACTATTTCACTGATATTCTTGTTACCGATGTAGAATTGGCGCACGGAGCTCACCGCGCGGTCGAGTTCATCTTTTTCTATGCTCAAATGTTTGATTATCTTCTCCCGAAATATATCCCTGAACCTAACACTGTCAAAGTTCTCGTGTATAAGTGAGCCCAACTTTTCTTGGTTACTCTGGCTTATCATCACTGGGATCTTTTCAATATTTTTTATTTTGGACTTTATTGGATATTCATGTATGAATGTTCCAATATTGTCAAATTTCTGTTCTACACACGGATAGTATTGTAAATTTAAGTTTTTTGAGGATGCTATCACTAATTTGGTATCTTGCTTCGATAGAAAGGACAGTGCTTTGCTCAGTTCGCTCGTGTTAAATCCCAGATCTGCGGCCATCGCGAGTGGGTATGTATCATCAGGTGGCGCCACCTGCATTGGTTTAAGTAACGAGCCGGCGCCGATGATGCCGTTATTGAAGAGGCCTTCCTCGCCATACATTATGTGAAGGTTTACGTCTTGTCCGCTGCTACTTTCCCCGGCTATTGTTATTTTGTTGCTGTCGCCTCCGAACGCTTCGATATTGCTTTTGATCCATCTGAGAGCCATCACCTGATCCTTGAGGCCTTGATTGCCGGACACATCGGGAGTGTTCAGACAGAAGAACCCGTATGGACCCAATCTATAGTTAGGTGTTACCATAATTATGTCTTGTTTCATTAGAAACTTTGGTCCGAAAACGTATCTACCTGGGAAACCAATATCGTATTTTCCTCCATAAATGTAGACGAGTACTGGCAGCAGGTTGGTAGCACTGGCGGTGTCGGGCACGTAAATGTTGAGCTGGAGGCAGTCCAGTGTGCCAACTAAAGTGTGGGTAAAATAATCTAATTGAGGACATTTTCCAGAATCGTCGTGAGCATGCAATATGTCTTCAAACGGGGGATACGGCAGCGCGCGCTGAAATTCATAAACATCATGAGTGCTGGTTGTTGGAATATTATTCTCATAAAGTAATGTTTGTACTCACCCCAAACGGATTGGTGTCATTGACCCTCGCAAAAGGAATCCCCATGAACATGGAATAATCACCATCAGTAGCCCTTAGACCGCTGATCAATCCAAGTTTCGTGACAACCACAGGGTTTCCACGCGCCGATAAATGACCAAAGTAGCATATCAGCCCTCCAGTAATTACTACAAGCACTACTAGTAATAAAAGACCTATCAATATTTTCCATTTCGTCGTCATTTGTCAATAATTAATTATAGTCAGTGGAACTGTCCCACTCTCTACTTATATTGTGTAGAATATCGTATTTGCCGTTATTTAAATGAAATTCATGCTATGTTAAGAGTCTTATACACTATGCGCCTGCATAGTTACATGGCATAATGGAGCCCGTTTTTGATAAAGAAAAATATCATGAAGAAGCCTGCTGGATGAATTGGTTCTCGATACACACCTAATTAGTTATCCAGCAGTAAGTCTGGGTTCAACTGCTCAAATTGCCTTTTTTGCCAGACTTGTGGTTTTCAACTGTGCGGATACCCTTTGACACCCTGCAGAAGGGATTGTGATTAAACAAGTAGCGCGAAGACCATGATTGTCACTACAATTTTATGCGTGCCATATTGTGTATATGGCCTTATAGATATGTGCAAAACACGGCATCTGTTTGTTTACATGTCTTGGAAACAATCGATTTCAGTAGCTCTGCAGCTGGCAAAATAATAAGTAAGTCAATCAATGTCAAAAGAACAGGGTACATTAAAAACTTGGAAAACAGTGGATGTCTGCATATTTACTCTTCAATGAGTTTACACGTTTTATGTGTAATGTTTAAGTATATGTATACCCTTCAGTCGGCGAATATGGGGGTGACGAATTTTGATTTAGTCACGCATCATCAATCATTTTGTCATCGTTGTTTTTTTTTGTCAACCTATGTCGACCCACTGCTGGGCAAAGGTCTCCTCTTCCTTCCTCCACTCCTCCCTGTTTATGACAATACTGGACCAATCCTTCAAGTAGGAGTCTAACTCATCCCGCCATCTCCTTCTGGGCCTGCCGCGATGCCGTTTGGCTAGACCTGGGACCCAATCAGTCATCATTTTAGCCCAATGGGTGTTTGGCATACGGCGGATATGGCCAGCCCATTTCCATTTGAGCTTAGTGGCTTCGTGGGAGACATCAGTAATTTGGGTCATGGAGCGCAGTACACTGTTTCTGATGCGGTCAGTCAACCGGACACCCAGAATACTGCGCTCCATAGCCCGCTGGCAAACCGCGAGTGTGGACTTCTACTGCTTTGTCAAAGACCAAGTCTGAGCACCATAGGTGAGGATGGGGAGAATGCACATGTCCATCGTTGTTTGCCCGCGAAAAAAAGTGCATAGTACAAAAACCCCTGCTTCAACGGGCAAGCATTTATTTCCTATCCTGGCTAAGAAATATGCCTTATTCGGAGTGTGGGGTGTGAGCCTACCCTCACTCTGTGATCAAACCTGCAAAGCAACGACCACGTCAAGTTACGTGTGGACTCGTTATTACGAATATCAGTTACGCAGCTTCATTAACACCGGCTTCCTCGCTCGGGTGGTAACGCGATACTCTGACCACATAAAGGCTTATATCATAGGGATACTTAAAGGTTACAGTTCACTTATTTTCCCTACCGCAGAAAACTCTAGGGTTGAAAGATCAATGTATAACAAATACTTATTTAGTCTGTTGTTGTTTTTGAAGGGTTTTATTAGGTATCGAAATATGAGAGGGCAAGTAGATATAAGTTTGTATGAAAATTTTCTACAGTCGATGCAGGCTATGGACGGCCATTGGAACCGACGCGTAGATAAATCCGGACTTACCACACAAACGCAGCAATAACTTTGTTTGACTAGGGTTGCCATTAGATCGTGCTGCATGATTTGTCCAGTGGCGTCATATACCTACGTTATTGAAGAAAATGATCTGTCAGCCAACTGCTTCTTCAAACATCAGTACCAATCAAAAAAAAATATTATTTCCCTTCTCGGAACGGTATAATTATAGTGCAGTTGCAGTGCTTTAGTACAGACTTCCAAATTTAATAATCATTTAGATACTGGCGTCCTGCTGATTATCTACCAGCCCTGCGATGCGCTATCGTCGTGTGCTATGAAAGACGCACAGCACAGCATTTATCTAGTTAACGCCGCGGGCGTAACTCGGACCACTACGAGCTATTACACCGACTGTGACAGTTCATACTGCAGGCGACCTAAACACGACCTAAATACCTAAATAAATTAGGTAATGCGATTTTGGTCTGAAACGACTACATAGGATTCCAACCTACAAGATTAAAATGATTTAACAGTTGAACTTCGCACGCTTCGCCATAACTGTTTTAACGATAAATAATTATTTCAAGTAGTTCTGGAACATAAAATTAAATTTCAGACTCTTGTATTGGCATTTTAAAAGAACTCCGATAACAATGTTTTGGTAAAGTTATGGGAAATGAATAATCCCATGCATACGAATTTCAACTCAAATGCTTAGAGTTAACCTATGATTTGGTATGTTAGCATATTACTTTCAGTTTTATCATAACTCGATAACAGAAGTTTTTGCTAGAACTTTTAAAATTTAACCTGTCGTATGTGAGGATATTTACGATGTCTCGACTTCAACACCACTTATATTTCTCACAATAAATATTACTTAACGAAATCAAACCTGTCATACGCAAGAGAGAATTATGAACACTTGACCAAAAACACTCAAATTGGGATGTGTGGGCGTGGCTTATGCGCCTTGCCACGCAAAACTGGGACACTTAATTATAATCCCTAGAAACATAGTTATAAGAGTGTTTCTGGCCAAAATTAAAGGGATGAAGGTGAGATTTATTTTGGAAGGAGGTGTGAGTATTCAGAACGTCTGGGGATGACTAGCGTGGGAGTATATAAACAAAAATACAGGACGGAGCGGGGCTCTTTTTGGCTTTTTGGCTTTTTGGCATTTTAGTTACTTGAAGTTTCGGGACTTCAGGCAGTCGTATTGATTCTCGGGAGAAATCCTTTGAGACGGGTGCGAGTGCGCGAATCGCGAGTTGAGTTGAGATTGCGCGGGAGAGTTGGTTGGAATTGCGCGTGATTTGAGCGGTTAGTCGGGACAAATCTTGGACCCATCCAAGTTGACCACGACGTGCGGTTCGTGATTGGTTTACGTGTGGTGATAATTATGTGATTCATTATCGTATATATATAAATCTTGTTTATTTGTGAGTGTTGAAAGCGAAGCGTTGTAAGGTAAGGGAAATTGGATTTTGTATCATGTTGTCTGAGGTCGTTGATATATCCGCTATTTCGTCTGACATTCGTGGTGTTGTTAGGAGTCTTTACATTCCAGGGAAGGCTGGAGACGGCGGAGATATTAGGTGGAATGTTTGAAGATGGATGCGAGCGAATACAACAAAAAATCTATATTTGTTTAGGCAATCACATGATTGTTTTGCTATTTTAACCTATTGGACTAAATTAGGGACAATAAATCACGCTGTTGCCTTGCAGAACAATGTACGAGTCATTCGCGTAGCTCTATTAGAAAAGTTAGTCATTGCGTTTGAATTTGACTCTGATTGTGATTCAAGCTCCAGTGTTGACAAATTCGTGTACATAGAACATACATTAGCTGACACTGTGCGATGGCCTCCGTTGCCCGACTATCGGGGCGGAAACTGAAAGCGTCAGGCACCGAACACTAGACTCTGCACAAGCAATCACAGAAGAGATTTGCTCACTATCTGACATGCACTAGGTATACACCTTCGTGAGTTCGGAGGAGGTTTGTGATATCTGATGAGCTGCCTATTCCCGGATACTTGGAGCCGTTACTAGAGGCCTGGTATTCGAATTCTTTTGTCGATACTCCGTTATCGAAAGATGTGCTCCACGAATGAAGGGTAAATAGATTTACGAGCACGGATATTGTTCAACTCCTCATCGACAGACACGAAGACATTCAAAACAAAACTAATTATATAGTCGGTGACGAATTCCGGAGTCGGAACTGACATTTTGGCCCTTCTGGCACTGTAGTTAATTTATTAAATTAATTCAATACCTAAATAATAAACCCTTTGTTTGGACGAACAAACGTCCTTAAGCAATAAGATGAATGCACAAGGCCTTGTCTTAGGAGAGGTGAAGAATGTATGGTTTTAATATCGATAATCGCTAGGCATGGTAGAATAAATTTTATCTTGTTTAGGCTTTGCTAAGGTCGGTCTAGATTGTTGGTTTTGTCGGGGCACGTTGTTCATCTGCCAGTAGGTTCTGACTATAAGGAGAGTTGGGAGGTCAGATCATCATTTATCGCTAGATCTAGGTCTCATGCCTGTAAGCCTAGACTTATTCTCTGACTACAGACGGTATAAGTAGCCCACGTCACCAGAGCATCGAGAATGGACTACGTTGTTTTGTTCTTGCAATAATTACAAATCTATGTATATTCATTTAATTTATATGTGTATCTATGTATCTTATATGTATCCTATCTATAAAATAAATATGTCCGTGCGCGTACGTAACAATCGGTATAAGAAAGGCAAGTGCGGTTTTGCCAAATTTCGCGAGTGTGAGTGCGAACGAGGTACAGTTGATGCTGTGTATTGGTGAGATTAGTCTATAAGAGAATTAGCGTTATAGTTTCATTGTATGTGTTGGAATAGATTCGATTATGTTAAGTCCTTAAGACTCATTACTTCAATAAACTGATGAAACTATAATGTTATTACATTGCATCGTGTATATTTATTCAACGGGTTTTATAGGAGGTGATCGCTGACGGACGGATTGCATGACCTAGTTTTATTGCTTTCGCCATGTGTGATGTTTAATCCCTACAGTATCTATCTACAAATGATCACCGACAACTGCGGCGTTTTCTACGGGTCTCTACATAAATATTTCTTTGTCTGTGTACTATGTTCATTTCCACAGGAGTTTGTTTTAGATCTTTTAATATTGTTATGTATATTTATATGTATGACGATCAACGGACAACATGAGTAATTAATTGAATCGACGACTTTAATTAAATAACTTTATCTGTCATGAATATGACAAACCTTTCGACACTCGTTAAATAAACGCGACGTAGGGATCTTTCGGTATAATAATTAACGCGCGTTAGGTAGGTTTCACGGGTTGATATTTGAATAGGTAGATAGGATTATAGGTAGGAACTGAGACAGGCAGAGCGTATTTTACACGACGGACCAACACACATCTATATAACTGTATTATCCGTAACTTATTTACTTCGTATGTGAAGGAAAATATCACTACGGAGCCTGTAAACGTCATTGGCTTGTTCGGGTCCGATTCCCGTCAGAGGCAAATTTCGGAAGCGGCCTTTTCGCAATATTCACTGGTCTGGGTGTCACTGGGATCGTCACAGTCCATTGTAAAATACCCATAGTACAGCGTTGCTTTAGTTTGGGACCATACAGTTGGTATGTTCGTCTGACGATTTATATTCATTGATTCTTCTCTGAATTCAGAGAGAACTCTGTTTTCAGGGTTAGCTCTCCGTAATGGTTGTCCACTTTAGGCCAAATTTTGGATGTCTTCGAGAGCCAAATACGGTCAGAATGTATAGAAAATAAATTTGTCGTTATGGATGCAGCTTTATCAGCTTTCTACACCACTTAGGCGAAGGCTAGACGTAAAGTATTTACTGTGGTCCGTCATTATTTTTCAAATACCTTGGTCCAAACTGATCGTGTAGGCTAGTGTACTGATGGATGACAGTATTTGCCTGGAATTTCAATTCCAAAATGACAGTTTGGCATTCCTCGTCGCGAAAGCAATAGAGTGGACATCTCTAGAGTCTTCTGAGATTGCGGATTAAACCAAGTGCTAAGGTAATATCCCTACCAAGCTTTCGTGTTTCATTTGACGTCTGGACTGTACGAACTTCGTCACAATACTGACGGAATAAATACTGAACGTGTAGCCTGCAAGGGTAGCCTGCGTCGATGGAATAACATCCATCATTATGTACCATACTGACGGACCACAGTATATACTTCACGTCTAGCCTTCGCCTTACCCGCCACCAAAGTGATAAACGTTTACAATCCCATCGCGAGCCGATGACAAATACCGGCTGAGCGGTTTATATTAGACAATAAATCGTAAAAGCTCGACTTTCACCGCTTATGTAGATAAATGGACCAGATCTGAAGATTATCCCCGTCGCGCTGGTGTCATGATGCTGATATATTCTGGCCATTGTCCGTGTAAGATATGCAGGCTATTACCATAATACTAGAGTGATTATTGTGTGGTTGATTGTGTGAGAGAAAATGTAAAAAAATGTGTAACCTCACGACTTTTATCCCCGTTCGGGGGTAGTCAGAGGCTTGAGTGGCCATACCCCACCACATTGTGGAGGTATTAACCAACTCAAAGCCCACGTTTCACTAGATAGTCAGAACCCAACGTGACAGGTGGTGAACCGTGTCGCCGTGTATACAGGAACTGACTATTACCTAATCCCGAGGGATAGGTAGGTTTCCTCACGATGTTTTCCCTCACCGTCAGCGAACTGTAAATGACTGTAAATGTGTGAGAGATTTATTGTAATAAACATGTGGTATTTATACTAATAATAATATTCTGGGACATTTTTGTACACACGGTTACCTGATCCCAAACTAAGCAGAGCTTGTACTATGGAAACCAGATAACTGATATTACTACATATACTACTTTTTATTTGTAAATACATACTTAATATACATATACACCCAGACTCGGGACATACAGACATGTTCATGCACACAAATGCATGTCCCGGGTAGGAATCGAACCTACGACCTGCAGCGTGAAAGGCGCCTCCGCGCCAACCACGCTAACGGGCCCGTCTTACTGTAATTTTTGTCTCCCGCTTTGCTACGGAGGGAAGTGCATCTTCTTCCATCTCCTGCTATCCTTTCCTTTGATTAAATTCGTGCGGGTTCCAAGACAACTTAGCTTTTCCCCGGGACTCTTCGAGGGTCAAACCTTGGCGTCATCGTTGGACACCATTGTCGATCCTGGCTTACAGGAGTAACAGTGGTGAGAGTGTTGGCGGGCCTAGTACCATAAAAAAACCTCGTGTTAGGTATGCTACAGTACATTTTGCACAAAGAAAAATACCTATTCCGGTGTCGATCAGCATCTTTCTTTAACAAATACTAACATCTTGGCTTCTTTATTTGATATCTTTCTAAAAAGACTTAAGAATAAGAAGAATATTTGCAAGTCTTGACTTTCATTCGGAATAACAGTTCCATTTGCGTGTGTACGTTCGCGCCGCCCTCGGGCGGGTGAGCAGAGATGATTGCCGCAAAATTGTCGGCGGTTTTTGTGAGTGGAGTTATCATTGTGGAAACTACTGTGCACTTACACTAGTTATGGGGCTATGGCTCGAATGGTCGTTCTATACTTGTAGGACCAGGAAACTATTCCTACTTAACTGGGCGTCAAGTCTGCTAACTATCAGCCATTGGAAAACCTCGGGTCACTACTTAATACTATCTTTGTAAGCGCTAACATACACGGACTGCATTTTGCAGTTTGGGTGCAGTGGACGGCACGCGACTGCACACGGACTGCATTTTTGCAGTCGGAAGTGACAGCTCTATTGCAGTTGGTTGCAGTCGACGGCACGCGACTGCACACAAACTGCATTTTTGCAGTCGCTTGTATGGCGGCGCTAAGTTCTTCATTATGACTCAACGGCCAGAGGCCAGAGGACTTCTAACAGATGGCCGACAATATGTCAACCGCTAAGAATTTTCAATTTTACAATGAAGAATTCACGAAGGTAATGCTAGTCACCAGGGGGGCAAGTCGCTTGGCCATTGCCATTGAGCTGCTATAGTGATCGGCCTCTGATTGGTTGGCCGACCGGCTGATCGGCCTCTGATTGGTGGGTCAGAATAAACTGACTAATCAGAGGGTCGATCACTATAGCAAAACGCCACAGTGGCGTCACAATGGCTAAGCGACTTTGGGCTCAGTGGTTTTCCAATAGTTAGCAGATAGGATAACCAGCTTTGTCTATGTGCTTATTGATTTTGTTAACAGAAACTTGAGCCGCGAAGCCGTGTGAATCCGACTCGTAGACCGGCCGGAGACGGATGATATTTCATACCGGCGTAATCTATACAAATATTATAAGTAAATAATACTTTACAACACGTTATTATCCGCTAAGATTGATAAATCAACGTTGGAGTTATCCAAAAGTCACCCATGAACAATAATGGCTTTAATTCCATACCATGCAATGTTTTTAAATATTAACATCAATCGCTAAACGTTGTATTTTGTCAAACATTGTCCATGGTGGTTTGATGAACTTGTGTTGTAGCCTGTTTACTGCCCCACTGCTGGGCAAAGACCTCCCCATCTCTCTTCCATAGCTATCTGACCTGAGCCATTTCCGGCCGGCCTTACTTTTCCCTCAAAGGTATCCAATCTCTCCATCTGCGCCTGGGTCTCTCTCGGCCCTCTACAACCGTTCTATCGGCGTCTATCTTTGCGGATCCACTCAGGTTTTGCTAAACCTTTATCGTTATAACATTTTAAACTAGTCACACTTCGATCTACAGTTTTTTGCTAATCTTAAATCCTAAATTCTATTTATCTATGCATTTCCAGTACTTTTAAAATGGTCAGCCATACAAACTCGTGTCCGCGACTGCGTCTGAATGGGCGTGCGAAGATATGCGCGCGCGCAGTCGCGCCGCCCGCCGCCCCGGGTCGACGACCGCGTGCAATTCGTCAACTGCGCAATGTCACTGGCCGTTGCACTCCGTACCATATTCGCGAAATGTGCTTGATTGGTGGATATAATACGACACGCTACGTTATCTTTACACACAGGTGTATCGAACAATATGTTATCTAGTATGTTTGCGTACTGTCAACTTATATTAAGTATTATTATTATTTTTTACTTTCCTTTTTATTTTTACTATTTTAGATAGGTTACTTTTAACTGACTTACACTTATTACTGTTACTACTGTTTTTACTTTTTAACGCTGCTTTATTTTTACACATTTACTTTAGTTTATTTTCAAAATGTTACATGTTTACTTTATGTAGTTAAGGATGCTTAATATATGTTACATTAAAATACTAGCCCCCACGACACAGGGAATCCTAGTGTGGGGACTAGGTAGTCCACATTGTAAAACATCATTATCATTCTTTCAATAATAATAATAATATATGTAAATCATTCTAGCGTCCTCAGTCTTTAAATAATAATAGTAACCATGTATTTCAGGTAACGATGGCCCGTATTATAAATATATTAAAGACTAACATACATATTATATTAGAACTTAAAACTAATTTGAAGGTGTTGGTGAAGGCAGCCTCCCCCGAAAGCGCCTGAACACCACACCTTTCAGCCAGTACTGTTCCTGCATGAAAGTGGACAGCTTTTCAGAGGGGACTAAAACTACAAACGCCTTGAAACTAGCGTTGTGACTTCAAATTCAAATAACTTTATTGCGTTAATTGTGGTAATACAATAATTTGTGGTGTTAAAAGTAATGGACACAATTTACCTAAATAGGCATGCAATTTATAATATTAAGGTACTTAAGTAATAGGTAAATATGAATTAACTTAGTTAGGTTTTATAAAATCAAAGTATTCGAGCCCAACAGCTGTACTCTGAATAAGACATTGCTCTTCATCACTCAATCAATCATCTTCTTTTATTTTAACTCTATGTTATTCCAATATATAATCACACAAGCCTGCGATGTCAACATACCCAAATGTAGAGTCGAGTATTCGATCGCTTCTCAGAAGCGCATATTGACTGGGCGTCGCATGCCATGGTGTACGCGTATTTAAAAGTTAATTAAGTCATAATGTACTGTAATTACTGGCTCTACCATACACATGTTGACTCTATATGTTATAGTTGAGTTTGTAGAATTAAAGAAGCCTTTGCTGAGAAGCGGGACACAAGAACAGGATAGGAATAGAAATAGAAACAGAAGAGTGATTAGCATCTAAGAAATATATTTGTAGAACAATTTTCAGAATAGAATAGATAAAATAAATAAATATAAATATAACGTCACGACTTTTATCCCCGTTCGGGGGTAGTCAGAGGCTTGAGTGGCCATACACCACCACATTGTGGAGGTATTAAATCAACTCAAAGCCCACGTTTCACCAGATAGTCAGAACCCAACGTGACAGGTGGTGAACCTTGTCGCCGTGTATACAGGAACTGACTATTACCTAATCCCGAGGGATAGGTAGGTTTCCTCCCGATGTTTTCCCTCACCGTAAGCGAACTGTAAATTATGCACATAGATGAAAATTCATCCATTGATGCATGCCCACCGGGGATCGAACCTGGGACCTTCAGATTGCTAGCCCAACGTGTTCTCCCCTAGGCTACAGTCGCTTAATAGAATAGATCTCAGTTAGATATACAAAGTTCATTGTTGTCGACTGAAATAATGGTGCGTAAGGAGGGTATGGTCCCAACATTAACTATTCCCATTCTACTCTACATTGACAGCATTTGTATGAAAACCTGTTCCTTAACCTCCTATTGTTTTACTTTCCTTCCTTGGAACGATGCCCATTACTAAATCATTCACAGAACCGACAATAAATCTCGCCACGCCTTTCATTGCTGCTCATATAGGAGTGCATTGGATGTTCTCTCGGGCTGTACTAAGCAATGTATTGGAAACGATGGGATGTGGTGTTGGTGTGTTGTGTTGTGTTGTGGTACGGGGTATGGCCTGGGGGTGCGTTCGCTGGTTCGTAGTACTGGGGACCTGTATGGGTTTGGTTTGAAGGAATGGTGATCAGCGGATTTCAGCCCATTCATGTTACTTAAGAAAAATAGGTGTGGAAAGCTGTATTGTCGCCGGTATACCCATATTTCGCCACGAGCATAGTTGATTCGATTTTCTTGGTAAAAATCCGATAACCGTGGCTTGGCCGCGCAGTCTCTCGAGGTGAGACAGATACAGTGTTCTCGAAAGTCAAAACCAGAAATCGGTAGAATTGCCCTTAAAAAATCGGTAGATTTGGACTCAAAATCGGTAGACAAAAAAAAACAATAATTTAGTATTTTTTAAGATACTGTATGAAAAAAAAATTTTTTTTTTGGGTGTAAGTATGTCCTTTTCTGAAACAATTATAAATCAATCTTTATCAAAACTTTTACAGTAGGCATAGTTCCCGCCTTTATTTACAACTTCTTCTCATTAATTCCATTCAAATTGGTATTTAGGTGGGTGGGTTACTTTCATCTTTTTGCACTCGCGCTTGTACCGACTTATTTCTTCAGTTACCTAACTAAACGTAGAATTATACTTGAACTAAAATTTTACATTCAAAATGAAAATACAATTTCAAATTCAACTATGGATTGAAATATGACAAACTATTATTTCCAAAAGATAAACTGAATTAAAAAGTCCGCAATACAAGCATCATTGAGATATTATCTCACAAAATATACACAAACAACTTCTAAAAAGGGCTCCCAGCACTTGAAAAAGTAAAATCGGTAGAATTTTGCTCTATCCTCAGAAATCGTGAGAAAATCACTCGGTTTCGGTATATCGGTAGAACAGCCCCCAATTCGGTAGAAATACCGAAAAATCGGTAGGTTCGAGACGACTGGACAGATATAAAAGAGGACATTTTAAGAAATGGTCACAACGCCTAAATGGGAAAACTCCGGTTGTGGCTTGTGGCAATCGTAAAAATGCACTACTTCACCTCCGCGTTAACTTAGGGCCTCCGTAGACTGGCTACTTTTAGCATCGGCGACCGGCGATTTTGTGACGTATCGATGCTGCGTCGCGTGTCTTCGAGCGCGAACGAGCGAGACGCAGCATCAAAATCGCCGATCGCCGATGCTAAAAGTAGCAAGTCTGCGGAGGCTCGTAGTGTTCAACTACTACCGCATGCACTACTCGTCTTTACCCGCCATCGCCTCTCACTTGTGGCAAACACTAATAGCTTATTAAAGACGTTCCACAGATATTTCCCGATGGCTGGCCGTCGTTGGAATGTATTAATTTTGTAAAGCTGCCCACAGTGACCAGCCACCCTAGACAAGTGGCTGACGTCTACAAGCGTTCCTTCAAATCGCTACGCTTCATGTATGGAAATGACATAAGTCACGTGATCTACATAGCGACTTTTAATGTAATTTCCATACATTGTGAAGTCTATTCTATTCGATTAGCGTTCATGCCACTTGTCTATAGTCCGATTTTTAATTAAACGAAGTAAACGGACAGCTGAAAATGTCATTGTTCTATTAATTTGAACCTTATTTGTTCTATTTATATCGAAACGTGACATTTGCACCTGTCAGTTTAATTCGTCTAATTAAAAATCAGACTATAGGGGGGCTGCTCGATAAGTATTTAAAACTGGCATACCATAGACAGTGGCGTGCGGTCGCAGCCATATAACGCATTACCAGGGCCTCGAGTCTCTTAACAATTGTTCATTGCAAAACCATACTAAAATAATCTTTGTGAATACTTCATTATAACTCGTTAATTCTTGGTGGTTGGCATGTTGTCCGCTCGATGTTTTTTTTTTTACAGGACTGCGATGATAAAAAATCGCGCGGCCCGCCCGATGTTAAGCAGTTATCGTAGCCTATTGATGCTTGCAATACCAAAAGCTTGCTCGCACATTGCCGACCTGAAGGGGAGTGGAATGGAGGGAGGGGAAGGGGGGACAGGTTTGGGCTTGAGAATTGCTAATAGATGGCCAAGAATTGACGATTTAGAATAAAGAGTTCACGAAGATAATTTTAGAGACCAGTAGTTTTCCATTGGGTTGCTTAGTTGGTCAAATGATCGCAGAGATTTCATGAAACAATCTCATATTCACCAAAAGTTATCACTTGTTGTATATGCGGCTCCACACTCGCGCAGCCAAGGCCTATAAATGTAGAGTCGGTTTATGAAAGAAAACATTCTGAAATATGACTAACAATCTAATTAGTTCTCGAGTAATGCAACATTTAGCAACTGAGCCAGTATCGTGGACTATTACCTGAATCCCCCTCGCTTTAAGAGGAGGTTCATTCACAGTTATTATATTTTTTTCGCTTCCACATTCAAAATAATATCCCATATAGAATTGTACTCTGATGGCACGTTACCGTGGTAGAGTCAGAGCCCACAGTAATGTGCCATCGTACGGTAATACATGGTAATATAACCCTGTAATTTGGACCCCAATTATGTAATAACACCCATTTAGGCCACAAGAATGTCGGCACAAAAATGTAGAGTCACCGGTATTAATATGAAAATGGAAATAAAAACTTCAGGAAGTGTTTTAGAGTGGATAATAATTCTATTAAAGTCTTTTATGTAGTGACAGTTGTAATATTTAGTTTTTTTGTTTGGAAGCTGTCGAGTTTTGAATTCTCAAAATGCTAGATACTGACGATGGTGTATTTTGATTCATTTACTTGTATGAAAGAAGAGAAGACCCTTTAGAAGACTAACGGCTTAATACTCAAAGGCTACTCAAATGTTTAAGTCCCACATAGCAGTTTGAGATGTCATTCGGCCGAATACTCAAAGCCGATTCAAATATTAAAGTCCCACTAAGCGCCGCCATTTAGCAGTCGCAAGCGACTGCAAAATGAAGTCCGTGTATAGTCGCGTGCCGTCGACTGCAACCAAACTGCAAAATGCAGTCCGTGTAAGTTAGCGCTAAGCAGTTTGAGTCGTCGTTCTCATGCATTTTTTGTATGGCGCGTCAAAGTTAAGGAGCTCTCAAATTTGAGTTGCATTTGAGTATTCGGTGGTTAAGACTGATGATAGATATAAGTACTTATTTAATCGACAAAAGACAAAGTTTAATCGTGAACTTATTGAAATTAAAACAATTTATGTGCCACTCAAGCCTCTTACTACCCCCGAACGGGGATAAAAGTCGTGACGTTACATTACATTACATATACATCTTAGACGCACATATAACTCGTAAACATAACACTATGTCAGCGAGTTACCGCGGCAGGCGTGTAGATGTCGCTGATAAGCTGCGCGCGCGTCGATAGCAACGCCATAAAATGCATCAAGATGTACTGATTAACCATGTTTTGATACATTGAAGTCTCGGCTTATCTCTGGAACGGATGAAAGAAGAACCGACTGAGTGTCGTTGGAACGGACTTCTGACAGGCAGATGATAACTATTAATTTAAATTGAACACAAATTGATTACAAATCATTTCCACAAGGAGTCTTAAATACTAGAGCATCCCTTTGAGATAAACAAACTTTTGTGTGGAAAATACTCTATAATCATAGTTTATCATGAAAATTGTAACCCTAATGAAAATAACTTTCAATAAAATCAGCCCCCAAATATTTATTACGCAGAATGTTGGGCTAGATTAGGTTGGTGGCATTAAAAATCATGATTGCATTCATTAAAATGTCTATAAGGGGGCGTCCATAAATTACGTGAGGCATTTATGGGGGGAGGGGGTAGAGCAAAATCTCCCCAAATCTCACGTGGGCGAGAGGGGAGGTCTCGGCAAATCTCACGTAATTTTGTTTACCGCAAGAAACAGTGTAAAATTGCAAGAAAACTAAGTTAAATTAAGTTTTTTTTAAACTAAACTTAATTTTTTTTTGTTAAATTAAGTAATACAGGTTTCTCCTCTAGAATAAAGCTTTTGAAAAATCTCACGTGAGATTAGAGGGGGAGGGAGGGGGTCGGGCTAAATTTCACGAAATCTCACCAAGGGGGGACGGGGGGGTCGAAAAATCTCAAAAATCACCTCACGTAATTTATGGACGCCCCCTAAGGTGTGTAAAGAAATTGAACTGACACTAAATATCTTCATGAGACTAATCTTAAAATTATCGATCGATAAAGACTAACCCCCTTATTCATAGAAAGTTATTATCTACTTGCAGTGGAATTACAAATCACATTTGTTCCTTAAAATGTTTTTCAAAACTATTGTTAACTGGCTAAAATCTCTATGAATAAGGGGGTAAGTATTTCGGAAAACACTAACGTGTCTTCTACACAAGGCGATGCTGATCGTAATCAGCGGCTGGTTTTACATGTTCTGTGACCACACTCTAACTACCAATTAAGTTATGATCAAAGCAGTCTCCCCACAAAGCTGGCCGCCGCCCGTTAAACGGGGCTATACCAATAAACTCGTACGAATCGCCCATTAAACGCTAAACAACCAATTATAGTCTGAAGATATTTGTAATTAAATAATCTGTGTTGGTTTACGTCGGTTATGGGTTTCGTTATGGCAATCATTGGGATATGTTTGTGTCTATGTTATTCCGCTAGTGATATTTAGGGTAAAGCATTAGATACGGTACCTTCTCACATCCCAATAATGAACTTGTACTCAGCGCACCACTACATGCAGCAAATTCACACATCAGTCATCGACTGAGTCATACTGTGTCTATGGGCTCCGTTTAGTAGGATAAACTATTTTGAACGTGTTGCCCTCTTCTTGTTAATGTCTTTGGGGGTAAAGAAACCTGTTAATGGTAGCGACATATTTTGGTAGTTTTCATACGTTCACACGAAAAAAAGTACCTACTATTTTTACCTACATACGGTACTTGCACACGGTCAAAATGTGTGGTAAGGCTGCTGCTCCTCTGTCGTGCGAATAAAGCCGGAAACCCACCGCGGTGCACGGAGATGCCATGCACACGCTACGCACGTGGGTCAACCTTCGCTTTGCACGAAAATGAAAACGCACGAAATGACGTCATCCATACATTTTCTTGCAAAACGTAGCCGTGGCCGTGTGCGTGGCCTCTCCGTGCACCGTGGTGGAGTCTCCCCCTAAAGCCTACTTATGCGGTCGACCAACTGCAGAACTTCATGTACGCTGTAGAACATGAATATGGCCATAATACTGACATCTCTATCAATCTTTTACCAAAGAAAAACATCTCCACCAAGTTGAGTTAAAGTAATATAAAGAGTTAGTAGTATATATATATATAGTATATAGTATTTATATCCAGTTAAATCAAATTTTCATTTCTGTTTACCATGTCCAGATTGTAACAATGCGAATCCGAGACATGTAAGATGAGGCAGCAATGTGTGAGAAACAAATAAAATAAATTGTACGTGTGAATTAGTTCAAGCGTTAAATGGTTCATGCAAACACAATTAAATACAGTTAACTAAGTAGTACACAAAGTTAAATGCGTGACAAAAATACTAAATCGCAAATAGTAGGAAAATTCGAAAAATATATCTGATGTGAATCTTATGAACTTTCGTAAACGTAGATTCTAGCAGTTGTTATTCTAACAAACAGTATCCAATTTAACATACCTACCTACAAATTTGTAAACGGATATAAATGGACTTACACTGGCATTACAATTCACTTTTGTTCCTAGAAATGTGTTGTAAAACCATTGTAAACCGATTGAAATCTCTATAAATTTAGTAGTTCGTGTTTAATATTATTCAATGATTGACAATTTATTTTAAGAACCGATATCCATTATAAAATAGATAGCTTTGCTTCATCGCACTTCCAACACTGCAAACGTTTCACTGACATAATAAACATCTCAACTGTATGCGCACGCGCACACACGCCGTGGGCCACAATTATATGCGCTGGAGTATCACTGTAACCTTAAGGCTTGCTTCCTGCAGTTCCAACGGATCTAAATTTTATGTTATAGGAGTGCTATAAGCATTTTCCTTCATGGATGAGGCATTTTAGGAGTAACGTATATGGAATACATGTAGCATGCTCTATATGTTCAAACCAGAGTAAGTCTTAGTTTAGAATTTAATCGCCTTCAGTGGTTGCTTAAATTTTGAGATCAGTAGCTCTACATACGTTTTCTATAGTCTGATTTTTAATTAGACGATGTATACTGACAGGTTCTAATGTCACTTTTAGATATAAATAGAACAAATAAGGTTCAAATTCATAGAACAGCGACATTTTCAGGTGTCAGTTTACTTCGTCTAATTAAAAATCAGACTATAGAGTAACATCCCTAACATCTAAGTAGGTAAGGTAAGGTTGTAGGTTTATCAAATCCATGGTTGTACCTACAGCTACAAATATTTTACGACGACGCTAGCGAATTAGTAAGAGCTTCTGATAATATATTGTGAAGTATGTAGAGTTCTAGTCATGATCAAGAGCAATTGGAGGAACGATGCTAGAACTTTCCAATATGAGTATCTCATCGATATTCCCGCGCGTTTCCAACACAGAACAGTTAGCGCCTCTGAGAAACAACTGCGTTGTTTAATAACCGACGGCAAACAAAAACCTTGCGCACGCGCATCTACCGTTACCGGCCGAAATTCGAATTTAAACTGCGCGAGATCATTGAGAAAAGGGCAGCGATTGCTGAGTTGGATGATGGATGGTTTTGATTGGGTATTCTAGAAATGTAAGGCTCTATATACATACGAGAAAATCCGTGTAGGTAATGTTCCCTATTTATTGTATCAACAACAAAATGTCTATGGTATCAACTAAGAGTCGCGGATCAGTGCGAGAGCGTTCCCGTAACCCGGACCACGAAGCAGTCCGACATAACAGCTTGCCTTCCCTGGGGGTTGCAGGTATCCATGAGGATTTCCCGACATAGAAAATAACACTCCACCAAGCCAACTAGGAACTCGGATGGAATGCGGCTTCCCCGCCCGCATACTGCCCGCACACCGCCACCGCTTTTTGTGTGGGTGACGTCACATTTGACAGATTCCTAGTTGGCTTGGTGGTGTTAGTAAAGGTAAGTATCAACCAAGAGCGAAGGCACAGGGAACATCAGTATTCGTTCAAGATCCGTAACTACCAAACTAATGAGACAGAAAAATGAAAACACGAACTAATAATTTAAAATCGGATTTTATTCGTACATGTATATTAGTGTTATAACAATTAAACAAATTGGAAAGCGTGTAGCGTGGCCGTACAAAACTATTTGGTGAAATCTAACACGTGGGGGACCTGTTAACACGTAACCGTTCAAAATTAAACCTGTTATATTGGAACCTGTTATTTTAAACGAATATTTTCCATATAAATGTCGATAATTAAAGTTAAAGGTTGCGAGCGATTGAGATGTTTATTTTATGGATCTAACCAAAGGTTAATTTTAACGGAAGTTAGGATGACAAAGCGGTAAATGCATTGAAAGTGAAAGTGACGCAGGTGGGAAAGAGAGGTCAAGATATTACAATAAGGAGGGATACAATGTACCTATTAGTAGTGTGTGAGTATAACACATGCAGTAAAATTTGTGTGAGGCGTTCCTCGCCAGCTGCAACTAAAGATGTGATAAACGGCTTTATATTAAAAGGACGTTGTTACGCTTGTGCTTGTTGTTTTTGCTTTTTTTGCTTTTTTTGCTTTTTAAACTAAACAAAAATTCGTCCGTCAATAAACGGACAACAAAAGCAAAATGCTTACTAAACATAAGTTCAAGCAAAAAGCCAAAAACTTACGCGCTGAAAAATTGATAGTGAGTCTTATGTGCATGGAAATATGGTTTTTAATCTAATATACTGTATTATAAATTATTGCTTTTTATGGGTAAAGAAATAAGGTTAAATTTAATTAAATATTGATTTTGTCATACAAATAAGGTTACTTTTTGTAATTTTTTGTAATTTCTTTCTCTTTCTTGCCGTCATTGCTTAAAAACAACACGCTTAAATTTGTAAGCGCGCTTAGGCGCTTACTTAAAAAAGTCTAGCTGCAACACACATCGGTAAACGGTGGGAGTTTAAGCGTCGCTCGGCAAGGTCAGTCGGAAACGTTTTGATCTGTGCAACTCCGTGCCTTGGAGGATACGTAAACAGTCGGTCCGATTGTTGTTATCTAGACAGCAGTCGTTAAGCCCTGCTAGAGGCTTAACGACTAGAAGAAGAAGCAAAACTTTTCCACCCGGTTTTAATTTCTGATATCCCAGTGGTTTGAACTATGCTTTCTATATACCAAAATTAAAATGAAACAGAATTAGCCTGTTGCAATTAATTTAAACCGCACTTAACGTATCGGCCGAGTCATTAATAAACCTGGACACGACACGAGGCGCGAAAACACTCGCCCTGTAAGTAACACTGATTAAATTGATTTAAGTCCGAACCAGTTATGTTTAATGTAAAATAATCAATTAGAATTCGGCCAAATCAACTTACATTACGTTTGGTAAGTATAAGTTATCTATGGTTTTGGTTTCATGTTTTAAAATACTCCACCTATTGGTTTACCGTGACGGGGTTAAAAGTATCTGTTTACTATCTTCTACGGCTTCCCTCGGAATTTCAGAAATCTGATCATCTATTAATATGAAAGTCATTTGACCAGTTTAAATAATTACTTATTATTTTTCGCACATTATATTTCTTTTCTATCAATTGTCTATCAATATAAATTTGAATCGTAGAGCCAGCCACTAAGATTTATTTTTATTCCAAGCATTAAAATAAAAACGTTTCCTTCATAATGTTTGTTTGGCAGATAAAATAGCGATAAATTTGTGATTTGTCGTTTATTTAGATGGTGCTAAAGCTTAATTTTGGAAATGGCGTATAAATAACAATATGGAAATATAACGTGTCTACAATAATGCCTTTGTTGTTCAAGTTTTTGTAGTATGTGAATATTTTTCAATGAAATACCACCCAAGACTTATTCTATCTAGTAAATATACAACGTACATTGTAACCCACGATACCAAAAATAAAATATCACATTTATAAACACCAACAAAATAAAAACAAATATGTAGAGCCGTAAGTAGCGACATTAATATATCTGGTTACAAATCGTGCACCCGGTGGGCCGGAGCGTCAATACGATTCACTTCTCAGATTACATTTTTGTCCATCCCGAGGTGAGTCTTAACCACAGTGCGCCAGCAGCCTGGGAGCCTGTCAAAACGATTAATTAAAATATTAGATGTGGGTAACCGTGAGTATAGGCTTATTTACCTACTCGACTCGTTGGACAGCCTGTTGCGAGGTATCTCACTCAACCTCTTATTATTACAACTTCTATGCACTCAACATATTGATAGCTTCCTTTGAAACCTGTTGCCAGTTCAGATTATGATATATGTACTTATTACAGTTTGAGTTTGATAGACATTCTCGGACTATTTAATTAAAATGTCACAAGTTTTTAATTAATGCAAATAATTGCTGTAACTAAAATGTTGAACAAAATTTACCTCTTTATCGGAATTTTCATCCATTAACATTGCCTATCACATTTTAGAAAATATTATAAATCGATTATACAGAGTTTGCTTCCAATTTTACGTCAATTAAAATAATTAACTACATAAATGAATAATTCTACATTTTAAAAATGACAGCAATGATCCGTTTTACATAATTAAAAGATTTGTATGTAGTACTCAACGTGCAGACATGCCATCAAAATATTTGCCTCCCAACGGGCGGTGGAGATCACTACTAACATCACGAGACCACTAATTAATTAATACACTAGTTTAAGTTCATTTAATTAGCAAATTAAACTATTTAACTAATATCCCACGGTTGGGACACAGTTGGAGATTTACTTTGCATAATGGCTTAAAAGTCGGCATCAAAGAACCACGAGCGTACCTAATCGTCACCGAGAAGGCACGCTGCCACCATCGAGATAATTTGTACAATGTATTAGAGCAGACGTCGCGCATCACTATGATATCATTTTTTACCCGACTACGGCGGAGGGTTATGATTTTGACTGGTATGTATGTATGTGTGTATTATCGGTCCACCTTTTAAGAAACCGTCTTACTACGTCTTCCGTCATTCTATAAACTTCTGCAATCTATAGACAAATCCTTTGAAGTGCCGATTAAAATCAGTCGACCAAGCCTATAGACTTAATATTCCACTTGATATCCCCCTCACGCGCCGCTAACTGAGTTTCCATAATCCATACACTCTATTCGTGCCTCGCTCTATTTTTTTGTTCATCACGTCTACCACTCGATCACGTTCGAACCGATGTATCGATGGTAAACACGATGATAGAGTATCATTTATTAACTATATTCCTGTGGGAATATCTTTACTTTAGATTTTGAATGGTAGAGCAATGTTTTGACATGTTTCCGGCAAGTCTCACACCATCTCTCATGTGTACCTATACGACAAGTGCCTAGTTCATATCTATAGTACGTTTTTTATACTTGTCCTATTTGGTAAGCAAAGATGGCGTCCAGCGGGGCGATTGCGTAACTTTTTTGTCAATGTTTCAATTGGTTTCGTTCATCATGTGTCAATTATATACGAAACCAATTGAAACATTGACAAAAAGTTACGCAATCGCCCCGCTGGACGCCATCTTTGCTTACCAAATAGGACAAGTATAAAAAAACGTACTATAGTTTTGGTTCTGTAACCGCGAATGTTCCGAATCAGTACCATGAATTTATACATACATACTCTAGAGTCACAGTGTCTACGTAAAGTATTTGTATGGTAAATTGTTTGTAATATATGCTTTTTGTTTTCATATATGTATATTAATATTTTATGTAGAGACTACACTGCAGTTAGAAGTGTCTCTAGCCAACCCTGTAATGTTTTCAGTCGGGTATTATGTATACTCAAAACATAGTTATTTCTGAGAAGCAGTAACATTGATAGTTTAAATAAACTGGTATCTTTACAACAGAGTTCATAATTTCCCCGCCGCAAATGAAAGCTCGCCGCGCACACTCCGGCGCATACATACTAGGATTAATAAGCTATGCGTATAGTTATGAATATAATACATTGTAATATGCCGCGGTTTGTCCGTGGCCGTGCTGGCGAATATAATTTTCATAAAACATTTATCTACGCGCCTAGTAAAGTTAAAACACAATTTTGAGAACACTAGCCGTCTTTATAGAGATTTTTAGCCAGATTACAATGGCTTACAACGCATTTTTAGGAACAGAAGTGAATTGTAATGCCGCTGTAAGTCCATCATAACTAATTATGGTTTTTTTTTAAACTTTAACTTTTTAGTTTTTTTTATAGGACTGCGGTGGCAAAAAAAAGTACGGCCCGCCCGATGTTAAGCAGTTACCGTAGGCTATAGATTCTTGCAATACCAAAGGCATTGCCGACCTGAAGGTGAGTGGGATGGAGGGAGGGGAAAGGGGGGTTGGGCTTTCGGCTCTCTCACTCATCGTGCGAAACGCAGCTGTAATAGCTGCTTTACGCCGATCTTCTGTGAGAGGGTGTGAAATGAAAAATGGAAAATCCATAGCTGCTATGTAACTACGTCCCTAGCTTTTAATACTGTGGAGAGTTTTATGTGCATCATAAGTTTTTATTTTCTTCATTTTATACATATATAATACATACACCCAGCTTGGTATTATTATGCACAACGTTGTCCTGCGGTTTCGCCCGCATGCCTGCACATAAAAATAAAACTAGCTTTTCCCACAATGTTCCATGGTGAAACGTGTTCTGGAGGCATGTGGTCATATGCGTTATAAAGCCGAGACTAATTCAGATAAAAATAGATAGAAACTAAGCGATCGCCCGTAATTATATACATTTGCCCTTGAAATAGGCCATGTTTGCTTCGATTAAGCAATTTCAGAACTGGACTCCTCGATTAGAAAATGAGCTTGTGCTGGTATTAAGATACTTTACAGTTATTAAATGTTATATGACACTATGTCGCAACTCTATATATTATACAGACGAAATGTGAGATCACTGATACCACTGCTAGAGTATGTAAATAAATAAATATTAAACAGATTTTGCCTAGGCTTAATAAAAGCAAAATAGTTATGGAAACGCTAACAGTTACATTCAATTACACCGCCTTTTTATGTGACTTAGCGCCGCCATACACGGACTGCATTTTGCAGTCGCTTCCGACTGCAAAATGCAGTCCGTGTGCAGTCGCGTGCCGTCGACTGCAATAGAGCTGTCACTTCCGACTGCAAAAAGCAGTCCGTGTGCAGTCGCGTGCCGTCGATTGCAACCATACTGCAAAATGCAGTCCGTGTATGTTAGCGCTAAGGTGGCAAACAAGCGTACAACCCGCCTGACGTTAAGCAGTTACCGTAACCTACAGATACTTGCAATTCCAAAGGCACCGCTCGCACGTTGCCAACCTGAGGGGGAGTGGGACACGCAAGGGAGGGGGGATGGTCTTCCGGCTCTCTCACTCATCGTACGAAACGCATAATAGCTACTTTACGCCAATCTTCTGCGAGAGGGTGGTACTACCCCAGTCGAGTTGCAGTCAATTGGCTACAGCTTGGCTCTACCACCAGTAATAGAGCGACAAAATGCCTGCCCAACCTCATATATTATAGCGTCATTACATTAACAACCGTATTACCATATTGGATAGTGAGCTGCGGGTGCGCACCGCCCGGCCCGTCCTCTTCGTTTAACTGTGAATGATGTAGAGCTGGTGACAGCGCCGCTGCTAGAGAAGCTATTATGTGGCGGGTTGTGGTCGGCTCACTGGTTTTTGTAAGCTGATCGGTGGTCAGCTGACGTTTTTGTTAACAGGCATGTTTAGGGTTAAAGGAATGTCCATCAATCATTGTTACAAGTGCTGCTCTATGTAGAGTTCTGGACGCTTTAAGTTTATAGCTGTTCTTCAAGTTTAAGTTGGTACTCTCTAGTTAATTGCCTCATTTCCTCAGATAATAAGCATCAGATATGTTTTATTATTGACGGGCCCGTTAGCGTGGTTGGCGCGGAGGCGCCTTTCACGCTGCAGGTCGTAGGTTCGATTCCTACCCGGGACATGCATTTGTGTGCATGAACATGTCTGTATGTCCGGAGTCTGGGTGTATATGTATATTAATTATGTATTTACAAATAAAAAAGTAGTATATGTAGTAATATCAGTTATCTGGTTTCCATAGTTCAAGCTGTGCTTAGTTTGGGATCAGGTAACCGTGTGTACAAAAATGTCCCAGGATATTATTATTAAACCGTAGATCAGATTTCCGTAGTTTTAATTAAATATGAATCAAATTACTTTCCCACAAACGTGACCGGTAATTGCCTCAGACAGAGTGGTGTGGAAGAGAAATGAGGAGGCCTTTGCCCAGGAGAGGGACTGCCCCATAGTCTTAGAAAAAAAATAGTTTCATTATGAACCTTCACGATAAAACGGTTGGTACCTAAATATATCCAAATGTCACAACACCATACCAGAAGGGCTAGACAAGTGGCTGACGTCTACAAGCGTTCATTCAAATCGCTTCGCTTCATCTATGGAAATAACATAAGTCACGTGATCTCAAGCGTGATCTTCATAGTGACTTGTTGTTGATTTACATAGTGACGTTTGACATTTCCATACATTCTGAAGTTTATTCTATTCTATTCGATTAGCGTTCATGCCACTTGGCTAGCCCTTCAGACTATAATTATTATTATCCTTAAATTTACGACAACGACCTTAACAGTCAAAGCAAGATTACAATTCCAGCTGGAAATAGCAATAGAATGAAGTATACGTATATCCCACCTCATCTTATCTCCAACAAGAACCATTTAAGATCCGATTTTAAATCTCTTTCCTGACAAATTACACGTTTACTGCCAATAAAGTGATCTTTTAGAGCTTATTTATCTGGTTTACGAGATACAACAACAATATACCTATACCAACTAACTAGTAATACTCGATTGTGTCCCGCACATAAAATAACGAATCAACTTTTTACGAAAGCTTTCTCGTCATGTCACTATACATTAATCATATCCTCTCTTTCAGGTTCACAACTAAGCGTGGGTGCGAGCGGGATAGTCATATTTCGCGGAGTTGCGCGCACGCTGGCAGCGCCGCGGTGCGTCAGTCCTCGAAAACGTTTGTACACAAGTTGTCGTGTTGATCGCGGGTGTATTTTTTGAAAATATTTTATTGTAATTACGTGAGTTATTCGTGGGGTAGTGGATACAAGTGATATTATAGTGTATGGTGTATTGTGTGTATGTGAAGTTTTATGGCGTTGCCATGGTGTGCGTTGCTCCACAATACGAATAGAGTTGTGTCGGCTATTGCGTGTGACTTGTTGGCCGATGGCTGTTGGATGTACTCAAGGTAACACAAAAACATTTATTTTTCTTGTTTTAGATTTATTTCAATTTCATTGATTTACTAAGTATTATTACTTATTTGAAAAGACATAAAGTCCAACGAATAATTTACAAATCACACTAATATAATTAAATATCAATATTACTATAATTTTTTGTAACAATAACAATACGTTTCAGAATGAAATATCGTCCATACAAAGTATTGTATGAAAAATCTAGATCATTAATCAAGCCTCCCCGCATCGATAAAATCGTTACTGACAATAGATCGTTAAGTCTCGGTCGTAATAATATAAATAAAATGCTTGAATTATGCAAGGCCGCTACACTATCTTCCCCGCGCTGATCTTATCTTTAGAAAAGACATCAACGCGATCGTTCATTTTTGTTCTTTTTCTCTGTTAATAAATTTCTACGAGCACTCGGTCGGGAAAGGTTTTTATTGCAGTAATTCTAAAGTTGTATTGAATGCGATGCGGTTAAAATTATTTAAAAAGATCCATTGGGCGCCATCCATTAATTACGTCACACGAATTTCATGATTTTTAGACCCCTCCCCCCTTTGTCACAGCTGGTCACATTTGCGAGACCCCCCCCTCCCTGTGTGACGTCACATATTTTTTATAATATTCTAAATTTTCAAAATTTTTCGTTAAAAATTCAAATTTCGGTTTTAATACTTAGATATATTAGATTTTTAAATATGACGTCACAAAACTTAAGACTCCTCCCACCCCCTTGTCACACAATGTCACATTTCGTCGACCCCCTCCCCCCTTTACGTGTGACGTAATTAATGGATGGCCCCTTGTCACTGCAAATATGAATTATGTGAAAGAATGTACGACAAAATTATGCAAACCTATTCCTTCGTCTTTCATTCATTTCATTCAAGTATAAAATAATCACTAAGCATTTGACACATTGTCATTGCATGACCACATATACTAGGTACGCACATATTCAGCTGGACACAAAAGCCCAAATTTATGGGAAGTTATGATGGACTTACACTGGCATTACAAACCACTTATGTTCCTAAAAATGCTTTTTAAAACCATTGTAAATTAGCTAAAATCTCTATAAATTTGGGGGAAAATGTTTAACACATGAAATTGAATTGAGTACTTATAACAAAATATCCAAATTATTTTCCAAAATGTCTTATATCTCGTACAAAAATATATAAACGAGCTCAGTTTAGTGCCGCAGCGTCTCATGAAGCCATGAAACCGTCAGACATCGCCAATAAATGAGATAACGTTACGAATAAACACTAAAAACACTACAATCAAATTGAACGCTTATTTTGGTTTGGTAGAGTTGAAAATCATTTGTGGTTAGTCTTGATTTTGTGCAGGAATTGTGTTTCGCTTGTATTTTGCTTGTTTTATATTCGTTGTTGGAAATGTTGTACATGTAATGTTCTGGCTCAGGGAATGGTTAAATATGGTCCGTGGTTGCATGCTTTACATATGGGTAGGTATGCTGTAATGATTACTTCAATATACAAAACAATACTTTCTAAAATAGTTGTATGTTATGTGAAAAGAACGTACCTATTAGGGCCTCCACAGACTTGCTACTTTTAGCATCGGCGATCGGTGATTTTGCGACTGCATCGATGCTGCATCGCGTTTTGGCGACTCCCTGCGTTCGATCGCAGTATCAAAGTCGCGCGACTTTGCGACTGCATCGAAGCAGCATCGCAATTTTGCGACTTCCTGCGATCGGACGCAGCGACTGCTCCGATGCTGATCCGGTAGCCTGTAGTCAACATGAAAAATCGCTGCAACCGGCATCCGCAAGTGTGCGGGGTGTTGCGTTCAGTCGCTGCATCGAGCTTCTGAAAAGCGACTAATTCGCCGATCGCCGATGCTAAAAGTAGCAAGTCTGCGGTGGCCCTTAATAAACACAATAACATAAACGTAGGTGCAATCAAAACTCAGACAAATTCTACAAATCCTAAAGTTTCAATGATAAAGGAAGAATCTTGTCGAAGCTTGTCAATTATTTTACCCCAATCATCAAATAGTCACTAAATAAATATAGCAGCGTAAGAGCATACGCAAATGTGAAGTACCTACGTTTTACTTAACGTTAACTTTTTTGTCAATGTTTCAATTGGTTTCGTTCATCCTGTGTCAATTATATACGAAACCAATTGAAACATTGACAAAAAAGTTACGCAATCGCCCCGCTGGAAGCCATCTTTGCTTACCAAATAGGACAAGTATAAAAAACCGTGCTATATATTGGTACCAACTACATAGTTAATTATCGATGTCGCATACGGAATGTCCCATAATTGATTGTAGCGAAAGGATATAAAGGGCACATTCCTGAACGCACCTGCGCGACTCAACATAGTTTATAACGCTTATTACTATAACTACAATATAATTTGACGACCGCTGGATACGATCTTCTTGTTATCGTATGGTTAGTGGCCAACCAGAAGGGCTAGACAAGTGGCAGACGTCTACAAATTCGCTAACGCTTCATCTATGGAAATGACATAAGTGACGTGATCTCAAGCGAGATCTTCATAGCGACTTGTTGTTGATTTACATAGCAACGTTTGACATTTCCATACATTTTGAAGTTTATTCCATTCTATTTGATTAGCGTTCATGCCACTTGGCTAGCCCCTCTGGTGTCAGAGTTGTTCAAGCTTGAAGCTTGATACGGTGGTATCGGTTTTCACTCACTGCATCGGGTTCGATTTCCGCCAGAGGCAAATTTCGGAAATGGCCTTTTCGTAATTTGGGGCCATCCATAAATTACGTCACACGTAAAGGGGGGAGGGGGTCGACGAAATGTGACATTGTGTGACAAGGGGGCGGGAGGGGTCCTAAGTTTTGTGACGTCACATTTAAAAATCTAATATATCTAAGTATTAAAACCGAAATTTGAATTTTTAACGAAAAATCGTAAAAATATGTGACGTCCCACAGGGAGGGGGGGAGTCTCGCAAATGTGACCAGCTATGACAAAGGGGGGAGGGGTCTAAAAATCATTAAATTCGTGTGACGTAATTTATGGATGGCCTCTTTGCCCTGGTCCGGGTAGGACTGGGATTGCCCCCAGTCCATTGTATGGTAGCCAAAGTACAAGCGAGCATCATTATGAAATCACCAGAATTTTCACACTCCTGAATGTGTTACGTAATTGATTTACCAGCACAGTACTCTATCATCACTGTTATTACCGCTTAATTTACTTCATAATTAACATGAGAAATTAGCCTTAAAACCAAGTTTAACATTTAACTTGACTTTGAATATTCCAATTTCACTGAACACCGGTGATTTCCATACAATAGATTTTTATTATTGATTGTACAGCAAATATTATTTCAATCATATACAATTTGAGTCTTGAGTTCTCGGTAGTACAGTTGAATATTGTTGGATAGGCTATTCTTATTAGCTTAAGATTTCAAAGGCCCATTGAGTAGAGTTTGTTCGTTAAAATCGTGTGTTCTGTTTAACTTGGAGAGAGCAGCTGCCATCTTGTGGTATACTTGCATACGTAATGGGATCCCATCTGTTGGCAAACCTAGACCTTAAAACAGTACCTCTATTATACTGATGTAAGTAGCTTTTAGAAGTACTTAGATATAATACTTTTAAATGGAATGTTTGTGTGAACGCTTACACAGAATACTCAATGAAAGTCAGTTCTCCAACTTCAGACTGGATAGACACCTAACGAGGCATGTTTGGAGGCCATCTCCTCTTGGACGAGTGAAGTAAAAATTTTGAAAAAAATATCACCGTATTTATTGAATCCTCATCTTTAAAAAATAAGCAGGAAAAAAGTGCTACATGCTCTTTTACTATGTGAAAAAAAAAAACAAAGTGAAGCTGGTTTCGTCTTAAAATTTCTATCTCCTTCTAAACGGCTTGGAATTTTTAATTATTTTTTTCACCAAAAGATAGAGAAAGATAATACCTAAAAAAAATAAGTTAGATTTTGGTGATGCAATCGTTTTTCACGTCACAATTAATGATTTTCGATATTTTCGCAACAAAAGTGGGCGGGGTTTATGCGCTCTCGACCAATCCAGACGGCCAAAACGCTCGGCCAGGAAGCGGGGCCTTAAAATGTTAAACTGTTACGAAATAGTAATCGGGAATTTAAAAAGGTTAATAATTAGGGACTATAGTGTGTAGGACCTCAACATGCTCTCGAAACCTTTGTTTTTTCGTCATGAAACGAACTCTTTTGACACAACACAATGCGCGGCATGCTAACGAACTCCCGCGGCGATCCAATGCTTTGTGTACATGATTAATTAAACAAAACCCTGTTGTGTAAGCCCTGTTAATTGTGAATAGGGCTGCTAACCGATCAACGCCATCGTTAAGCATTACCTGATTTAAATGAAACCGTAAACCGTTATTAACAGACATTTCGAATTCTGAGGGCCTACTCTGTTTCAAACGTAAACGATATTTCGGACGAAATTCGCGTATTTCCTACTATGTTTCTCATTGATTCCGACATTTCTGACGAACGAAAATTGTTTCATGTCTTCGTAGTCGTCAAATCTAAATGTCAAACAATTTTCGTTCGTAAGAAATGTCGGAATCAATGAGAAATGTAGTAGGAAATACGCGGATTTCGTCCGAAATTTCGTTTTCGTTTGAAACACAGTAGGCCCTCATAATTTGAAACATAGCCCTAGTATTTTGACCGCCGACGCTGGGCCGTTGTCTTTCTACATGGGTACCTCAATTATTTTTAAATACCCATTTAGCTTTATAATCCTTCATTGTAAAACGAAACCCAAGGTCACAGACAGACGAAGAGAAGGTAATATCAACGGATGTTTTTTGTTTTCACTTATAAGATCACTGTCAATTATAACCGAGGTACCTTAAAATTCCCTTTATAATATACGCAGATTAAATCACCATACAACCTTAGTAGAGAGCAGCTTCCAGCCCTGCATGTACGGCGGAGTTCGCTAATGAATTAACGCATGGCTTTTGTATAAGCTTGTGTTGTTATGCATATGAATATATGCGTATGCGTCAACTGTGGCGCGTGTCAGCACAATAGACAGGATTGAAGACATCCGGCGCGGAGTCAACATGAATGACCCTGCTTATACTAAACTCTTGATAAAAGAAAAGGGAATCGTGTGCCAGAGGGCTATAAAGGCGATATAGAGGCTTTTTTCAGATTCACGCACACCTGTTGTACAATATTTGCCTACAGATATTTAATAAGGACCACCGCAGACTTGCTACTTTTAGCATCGGCGATCGGCGATTTTGATGCTGCGTCTCGCTGTTCGCGCTCGAAGAAACGCGACGCAGCATCGATACGTCACAAAATCGCCGGTCGCCGATGCTAAAAGTAGCAAGTCTGCAGAGGCCCTAAAAAATGGATAAAACTACTGTAATAAAACTAAAAAGAAAAGAAATTATAATTAAACTACCAACTTATAATTATTCAGTCTTTCAGTCATTCGGGATAGTTGATATCTTTTATAATACCTATGGGAATAAAAGCAGCTGTTTTTATTTCAAGTTGGCACTTTCTAGATTATAATAGGTATAGGAGATTTTCGAAGTAGTCATGCTTGTCTCGGCGTCAAAGAGGCGGGCACTATCAAAAATCAGGACACCCATTATAAGCTGGCATTTTCCTGAAGATCGCGTGCTGGAGTCAGATAGGACGCCGCGCCGCGGAGGGCGCTATTAACCTATAACCCGGTATCGATCGCCGGCCCAGCGCGAGCGCCGGTAGAGCTGCCCTTACACCTCTCACTATGTATGGCACTTGCATTTGAATTGTAATCTGTGCTGAAAATGGAAGAGTAACTTTAAATTTTATGTTTGTTTATAACTTACATCTTAAAGACTGAACAGGGACTGAAAAACCAACCGTGTTATTAAAATAAAAAAAGTTAAAAACAAGATAAATACGAATTATGTCAAAATTTACGCGGGCAATATGACTAGACACGCATTCAAAATGAGTTTAACTTTTTTTTATAACAGCGCAAATGTCTCTAAATCTAAAACCAAGCAATGCGTGTCTATGAGTCCGTTCAATGGACTTCGTGACAACTCATTGATAACCAGACCATGGAAAATTATGATAATCCATTTCCGAAATGTTCCTAACGGGAATCGAACCCACAGCTACCTGACACAGTAATCAAAACGCCATACAACAACGCAATGCCGTTTTTGTTACCTACTTTTTAATTTAATTTTACTTTAATTTTTTTTTTTTTTTTTTACTTTTTACTTTGCAACTTTTCTGCTTATCGCAATAAAGTTTTTTCTTTCTTTCTTTCTTTCCATACCTACAGTTAAACTACTATATTAAACGAAAATGATCTCAAAGCTAGTATGTAGCTATAGTATAAAAATAAAAATAACCATATGCAAGCCCCTTCGTAGTATGCGAAATAGTACGAGATACGCTTAAGGACGACCTTCACCCATCGACTTACCGGAGCAACCCTAGATTTTATCAAATAAAATATGTTTCTGAACATATACCAATAGGGTTGCCGTAAAAAATATGGTCATGGCTATGATTAATTAAAATTATAAAAACCATTTTTTTAACAATTTTCACCAACTTACTTGCCAAATGAAAATTATATCAAAATGAAGGCAATTTTATTGTGAATACAGTGTATAGTATTGCTTGCGAAAATCTAGTCAAGAATAACGGTAGCCGGGCTTTGAAATTAAAAATTTGAAATTGTAAAATTGATTGACAGAGAAGCATTGCGTATCCGAGTACTATTTAATGCGATGGAGTAGAATGCAGTACAACAGCTGTGCGCGATGAAGCCGTGCATGCTTTTAGCTTTTTGTTTTTTTTTATCTTTGACCATATTCTTTATGGCAACCCCATTGGTATATGTTCAGACACATATTTTATTTGATAAAATCCAGGGTTGATCCGGTAAGTCGATCGGTGAAGGTCGCTCTTCAGTGTATCTTAAACTAAAATAAACGTCAAGTATTCGCCCGGTTCTGAAGCCTTCAATTGTTTTCCTTTTACCATTCCACGAACATAACAGATCTTTTAATAGTTAGAGATGTATTTTAATTTAATTTTGATTGAATGTAGTCACGGCCGTCGCCCACCGGTGTCCGACAGCCGTGTAATTGAATATGGATTGTGATTACAATGTTTGCTCCGTGATACAATTAAATCACTTTTTGTATTCGATGTTATGGCTATTTGTGTTCCGGATTAATTCGAGATTAATTTATCATGTTGCTGTTTTGTAAATTGATTTGCGATTGGGAGCAATTGGAAAGGATTGTTTTGGCCGGTTATTGATCAATACTTATATAAAACAACAATACATATCAACTATTTAAATACCTAAAAAACTAAAAATAAATGAAAAAGAAAAACCTGAAATTACTATGATTAAAAAACAGCATCCAAATTGCTGTCCCTGGGCAGGGTGCCCAGGAGGCTGGCTATATTACCTCGTTGGATGGCCAAACTTATACGTTGGCCGAGGTAATTACCAGCCCTCCTGTCGCCTGAAAATTCTTGATGAACACAAAGTGTCTTTGAACGAATCCTTTGGTTTTAAATGAGTATAGAGACTAATATTTTATAAGCACTGAAGTCCTATACCACCAAAACAATAATTACCTATTAAAATAACACCAATTTCGTAATGGTGCAGCGGGAAAACTAATAAGTACCTATCTAGATTTACGTCCAACTTGAAGCATGCGTTGTATGTTCCCATTTCCGTTTCCTACAGAATGGTACTATTTATGCCGGTCCACATACAACTACAACCATAAAATGAAGTGTTGGGTCCCAGAAACAATACCACGCGCCCACGCCACAGCACAGGCCCATAAAGACGCGTGCCACACTCGCTGCCATATTAGCGGTGCTCACCGTTATATTCGTCTGTGGCCCTTGTGTGGTCTTCAGATTTATTATGTACCTACTCATGTTGTTTTTGAGAAACGAAACTGATAAATTAGGTACCTACATGGTAACTGGTCTAAAAGGTTTCAGATATGTATGCAGTATTGGGTGTTGGGTCTGAATCAACAGTCATACCTTTTAACCTTTTAACTTTTGTTATCTTAGATCCAAAACTAAACACATTACCGCATAAATTGTGGTTGGCTGATTTCGTTGATTGACTGAATACAACGCGACTTCATTTCGGAAATTAACTTGAGGTAGAGTCGTTGTTCTTCAGGTTATACTCAAACATCAAACAAAAAATGCCTCATCTACACTACCACGTTTCATCATAATTATAAAATATTTAAGTCATTAATAATATAGTCCACATTCCAACGACTTGAAAATCATAACCTTCATTTATGTAGAGACGGTCACTCGAGGTGATCAAGGTTGCCACTATTGCAAAAAGGAAATCTTATTTTAGGAAGAGTAATCATAAGGATCTCCAAACGACCAAAAACTATTTTACAAATCTACATTTTACAACCCACGATTGGCATACACGTCATTTTACATTTCATCATTATACAACAAAACGTTTGTCAAATAATTCAGTTTATAAAATAATTACGTGACAAACTTTCATTTTACAACCTGTCATTTGATAATTAATTCATTTCTCAAACATATAATTTAGTAAAACAACGTTTAGAATTAAAACGTTTTGCATATTGCACGCGTCAGCGAGTGAAAGGAGCTCGGGACTTCGGAGAACTCGACTTGGCTTGGTCAGGTTCGAATGGAATGACGCGAGCTTAACCCCCGTCATTCCCTTCATGTTAGGTTACTGGTGATTTGAGTTGTAAGAAAATGAATCATTTGCGGAACTAGTTATTTTTAAAATGAATGTTTGTGAAGTGTTTGTAAAGTGTTTGTTTGTAAAATGAAACATTTTAGGAACAACTTATTTTTAAAATGAACGTTTGTAAAGAGTTTGTTTGCAAAATGAAATTATTGCGGAACAAGTTGTTTTTTTAATTAATAGCATATGAAACGTTGGTTATAAACTAAAAAAAAAAAAAACTTTTTTTGGTTAAACGGCAGTAAACCAATCATAAGATTAAAGTTGTCATTATTTAGCATCAGTAAACGAAATCTTTTGTATTTCTCATAGTACCAGCCCTAGCCTCATACGCCGCCTTGTAATTAGTGACTCGGTATTATTGAACAGATAGACGAACGAAGTTATGTTTTTTTATTAATGATCTAGTATAATAAGCGGCGTAGATGACTTAAAAAACACGTATAGTAAGTGCCTATTTTACAAAGTTTCAAAAATAATACAAAAAAGTTTAAGTCACATTGTGTCATGTTTTTAAAAAGCAAATTTTAATCATATTTCCATAGATTAATTTTAGTTTCCGCGAGGGCGCTCCAAGTAGATGGAGCATGCGCACTTATAAAATGCGGCAACTGATACCACGCAAAATTTTGAGTACTTGAGTACATCTGACAGAGGAAAATCATTTCCAGAAATGCGGCATCTTATTTTCGTTGCGGCCTGTCAGTTTCATACAATGGTAGCAACCATTGTATGCAACCATTGTATGACTTTTCTTAGTAGGGCGGTATCTAGTTAAAGCGCACGCGCGAAACTTTTATAAATTTATGCATATTTCTCTTCTTCTTTTCATGTCAATTTGTATAAATATGTATAGTATAGGTACCTATTATAGCTATTATGTCGCACTGTTGTTATTTATTCAAAGCATCACATTATACATTCCATTCGTGTTATGCTTAACAAAAGTATTTTCGCATTGGCATTTCATATCGTAAATACTTCGCGAGACATTATACACCGTATAATATGTTAGTTATAACTTGTGGCTTGCGGCTAACCGCACATTTTACAACGTATTTTAAAATAAAATGCCTATATCATCACAAATATAAATCTATTCGGTATCTATTTTAAATGACTGAGCTCTTTATGAAACTTATTTTAGATATTAACAATGAAGTATTCGCCCTTTTATGTCCCCAATGCGAGGTGATATTTAGAGCCAACTTAAATAAGGTTTGTAATCTTAATTCGTGTCGGTTGTAATAAAAATAACTACTCACACGTCAAACAGAGTGCCATATCGACATAAAATTGTGGCCAATAAACTTATGTGAACATTTTGACACATTCCTGCGTTGCTTCTAAGAACGGAAAATGTCAAAACTATCGTAAAACGTGCGAGCATCTTATAAAAGCATTGTGAATTGTGATACTTACAACTGAGCTTATTTGTAGCTATAAACACCGCCATAAATGATTTCACACTGTGCAATACATTTTGACAGCACAGCAAAATAATAAATTCAAGAAAGTATTTTATTTTTGCTCACATTTTTTTCGGTCTCAAAATAGAAGCCTATAGCCTATAGGCTATCGGTATAGGTACCTATAACAACAAACTACAATGCCCTATTACTTAGCTAGACATCCAACTGAATGAGACGGAGTTATATGAAACACAGTTTTCTGACAGGGTCAGAAATATATTTGATAGAGTCTCCACGCCGCCGCCGCACGTCGCTATGCATTCATCTTACCCACTCTACACTGCAGAGGAATTTTCACCCCTTCATTACCGCTTGACGCAGGTAGAGGAATAACATCATTATTTCTCAACGGTTTTATTTGAATTCCATTTAGTAAGTCAAACTCATCTCAGTAGTGCATTACGCGGGACCTTTACAAATAATGTAGAGTTTGTAGAGTAAATAGAGTAGGTAGACGCGGATATTACGTCATAAAAAGTAGAGCGACTGTAGCCTAGGGGTGAACAGGTTGGGCTAACAATCAGAAGGTCCCAGGTTCGATCCCCGGTGGGGCATGCACCAATGGATGATTTTTCATCTATGTGCATAATTTACAGTTCGCTGACGGTGAGGGAAAACATCGTGAGGAAACCTACCTATCCCTCGGGATTAGGTAATAGTCAGTTCCTGTATACACGGCGACACGGTTCACCACCTGTCACGTTGGGTTCTGACTATCTAGTGAAACGTGGGCTTTGAGTTGGATAATACCTCCACAATGTGGTGGTGTATGGCCACTCAAGCCCCTGACTACCCCCGAACGGGGATAAAAGTCGTGACGTTACACAAAAAGTAGAGCCTATGTTTAGACAATATTTGGTAACTACGCCATATATGTTGAAATGAAATTATATTGCATTTTAATTACTTAATATGAATTACTTAGCACAGTTAATATAAAAGATGTGAGCGTAACTAACCTTACGCAACTCTTCTCTATGCAGTGAATAACGCTAGTTTAACCTTGTCCAATTGTATTTGAAGCGACCTTAAATACCTATTTATGTACATATTCTTAAGTAGAATACCAAGTTTTCTATAACTAAAAATATAGTAAAGATCTATGGGTAAAGCAATTTCTTGTCTCCTATCATGGACAAATCGAAAGACTGCAGAATGTTATCAAGTCTATAATATTCCTTCCCGTTAGAACTCGCATCAAGTATAGTTTAAGCATAAACAAAACCTCACGGCCCTCCATTCTGAAATACCGTCGCTAATTGTCACAGATACATTATTCATGGTGAACACCATCATAACTCCTCTTTTGGACTCGATGGGTTCCGGAAAACCAGAGTAAGTCCAAAGTGTTTATATTACCGACAGATGGCGGGTGCGTTCTGATGCAAATGGAAGCTCACCCCCTTCGATTCCCCTTCCTCCTTTTCCCCTTACATAAAATAAACCGACTTCAAAAGTACAGGTTCTTGTATTTTTTCTTATGTTACAACATATTCTCCAATATTTTTTTTCGTTGAGCTAGCAATCGGAAGGTCCCAGGTTCGATCCCCGGTGATGCATGCACCAATGGATGAATTTTCATCTATGTGCATAATTTACAGTTCGCTTACGGTGAGGGAAACATCGTGAGGAAACCTACCTATCCCTCGGGATTAGGTAATAGTCAGTTCCTGTATTCACGGCGACAAGGTTCACCACCTGTCACGTTAGGTTCTGACTATCTGGTGAATCGTGGGCTTTGAGTTAACTTAATACCTCCACAATGTGGTTGTGTATGGCCACTCAAGCTTCTGACTACCCTCGAATGGGCTGTGATGTTATATTATTATTATTATTATTTTTTGGAACAATCTTCTTTTCGTCTACTGTGGACGTTGACAATTGATCCGTCTTAACTTTGGAGACACCACTATGTCACCCATGACACGACCCATGGCATTGCAGAATTATGGGCCTCATTATGCCTATGGCTTTGAATGATGATTGAAGGGGCTCAATTTGTCACCACGCATGTGCAAATCGCAAAAATGTCTACTATCATAGCCTTCCAACTTCTGCGTGCCAATCCCGCTGCGCCCGCGCTCTTGAAGAATTTTAATGAGATTCTTCAACGCATCGCATTGTTGTTCGTATTGGGTTTTAAGTGCGGTTAGATGCACTAGTTTATTGCACACCGGATTTTGTTAATGTATTCGTGACTTACATAAACAGCGGTGTAGATTGTTCTGTGATTAAACTACCTGATTGAAATTCTCCTACATACGTCTTAAGTTTACAAATGACTTAACTATTTGCGTTGTAGGTACCTAATTGAAGGTTAAAAATCACATTAAATTAGACTTTCAACGAATATTCGGTTACTATTCGGTATTCGGCCTATTCGGCTACTTTTATGCTATTCGGCCGAATACCGAATACTTAAGAATATATTGTTTTATTGAGATAAATGGTATAATGAAAGAAAATATTGATTTATTTTTATATTTATCTGGAGGGATGGATGGAAGCGGCGTCTAATAGAGATAATATGTGGTTACTTAAGTAACTCAAGTAGTTACTCAAGTAAGTACTCCTTTTTCTCGTAGACCATCCCAGCTTCAGGGAAAAGATGCTCTGAATAAACACTACTACCTTTTCTTCCTGCCACAAACCGGCCGAATACTTTTGCCGAATATTCGGCTATTCAGCCGGGAAGCTCGCCGAATATTCGGTATTCGGCGTATGGCTGAATATACTATTCGTTGCAAGTCTACATTAAATACATCACGAAACCTGAGAGTATCACACAATTGAATGAAAGCACACTCATGCTAAAATAACCATGACCACGCATGGCCAATGGCCAAATACCTAGGTGCCTTTGACAGGGAAGCGGTTAATTTGTCTCAGCTTAAAACCAAATTGGCGTCATTATAGATTATTGTTATTACATCTGATAGCTGTTCATGTTCCTAAACACATGAAATAAACTCTTCCTAATAGCCAGTCCCATGAATATTTATTTCAACCGTCGCTAATACGAAATAATTTGTACAAGAGATTAACATCGCACGCCGCGGATGTTCATGTGTATGTTTAAGTGATAGATATGTTACAACATGGCTAGTTACCGGCTGCTGGATTTATCTGTGTCTAATTTGGTTGTAAGTGGCTATTTGTGAGAAACTATTTAAGTAATGAGTTTTATAAGTAAAGGTATTTGTTGTATCAGAGAAAGAAGGATGAATCGTCTCTTTCTCGAGTTGTGAGCGTTTCATAGAACTTTAAACTGGTCCCAAAGTAATCTCTAAATGATACGAAGACAGTTTCCAATGCGTGTCCAATGTGTTCTCCGCAAATGCCAGCCAACGCAAGTGTACTCTGTCAAGGCTGTCGTACAATGCTTTTTCAAATTCATCTTGCTATTTCCGACATATACATATAAAAATAGTTATAAAATGCTGAGGAAATAGTTGTAAATCGATAATAACAATCACTCGGGGAATCCCGCATCAAAGTTTTAAACCGGTACTTGCGAGACTGGGGGACCATAGCTCGCGAGGCCTCAGTATTTGCGGGATTCCACAGGGTGCAGCAATATTCGCGCGGGATCCCGCTCAATTTATAAACCTAGCCCCGTGATTTCCGTTCCCGGTATTTGAGAATTCCGATATCCCGGTGTTGCTCCACAACTCTACTTACGTACTAAATAGGTAAATGTATCATACAAATCCTATTGTTTCAAGAGCGGTGTTATCTGTACCGTTTCTCCGCACGTTGAGACTTCAAACAATGGCGATGATATATCTGGAGCAACCGTTGCAAGCTTATCAATGCGACCTTCATGGAGACTTGAGTTTAGAACATACAGTACAAGACTCTACTATTTTTTCTTTAAATAAAATTCTTCGGATGCCAAGCCATTAACTATTCCCCGGGACTCGCCCCGAGAGCCAAATGGTCGCGTCTTCGTTCGACACTATCTTGATCCTACCATAGGAAGTATCTAGTTATAAGACACAGAAAATAAAACATCTGAATGGGTACTTGACTAGGCTACGCACTGCCCGGTGTTAACTCGAAAGTTTCAAGCTGAATATTAATTTAATCGCTACCATAATAAAAACACTACGGGCAAAGCAATCTGCAGAAGAAGCAATGAAATTATTGTAATATACCGATTTTGGAAGTAATTGTTTGCGAAGGTCCTTTTAGAATAGAAAATAAATATTTTCTATTCTACGGTATGTGTCGATAGAGCATTGTAATGTCGGTAATGGTGTAGATATAACTATATTATGTAATAAACAAATAGAAACTACACCACGTAACAATATTGCAATAAAATTACATCGTCACGTGTCCATATAGCGAGTTGCCACATTGCGCATGAGTTTCCCAACTAATTATCAACCAGTACCATGACTGCTGTATTTGCGAGCTCATGTTTACCTTAACACCCACGTAATAAGGTATAATATGAATGTTTTATATTCTTAAGGTTTGGCCCGAGTTGTGAAAAGTGGCGGGTTTTTATTTCAGTGGTATGTAGGTCATAACCGACGTAGGTTTCATGAATAACGTTAGGGTAGGATAGATTCATATTTCAAAATTTGGAATAAATAGCGCCTTTAATTATTTTTTTCACCATTTTGATGATAAATTAAATTGTTAACATGTCTAAACCGAATAAAGGATTAGGTACTAGAATTTCTAGTATTTTCATATGTAGAAAGAATTCTGGTAAGTACCTATAACACTTACAAGAATACGTATTGCATTTTTGCAGTCGCGTGTATAGTCCCTACTCCTTACTACGCATACTATATCTCGAAAACGGTAGAAGGGGTATCTATCAAACACAGGGTTGTTACGAAAAAATCACCTTGTTTTAAACACTGTGTTTAAAACATGTTTTAAACACGGTGATTTATTCCTTCTGATTTAAATCAATGTTTTAAACAGTTATTTAAACACGTTTTAAACAGTTTTCATTTTTAATTTCCTGATTTTTGCAACTCTGATCAAACATAGCCAGTCCTTAGCTCTCTATAATATCTACCAGCTTGTAAGCAAAAAAACGCGTCGAAGTTTAAAAACTCAACTTAAACAACTCTACATCGACTCTACGTCAGGGGTTGAAAAGGCTTTGTGTACGCTCATTTCACAGAGCGGTAAAACGTCCTTCGCGTGGAAGTTTAAAAAGGTTTTTATTCCAGTCGTTATTTCAAACCACTGTGTTCATAACACGGCGTGTTGTAAACACGACAGATGCGAGCGGGGGCAGTGGGCGTGACAACGGCGGCGGCGCGACGCTCGTTGCTCGCAGGAAGCGCTTGACATTATGGAAATTGTTTGTTTATATGTCAAAATTGTACCTACGGTTAAAGAGCTTATTACACCTTCCTAAATTTAGGCTACTTAATTTAGTCGTGACTGAATTTAGGCAAGTGTAATCGCATTCAGCAAGTTAGAATCCTAAATTTAGAAGCTAGGATGGTTTCTGACTGAATCAGAAGCTTTCTAAATTAGGTTCTAAATTTAGGTGACTAAATTTAGGAAGGTATAATAACCCTTTTAGTTATTGCATCACTGAATAATTAAGTACCGTTTGATATCATACTCTTTTTCTATTATAGGCATAACGTAACGTAACGTTTACAGAGTTATAAACAGCCCGTCCATTAATATTATTGTTTCAAAAAAATTACCACAACCTCGCTACACCTATATCCCACGAAATATTAGGGAACCATTTTCACTGAAGATAGACTGCTGTATTGATCACAAAATCACTAAAAAAATGAAGACCAACCTCAACCCAGAAGGTATCTAATCTACTCTACTGTATTTTAACAAAACAAATTTTAACAAAACGTTGTCTATGGTCTTTATTAACATACCAATAAGTCATCATTATTCACAGCTTGTCTCTACCCATACGGCCCTTTCTGGAGTCAAAAACTCGTTTAAGTTCCACAAACCTAAAAACAGCGTCTTGCTCCTTTGTCGAAGTTCTGAACACAATCTTTAATACTTAGGCCCGTATTAATAAATACATTTCAAAGTTAAGATCGAACTTTAAATGTCAAAAAATGCATCTTAAGACCCTTACTATACAGGCTAGGCCTAGTGTAAGGGTCACTAGTAATAAGTTTTTGTACTAGAAAGAAGAAATAAAGATTTTTATTTATTTTATTATATTTCAACATTAAGATGCATCTATTAATACTGGCTTTTAGTGTAGGTACGGATATTAGATCAACTTCTTTGCATACAAAACGCTATGAATACTGACAGTCAATAAACCAAGTTCATTGAAGACGTTTGGCGGAAGGGCGCGGCGGTCTACTGGACCGGGGATAATTGAGCATTGTTGAACAGAACGAGGACACGGGGAGCGCGCAGCGACGAGCGTCAGCGGGCGCGGTAGCGATTTGATAACAATTAAACTAAAACAAAACTTAAATGAAATATATTGTAGTTTCAATGATCAAGATCAATTAAAACTGACCCGACATTTGTGTAAAGACATTACTAAGAAAGAGGGAAATACGCGCATAATAGCATCAATATGCCTTGAATTGTCGAATTGCGATAACAGATATCTGCTATAATAATACATTGCATTTGTGGTACTTTTTAAATCCTGCACATTGGCTAGTTTTCCGCTTTCCTAATTATCACTGCCATTTGGTTTCTGAAATTGTACAATTTAATTACGACAACGATTCAGATTTTTTCTGTTTTTTATTATTTTCTCATTTACGGATCTTGCAATTTGTTTCAAATTATTTCTTTCTTCAGTCAACTTCTATCTCTCCCTTTCTCTCTCTCTTAAATAAGGTTCAATTCCAAAAGTTCAACTGAAAGAGTTACTTGAGTTATTGTGCATAATTTTTTCCGACGCTCCACAACGTAATCCCATCCGGGGTTATCTAAACATGTATCGCCAAGGGCTATGTATTACAAGCTCCATGATCGATGCGTATTAGTGCGGTGCGTCTGCGCACGCGATCTCACGTGCCGCTAAGTGTTTAGTTTAGTGATACAATTGCAAAAAGACTTGCATGCAAACACTGCAAGTGTCCCGGTTGATGTTATGAGTGTTTGATTGTTGGTAAGTTGTTATTTTCTTCGTTTATTGGAACACACTTTTTTAGATTCAGCCATTTTTTTTAACATTGTGGTATAACTTTTTTGTCTTGAAGTTGTTTTTTTTCTTTATTTTTAACTTTTGACGAAGATAGTGCATAAGCATATGTGAATAATTTATTTTATACTTAAATGGCGAAAGAAAACGTGTAAGAACACAATAGCGTTTGCGAATTATAGGGCCCCCATGGGATATAGGCAGATTAAGTACCGAAGTAGGTACTTATTATGGTCGGTGATCACACGAATAATTAACCGTCGTCAAGTTGAATAATGAAACTCATTTACTCAACACTTATAATTAACTTACTTTATAAATATTGATATGCCGCGAGCGAATACAGGGAATCAATCATTCGTTTCTTATTAAAATAAATTTTCCACAGTTTGCAAATTGATAATATTTTTCAACTCAAAAGTAGAAAAACGTGTAGATCCCACAATTTTTTTTTATTCACTTTCCGTCTGGCTTTATTTTATTTCTTACAGTTAATTAACTCGTTACCTATCTAAAACACAACATCTTGATTATTGTTTAAATCTAGGTTTAGTGTAATTTTCTTACTTCTTTCTTTAAAATTATATCACAGGGATTCATGTTCCCGCCAACAGGACAAAAGGATTTCACTACCATAAACAACCGCGCAAGCATTTTTTAATCGCTCCACGTTTACTTATCTGGCGCCGTTTCGTCATTATCATAGCTTCACACCTTTTTATTTTTAATTCCCGGTGCTCGCATTACTATGTGTGAAGCCGTGCAATCATTACAGTGCACATTGAATTGAATGGCTCGTATGCATAATGAAAAGGCATGTTAATTCTAAATAATGCGATAGCCTTTACTGTCATTTAATATTTACGTTGTAGTCTAGTTATCACAAGTCACAACATTAAATATTAATTTGACTAGTCAAACTAAGTCCAAAATGGCGACTGTTGTGCGATTAATCACCACCGAAATGCTATAAAAAAGTCACGATTGTAATTTTGACTTACTAAGTTTTATAAAAAAAATTGAAATTAAATAATTCTGCAACTAGGCATCAGAGTTGGGCAAAATTTAATTGCGATTAATTAATTGCAAATTGCAGGTGATGTTACAATTAACAATTAGTTGTGACTTGTTCGCGATTGACAAACAAATCAAAATTAATTGTTAATTGTGACACCACATGCAACTAGTAATTAATTAATTGCAATTAAATTTTGCCCAACTCTGCTAGGCATCTTGATTGACCGCTCTTGCGCAAGTAATTTGTATGCAATATACGTGGAAACGGTTTTTAAAGTTCTTGCAGGAAGTTAACTTCTACAAACGTGCAAAAGCGGCTTGCTAAACAAAAATTGCAGTCAGTGGAAACACGTCGGCAAGTGACTTCTGCAAGAAATTGCGGAAGTTACTTGCCAGTGGACACACGGCATATATTGCCGGCAGCAGTAAATTCTTTAACAATGCTATTGAAGTTATAAAACTGCAAACCTATAATTTGTAACTCTTAATAACAGCAGTTACACAAAATAGGCTGGTCCCCACATAAATAGGCAGTGCAGGCCTTTTAAGATTATGGTCGGTAATAATAATAATAATAATAATAATATCCTGGGACATTTTTACACACGGTTACCTGATCCCAAACTAAGCAGAGCTTGTACTATGGAAACCAGATAACTGATATTACTACATATACTACTTTTTTATTTGTAAATACATGCTTAATATACATATACACCCAGACTCCGGACATACAGACATGTTCACGCACACAAATGCATGTCCCGGGTAGGAATCGAACCTACGACCTGCAGCGTGAAAGGCGCCTCCGCGCCAACCACGCTAACGGGCCCGTCAAATGCTTCCATTGATACCGGGCTGCTTCCATTGATGTATTGTTTTAGCAGATATGGTAGCTTCGAACATGACAATCACAAGACTTGTGTTCAGCGCACTACATGCAGCGAAATTCACACATCTGTTAGCGCACTCGCAATTCGACAATTCGCTTACACGCATACCTATTATTAAATACATAAGATGTCATTAATCATCAGAAGACGAGCTGTATTGGCAATACTGATATGTTTTCAACGTTATTTTCCGCGAGCGACTGAGTCGTACTGTGTCCATGGACTCCGTTTAGTAGGACATACTATTTTGGACACTCACGTGTCTCCCTCTTCTTGGTAATGGCTTTGGGTGCAACGCTATTTGGACTATTTGCTATTTGCAAAACTTAGATTAGTCCTTAAGGCATTGTGATAAAGTTTACAGGCTGTTTTATTGTAGTTTTACGTTCGTGTTGGATGGAAGTGGTTTATAAAGGGATATCTCATTGCGGTGTTATTTAACCGTCTGGATTATGATACTCTTTAGAAAATATTAGATTTGACTCCAATGCCGGTATTTGTTTGTTTGATAAGGCAATTGAAAATGAAGCGCAGAGCTGTACATACGTACTTTAAAACTGACATAGGTACTTTAAAACTGTACCTATGTACAGATCCTGTGATCTGCTAAAATGATAATGAACGACTAAACTATTCATCATACTTTTAGGCCGCGCTCACTTTGGATGCGTTTTCGTCCGAATTTTACTCGTGCATACACGTACGAACAACACGAATGATCACGACCTTCCAAGTACTACGGGAGTGCGCACACTGGGTGCGAGTTGGTCGTACGTGTACGTAACTCGCACCCAGTGTGCGCAGCCCCGTAGTACTTGGAAGGTCGGTATCATTCGTGTTGTTCGTACGTGTATGCACGAGTAAAATTCGGACGAAAACGCATCCAAAGTGAGCGCGGCCTTAAGATACCGACCCTTTCTCTGTTGTGTTTGAGTGTATGTATAAAGGTGTACCTAATGTGTATTGTGTGTGATTGTCCTCAGTGATGGTGTGATCCCGCATGGGGCTGGCCGCGGCGCTGCTGGCGGCGGCGGCGCGCGGCGACGCGGCTCGGCTCGCTAGCTTGCTGCACGCGGACGCACGCGACATCAACGTCACTGATGAGGTACCTACTTGTACTACATACTGTTATTCACCGAACAATCTGTTAGTTAGGGCAACTACCCAAGGGGGATAATAGCGACGCTATGCCACATTGCCAATGCAGTTAATTTTTATGTTTTTTTCTGAGGAATCCGCAATTCCGCTAAATTTCTGTAAAATAGTCAAACATTTTACGGCATTCGTGATCGTTTCACAGAAATTTAGCGTATTCTGCTGGAGGATCGGAAAAATGAATTGCTTTTGCAGAATTGCTGCAATGATGCACAGTGTCGCTAGTAGCCCCGCAGGGCTCCATTCATAGGGGGGCGCAAAATTCACATAACACTCAACTTAAACATCAAAATAACGAATATAATAATTCATGTTCAAATCCTAGCTTTGCTCAGTGTATAGCGCGAAGAAACCGATGACAAAGAAACAGTTTTATTTAGTTTTTCGGTTTATTATGTAGTAGGTGGTATACCAATATAGATAATTAATGGCGCACCTATTGGCGCAACTTCGATTCTTGCTATTTCCGATTTGTACACCCCTGAAAACAACACACTAAATGGGATTTCAAATCCATAATCCCATCTCATAAAAGTGACGGACGTGTAAAAGAAATGCATTCGCGATGCATTGAAATATAAATTGTTTTTGTGATAAATGGACGAGCTTAATGCTTTATTTCAACCGACAATGTCGGATGCGTTTCATTCTGCAGTAGCCTACTCCGACAGCGAATGAATTGGCACCCTGCCGCGAACAAATTAATATCGCGCGAAATGAAAAAATGTCGAACAGGTACAATACAGAACAATTTATACTTTGTTACACTGAGATAAGTTCGAAATTAGAACATTTATTACATGCGGCCAATGTTCTAGCTGTCCCTTTCGAAATCGATTAATAAATAATCAAAATGCATCGATTTATTAACTCGATTTGATTTATCAGCTCGCGTAGCTACAGGTTTGATGTATACCTATAATGTAGTGTAGAAATTGTACAGGAATTCGTATATAAATGATAAATGGGAGTATCGCCCTATTGTTAAACATTTTGGAACCTTCAGACCTAATAACATGTACCTATAAATTTAGTTGGATCTGACAACAAATAGCTCTTGGGCTGTAAGAAGATGAAAATATTATTAAGTTTGGTTAAGTAAGAGGCGCAACAGAATAAACACCCAGTTTGTTATCTATCAATAAATCATTAGTAAAATAATATTATTGTAAATTAAAATATACACCAAATTGTTTGTTTTCACGTTCATTATAATTTGTAATGTATGGTACACTAGACGGCCGTCAAATTGGATCCCACGGTGTAACATCATCAATCAAAGCTAGCTGGAACCCCAGGTTTAAAGAAAAATAGTAGAAAAATTACCTTAAGTCGATACTACGCACCATAAAAATTACGTAAACAGTTCTTCGTGATTACTATCTTGGTTTGAAACATGTTTCTATGGAACAGGTAACAGGTGCTACAACTCGTTAAATTTAAAATCCAGTAGCCGAGCCACACTCACTACAGCCTACAGCCCGCCTTTTCAAATTGTTGACATAACTCGATTCGTGCGGAAACAAATCACTTCGACTTTTCAAGTTTTCGTACGGAAATTATTTATCATGACATGAGTACGCGGTTATTTTAAAATAGTATCATAATTATGTGGGTTTTGTACCTATACGTTGGAATCACTAGAACCTCTGATAATAGAACCATAGGTACCCCAACCTATTTTCTAACGAGAAAAACCTAAGACCAATTTTCATGTTGAAATGTTGACTGTAATAAAATTTTATCTTTCGTTTTATTAGTCTGGTGCATAGATCGTTAGGTAACTAATTAATTGTTATATCCAAAATAAAATGTTAACATAATTTCTATATAACTTTTAACTTTTTATATTAATAATAACTAACCGTTTATGAATTCTGATAGGTAGAACGACTCCGTGGGTAGAAATCTGACTTACATTATTGTAAGTAGGTTTACAGTGATCATTAGGTAACTACAAATTAAAATAGTATAATGTGCAATAGCCTATCAAAAATATTTAAAAAAGAAGATTCGAACAGTTAACTAGCCTTCTTATTACTAATTATTATAACTAGCAGGGGCGTAGCTATCGCCGTATTAGCCGTATCAATGATACGGGGCCCCTGGGCTACAGGCCCCGAACGTGTGTAAAAATTATTCACCCTTAATTTCGGCCCCCAACAAATTTTGATACAGGGCCCGTCTAAGGCAAGCTGATAACCAAGTAAAGTTACTGCATTTAAATGCATTCAGAATCAGTATCATCTCTTGTTATATAACAGCCACTGAGCCCCCCCTTATCGGGGACTTGGGATCATTAAAACTAAAAAACTAAACTAGTCCGTTTACAGACAAAACCGGTACCATGTCATGTATTTTTTCTGTTGGTCCACGCTCTTTACTATTCGGCGTCCGTGGTGTCAAAACAGATAATAAATGTTTTATATTTAAATTAGTATGTTCACGTTGATTATGGAATTTCTTTTCTATTATTTAGGGACGCGATGGAATTAAAACGATAGCAGAGTCCATCGCAACCTTTTTAAATCTTGTTTAGGATAAGGCCATAATCCAGTAACAATGTTATGACCTATAATACTTTTTTATTGGCAATAAAATTATTTTATTCAAACTTGGCTCTTAATAAAGCCATTGAGATTTATTTTTAAAATAAGTTATAATATTAAGTTTAACATTACGACATGAATTTTATTGCAAATCATATTTTATACTTATTGTATTTACCGATACACAATAATGTATGTTACCTATTAAAAAGTGATTATAATTAAAAAGTGAATACCTACTTATTTATTTCCAATTCATATCTCAGTAGGTCACAGGGCTCTATTTTTACGAGGCTATAAGAAACCAAATCTGGTCCTATAAAATCTTAAGTTAACTACGCTATAAAATCGATAAAACTGAATAAGCACAAACAAAACAACGAATATAATCGCTACTAATCATAGGTATAACGATCCCCAGCTAAATAAAGTATATCAAGCTAAATGAAAAACCACTCTACTACCAACTGAAAGGACCTCTACCACACCCTCTGCTCTACATTAAGTTAAACATCTATGGAATCAACAGTGGTGAAACATGACTTTTAGAGTTTCTTCCAAGAAGACGAGTAATTTGTTAATTCATAAACATAAAACAAACTTTAAATGTATTTTCCTATAAAAAGCAAACACATGTAAAAAAACATTGATTACTTTGTTGGTTTAACATTAATGTTAAAACTATAATAATTAGTTAAACATAAGATACAGTTAAAATTGATTAAGTTAACGAGTGTGCGCTTCGTTAGAAAGTAAGAGGAAGCAATAATTTCTGTGCGATCGTTACGGAGTGGGCACCTTTAATTTCGGTTATTTGCTGAGATTTATGAGAATAAAAACTATAAAATGTACGATCGGTCTCGGCAAACGAGTTTGAAGAATGGAGGTCACAGAGTACCAAATTGGTATGTGAGGCACCTTTTCCATGTGGACCGATATATTGCAAGGTTGGACAAAACTGTGATTTCAAATACAAATCTTCTTATCGATGCTTTATTATATACGACTACTGGTGCGATCCATTCACTGTTAATTTCGTATTTCGTTCACAAATCTCGTTCCATTCGTACCAACTTGTACTGAAAGTGATCATTATTATCGTTTTTAACAGTTTTTGTGGACGAAAATAACAAAAATTACGGTGAATGGAACGCAGCATATGTACTGTCTACCATATAGGTGCTTTGATATTACTAAACACTTTCGTTTAAGTGTTTTAATAAACATAACATCCTCTCTATAGATACTTAAGGAGGTAGAGTAAAGAAGCCATACTTTTCAATAGGAAAATAGTCATAAACTTCACCAACTACTGTTGTCATTTTTTATTACTTCTTATATCGAGTAATTCGTTGAAAAGAAAGTTTACAGCGTAATTAAAAGCATAAAACTGGTAAATGTAGTGTTAATTTTATAGTTTGTTAACATTAACTTTACATGTAATCTGTTAATACCTATTTGCTTGGGGATAACTACAGAGTAAAGACTAAAGAAAGAGGTGCCCTTATTAGATATATGTATGAAAAAAAACGTGGTCATTGTTTTTTCATTTTCATTGTTCTATCTACCGGTAAATAGTTGAACTACTCGCTTCGTTTTATGTCGATGTTAGTACTAGGCCGACCACTCGGCCGACTTGCTTAGGGCCAGTCCCCTTAGTAATTGGTCCATGGGGATAACCAACTTGTCTGCGGTAACATGCTGATGCAACCAACATGCAAACATTAATCAGAATCTATGGCTGTTTTCTATAGAAATTGTACTTGTGTGTATTCAAGGTTCTGATAGATTCTTATTGAATCCTTGGTAATGTATGGACACGGTGACACAGAATCTACAATAGGTATTATCATTACTAGGTTTTAATTTTACCGACCATTTAATTGATTATTAAATGCATGCCTCGATTTCTGTCTAAATTATAAAATAAAATTTTAATAAAATGCTAAATATGGACACATGTTTTGGATACAGGTAGTGATGGGATGTTCTCGAGAACATTCTCACCCTCGGAAACTTACTCGTGAGATTTTTTTATTTTGGGTGACGTTATCCTACTTTCAATCTTAAAAACAATTAAAACCACCATACTTGCATGTTTAATGAGGTTTATGCCAAGTTTAACATGCTTCAGAAGATAAATTCTCGAAAATTCTCACGAGTAAGTTTCCGTAAGTTTCCGAGGGTGAGAATGTTCTCGAGAACATCCCATCACTAGATACAGGTTATACCTAAAACATGTCGTGTCTTTTAGTAGTTAATTAATTACATATTTGTAAACATGACAGTTTTATCGCGAAGCTGTGCTGGTGATGTGAAATGCTATCGATACTTTTAATACCTAACGTGATAAACATATGCAAAGTGCCATTTTTAATATGATTTATCGCGCGGCAGTTGACACCACTGATCAATTGGCAAGATTCTTGCAAAAAATAACATTTAACTTGAAATGATAGCTAGTTTATTTTCATATAATATATAGGTATGTATACAGTAAGTTTGTAATAAAACCGGATAGCAGGTGCTTGATAACGGTTTTAAAATCTTTATAGCAATTATTATTTAGCAACAATTACCGGAGGATGTAACTAATTAAATAATGTGAAAATATTAAACAGTATTTCCGATATTAATTGACGTTTTATATTTATAAATAGCGGCGTTGGAACTTAAAATCACAACTCCACCATAACTGACCTGGATATAAATCAATTCGATCAAACTCTCTAAGGGCCACCGCAGACTTGCTACTTTTAGCATCGGCGATCGGCGATTTTGATGCTGCGTCTCGCTCGTTCGCGCTCGAAGAAACGCGACGCAGCATCGATACGTCACAAAATCGCCGGTTTTTTTTTTTTTTGAATTGACAATACGTTGTTGGCCAGAGTGGCCTCTACAACTTCACCCGGACTTTGGCGAGTGCAAAGTGCGCTCCAACCAGAAGGGTAGGGGACAGCACGCTCAAGGGCGCCACATAGGGCTCGGCCTCGGCTTGGCTGCTGTCTCAAGAGAGAGAACGGAGGTAAAAACTACCACCGGATCGTAACGCACCACCGGATCGTAACGCAACAAAATCGCCGGTCGCCGATGTTAAAAGTAGCAAGTCTGCGGAGGCCCTAACCGATTAAATTGTGAATACGGTAATAAGTGTGAAGACATGACTTATGATACTGGATATTCTATTGAACAATGTGCGAATGCTCTATAAAATGGATTTCCTTTGCTATTGCTTGAAAACTAGAACGATCGTGTCAGCGCATGAGCTCATCCGTGTTGAAATACGGGCAGTGCAAAACCAACAATACATAAATGGACGATCGTAATCGTAACTTTATCTGATATTTGGTTTTCTTGGAGCTCTACCATGAATCTTACGCTCGCTACTCGCTACCGTGTACGATGGCGAATTGTAACCCTATCCATCACCGAAAGAACTAATAATTTTCAGTACCTAAAAATATTTTACTGCGATGTATTGCTTTGCGTAAAATATTTTTTAGAAAATTCATAAGCTCACGGTAGAGCTTTAGCTTTCCAAGATTCGCTTCGATTCTTTTATCTGACTGCGTCAAGTAAAGAGGGTTGTATATTTAATTCATTAGGATATACCTAATTGCACAAATTACGTTTTATGTGCCTAATGGAAGGGGTCAGTACACTACATACATACATACGTACTAACCGGTAAACGATATACCTATTGCTAATACGAAAGGGGCGAGGTTACGAAACTCCAATTTGCATGCAATCGGAAGTCGGTGATTCAATTTGAAAAAGGATTGGGCAACTAAATTGAGGTCCAAAATTGAAATCTATTGATGGCTGAAATAGTTCGAATCCCTGTCTCAACATTGTTTGAGACATAAATGTTTCAGACCAAGTTTTAGGGAATTATGGCCTTATACTACCAAGCAGCAGTGAAGTAGCAGTAGTAGCATTGGAAGCCGATTGGTTAAGCACGCGTCTTGCGGGCTTAAGGTCCTGGGTTCAAACCCTGGCTCACACCTCTGGATTTTTCTAAATCTGTGTGTGAATCATAATTTTAATATGATTATCACTTGCTTACGGTGAAGGAAAACATCGTGAGGAAACCTGCATGTCTTTAGACATGTGAAATCCACCAACCCGCACTGGGCCAGCGTGGTGGATTATGGCGTGAATCCCCCTCGCATTGGGCCCGTGCCCAGCAGTGGGACGTTAAAAGGGCTAAATTATTATATTATTATTATTACTACCAAGTAGATGTACTTCGGTAATGCCTTCGAATTGGTAACATTACACACTCTGCCTACTCTTCGGGGACACGTTTGAAGGTTACATCAAGGGACACTGTCCCCCTGCAATGTCCATTATTGCGATATCCGCTATACCGTAACGGTTGGGCTTTCCTGAGTGCATCATGGGGGCGCGTGATTACCGTGATGCGTTTGTTTATTACCGTCATTGTGGCTGCGAAATACCACGTCATTATGGAATCATAAACATTCCTTTATTTCTCTCTTGCCTCGAGTCATTAAGAAAGGCTATGAACACCCTATGTATGATTTCCTGACTCTGTTATCACTAAAAGTGTGTTTTTATATCGTCAATTTTAATTTCATATGAGAACAACATGAACTATGAAATGAATCCTCCTTGTTAACGTGTATGTGCCCGAAAGTGAAAAATTAAAGGGCTAGCTTTTGTATAATTATCACCTTAAATATTACTTAGTCTGTGCTGCAAAAAAATGTAATGTAATGTAACGTCACGACTTTTTATCCCCGTTCGGGGGTAGTCAGAGGCTTGAGAGGCCATACACCACCACATTATGGAGGTATTAACCAACTCAAAGCCCGCGTTTCACTAGATAGTCAGAACCCAACGTGACAGGTGGTGAACCGTGTCGCCGTGTATACAGGAACTGACTATTACCGAATCCCGAGGGATAGTTAGATTTCCTCACGATGTTTTCCCTCACCGTCAGCGAACTGTAAATCATGCACATAGATGAAAATTCATCCATTGGTGCATGCCCCACCGGGGATTGAACCTGAGACGTTCTGATTGTTAGCCCAACCTGTTCACCCCTAGTCTACAGTCGCTGCAAAGGCTGTAAAGTCTAGTTATTACCCGACTACGGCGGAGGGTTGTGATTTTACGACGTTTAGGTCCTTTAAGGCAAAGTGGCATATGACCACGGACCACGGCTATCCTCTAGATGAGAATATTTCCTTGTTTCATACTTTTTAGAGCGTGATTTTTCGGTAGTCGGGTTTTAGTTATTAAACTTACTTTTTAGTGTATAGGGATGAAGCGTATGATTTTTATTTAGTGTACACTATCATACGAATATCTTTTATACGAATCTAGAGTATTTAACATATTACGAGCATTTTCAAATACCGACTAGCTATGCTACGCTACGGACACGGTCGGATGTCGCATAAGATAACCATTTTATAAGCGAATCTGCATATGCCACCCATAGTCGCGTACGAACGGCGTGGGAAGAACATCGATACCTTACTCAAAACAGCGATATTATAGTCATAATGAGACATATATGGTTATAAAAATACAGTGAAAGCCACGTGGTTAACGTAGACGGTAACATATTTGAAATTAAGGGCCTCCACAGACTTGCTACTTTTAGCATCGGCGATCGGCGATTTTGATGCTGCGTTTCGCTCGTTCGCGCTCGAAGAAACGCGACGCAGCATCGATACGTTACAAAATCGCCGGTCGCCGATGCTAAAAGTAGCAAGTCTGCGGAGGCCCTAAGGTGTGCAGATTCAAACCCCGGCTCAAACCTCTGGGCTTTTTGAATATCATGATGCGTAGATACATTAAAGATGATCACTTGTTGAACGATGAAGAAACAAAGGAGGATCTTCATGTCTTTCGAAAAAAGTGTGAAGTTTTCCAATCCGCCACTGATACTCCTAAGCCCAGTAGCCCGATTCACGTAACCAAAACCGTAACGATGTCTCAGCGATATAGTCGTTGATAGCCTTTTCGTATTACAAAAAGCCTATCGACGACTATATCGCTGAGACATCGTTACGGTTTTGGTTACTTGAATCGGGCCACAGATCGACAGGTGTGTCCAACGATGACGCCAAGGTTTGACCCTCGAGTACCGGGGAAAAGCTAAGTAGTCTTGGAACCCGCACGAATTACATCAAAAGAAAGTACAGGAGTTGGATCAGTTCAGGACTACTGTCTGAATCCTGGTCTCATTGAGGCGGACGTGGTCAGTATAGTGGCAAAAGGCTCGACCCCTATTACATGGCAACCGAAATACCACGGCGAACTATGCAGTACAGTGTATCTCTATCTCTGCCTACTCCTTCAAGAAATATAGGCGTATTCATATACAACCACAACATAATACTAGTTATTATCCTCTCCTAACTGCTACCTTCATAATCATTGAATCCTGCTCCCCAGTACCGAGAACAGTCTCCTTGTTTTTACGACGTCGTCACGTACAGCGTTCAAACACGGCCATTTTAATTGAGCTCCGTGCGAATCGTCGTTATGTCAACGAGACTATCCAGCCGGTAATTGCCAGTGAATAGCGATGATCGATGCTGGAATAATCACATCGATGCGTTGAGTATCGATACTAAGTGTAAGTTGATATCGATGAGAGACGATCAATATGAAGTGGAATACGCTGGTTGACGATTCGATGGATCACAGAGTACTTTTTTGCGATGGATTAACGGGGAAAGCGTGTAGGTTAGACACTAAACTTTTCTTATTTAATAAAAAAAAAATGATCATAACATCATACTCAAATCATATGCTGCCGGAAAAAGGTGCTTGCATAACCTATTTAGCGCTTGTTTGTTATTACTGAAAATACTGACTGAAATTCATGTGAATGAAATAGTAGGAACGAAATAAAATTCGCCATAATGATTCTGTAATTTGGTATAAATTGTCTTGTATAGGAGATAAACTTGACAATTAATTAAACGAGAAATAAAGAGAACTCCTATTAAAAGACTAGAAAATTGTTTACCTTTAAAGGTTAGTTAGTTTCAATTAGACCCCGCACTAGATATCAACAATGTCGCAATAGCAAGTAAGTAATTGGAGCGTTAATTAAAATTACAAGTCTTTCGCCGATGTGACTAGTTCTGCAACTGGTAATGAAACTTGTTACAACATGAGTACAAGCGTTCACTAGGGTCGGCTGACATTCAGAATATCGACAGTTCATTATATCGATACGGTCCCAAATTTGAAGAACAATAGATCGACTACTCATTACTTCGACAGAACTTACTCTGACAACATACAACTTCGAAGAACACTACTTCGACAGAACACTAGTTCGACATGCACTTGTTCGGCGGATCTCTACTTCGACGGAACATAACATCGACACAGACATTCCGAGTGACGCGAGAGCTGGAATTCGGGGCATTTGACTTGGCTGGGTTAAGTTCGAAGGGAATGACCTATAGATACTGCCTGTATTTGCAATACCTACATCCTATAGCCTATCTATAGTATAGACGTCATCAACTATGCTTTGTAAAGTGAGTACTGTGCTTGGTTTTCATTTTCACTAATGAGACACTTATCCAATCGTTACAGAATGGATGCAGCGCGTTGCAGCGCGCGGCCGCCGACGGCCACGTCGAGGTCGTGCAACTGTTGCTGCAGCACGGCGCCGACCCCAACAAGCAGGATAATGTGGTAATTGCATTAAATTATATATGTAACTTATATCATTTATACAAAAGGAGAATAGAACCTATAGAAATAAATTCCTAGTTTTAATTGGCATCCTCTGTATTAAGCACGGCAACACGGCGACGCACGAGGCGGCATGGAAGGGGTACTCGCGCTGCGTGGCGCTGCTGGCGCGCGCCGGCGCCGACCTGCGCGCGCGCAACGCCGCCGGCTTCGCGCCGCTGCACCTCGCCTGCCAGAACGGACACAACCAGTCCTGCAGGGAGCTGCTGCTGGCCGCCGCGCCGCCCGACTTGCAGAACAACGTTAGTACAACCACACTCCAATATAGGTACACCTCACACACACCGCACATACACATACACACATCCCAATCTTAAAAAAGGATTTCCTTCCAACAGAATTTGAAATGTTCCCCTATTTTTGGGAACAACCTGGGCTTACCACTCCCACCACTTTCACTTATAAAACAAGCTACTTACCGGAAATATACCTATATTTAATACCATGGTCTTCTTTATTTCCAGTACGGTGACACGTCCCTGCACACGGCGGCGCGGTACGGCCACGCGGGCGTCACTCGCATCCTCATCTCGGCGCAGTGCCGCGTCTCCGAACAGAACAAGAACGGCGACACCGCACTGCACATCGCCGCCGCCATGGGCCGTCGGAAACTCACCAGGATACTGCTAGAAGCCGGATGCGACAAGTCCATCCGAAACCACCAAGGAGAAACCGCACGAGACATCGCTACGAGGAAAGGGCTAGAAGAAATCATTCCAATACTCAACACCCCAGTGGCTAAACAAGCTAAAAAGAAGCATAGAGACAAAAGCAAGGAAAGAACGGTCGACGAACCGGACGATGCGAAAAAGAAAGAAAAGAACAAAGATAAAAAGAAGAAGAACGTTCATTTTGAAACGGCACCGCAAGTGCAATGGTCCCCGTACGGCTGCCATTACTACCCCGACCCGAAATTCTTCCCCAAACCAAAACTGAACTCGTTACCCACCGAACCTCTCAAAAAAGGCGAGCAGTACTATTTGGATTTGGCTGGAAACATCAAAAAGGGTCCCATAGGAGGCGGGTATACATGCTACTGCGCACCATTCTTCAAACACATGGAGGACAAACTGAACGAAGACAAGAAGGATTTAAAACGGCATATTGATAGAGCCCACGAGAGATTGGACCAGAAGGTGACAGATTTGGAGATGAAGACTCAGGGACAGCTATCTGAGTTGACGAGATTTGTCGCAGCGGAAAGAGTGCAATGCAAAGAGAGGCATAAACATTTAGAGCAATGGCTGACTAGAGGCATGATGTTCAGAGCATCAGAGAGGGTGAAGAAATTAGACTTCAGCCCGAAAGGCTCGTTAGACATACCTCCACTGAAACGGACGAGAAGCTTAGAGCTACTAGATGCTCACACGGAAGAATGGAATAAAGTCCATGGGCTAATAAAGAGCTTTAATCAAAACTCAGAACAGTACGGAAGTAATGCCAAAGACTTGAATGATAGCAAAGCTACATCAAAGAGCACGGAAGTCTTAGACAACAGACGTTCGCCAAGTCCCAGGAGAAGGTACTTGCTTAAGAACTCTAAGAGCAGTGATCATTTAAGCGCTGGGCCTAGCAGATTATCGAGACCACTGCATCCGCCTAATAAGTGTAGTCCAAATCAAGATGCAAATACCCAAAACGTCACAGCAGAAATTCATGTGAAATCAAATAAAGTGTCCGTGTCACAATCGCCTATGACAGTTGAAGTGGGAGGGTACAATCCTAGATACGTGTCTCCTAGTCGACAATCAGACCCTAAGTCACCCAGCAGCAGTCACAAACACCCCAGCGATTTAGAAGAGGAATTCAGAAACCAGAAAGACCAAACGCCTTTATGGAAGAGTCAGGTGTTACAGCGAACAGCAGACGATATAAGAAAAAGAGTTGCGTTAGAAAAAGAAATGTCTGAAGTCATATCAAGAAGTAAAGAGAAGTCATTAGACATATCGCAGGATGGCTACGTGAAGCTACGAAAACAGGGGAGCTATCAAAACAGAGAAGAGAAGGAAAGAGAGCAAAGGAAGTCTGTGCAGGAGTTAGTGGCTCAAGTCGAGCAACAAAGATGCATATCCCCGGAACCAGTGCCAAGACAAATGCCCACCGAAACTATTGAGCCTTCGACGAGCCAACCAACCCCTGGAATCCTTAAAATGCCACAACAACCCCAAAGACCCGCACCAGGGCTGAAAGAAAAACCACCTAAAAGCAAACGGTTCAGTTTGCACAACTTAATACCGTTCCCAACGAGGAAAACCTTCCAACAGCCGCCGAAAGACAACGGCAACAACTCGGAAAGCAGTGACGAAGAAGACGAGCCAATCAGAAGCACGATGCAGCCAGGACCGATGAAGAACACCAATCTACTGCAGACGCTACCTCTGCCCAATTACGAAACGATGTCAAAATCACCATCGCCGGCACAAATGCAACCTTACCCCCACGACTTACGATCCATGATACCGAAAGACGCTTACTTCCACGATATACCCAACAGACAGATGCCTTACATGACGGACGGTGTACCTCAGTACTGCCAACAGTACGATTACAATCAGCCTGGACTGCCGAGTCAGGTCCAACCTCGTAACAGGAACCCTTTGTATCACCATCAAGGAGTCTTCGATGCGATGATGCAGGATCATATACTGAGAGAAATGGAGAGGATACCCCATTGCTACAGCGAACATTTGGATCAAAATACTGAAGTGGAGATAGCCAATCAGAATGATTTGCGGTACTGCGACCCCATGTATCCGAATTTTAGGGGGAACCCCCACGGAATGACTAGGAAACCAGCCCCGGATCATAGTCTACTGCACAGTAGGCTACAGTCTTTAGCGATTAACACACATTTGACGGAGACTCAGAGTCAAACGGATAGGGAGTCTCATAACGATTCGGGGTACAGCACTAAAGTGTACGGCAGTTCTCAAGGCCCGTCCCCAAGTTTGTCCGGCCACGTGGAATGTGCGGACAATATGTCCGGACAGAGAGTGAGTGTTGTACCCAATGGAAAGGCGATGGGGCAGATTGGTACTTCGAGTTTAGTTTGAAAAGGCTGGGGCGGTGGTGCGTCCGCCAAGTCGAGGAAAACAGCTGATTTATAAGGATCTGGGGGCTTACCACGACCTCTTATCGCGATCCAATTATAGGAACGTTTTAACGTTTCAGCGACTTTTTGTGCAATGACGTACCTTATTGTCATGACAATAACACAAACGTCATTGCACAAAAAGTCGCTGAAACGTTAAAACAATACTGCTATAAGAGGTGGTGGTAGGGCCCAAGGCCCCGTAATAAAACGAATGTTCAGAAAGACAGGTCAACTAAAACAAATCTTCCATATCTTGCCTTACCGGCACATAAACTAAGGTGAGTGTGCCAATTGACGGCCATGCAAAGTCAATAATGAAAAAATATTATAAACACACGTTTAGCTTTTAGACATACTAGATGTATCACCATTCTAAAATGGGTTCAATTAAAATTACTGTCAAATTAAATTTAAAAAAGAAACATGTTAAATAACAATGTTTGTTAGTATCTAGCTAAGTCACAGAACATCACAAGCACAGATAAACTGACAAAATAACGGAATAATTATCAAAAAGTACAAATTTTAATGTAGGTATATAAAGATGCCATGTATCACAGTTTAATGTATGTAATAATAAGTAATTTGTTATTATTTTCTATATTTAATTTGTATAATACTCAAGTCACGATTGTGGAGTCATATGTTATATTTAAAGTAGAATAGAATTATTTTTATTCTGGATGGGATAGCCAATTTACAACGCGATTGAAATAAGAATAGGATGGGCTCTCGGCTAACTTCACTCATATAAAGTACTGTACTTCTGAGTGAAGTTAGCCGAGAGCCGTACCAAGTTCCAGTTGTGACGTCTCAACATGGCGCTAGGCCGGTCCTATTCTTATTTTAATTGCATAGCACTGAGCAACTTCACGTTGCACCTATTGAATCTGACATATCACTCATAAAACGAAGCTAATTGGTTCCACCCTATCTTTGTGTGCTAAAATGAAATTATGAATAAATATTTTTAACATAACTTGTAAGATATTGTTAAAGCGTTATTTTTATAGTCATTAAAGTCACAACTTTTTGTAGTTTGCAGTGTAATATAGTTTATATTTATTGTGTTGCATTTGTAATATGATTGATAACTTACTGATTGATTGATTCTAATAAAATTCACTTTTGAAGTGTCACAACTAAAAAGTTGTAGTTTTGAAACTTTTAATTGTCATTCTTGCAAAACTATTGTAAAATGAAGTAGATGGTGCTGCAACTTCAATCAAATCCGGCAATAAAACAACAAAATATTTTAATAAATATAATTTATACTACTTATACGATCGCAACTCTCTCACCCCATCGATACTCTGTATAAAAGTCCCTCAAACTCGTGTGATACAATGGAACACCACTTAGAACTGACGCCTTAGCGCCCACAATCCTCACAGCCACATAATCCCCCGGCTTCGCCTGCCTTTTTCCACCTTCAGCCTGAATTTCAGCTTGGTCGAATACTACTTTGATGTACAATTCGTTTCTAGCTAATATCTGTCCGGTTCTTTTGACCGTGCCTTCGACTAGGACTAGATGTGTGTTGCCAACCTCTGCTTCATTTAAAAGCTGGCATTTACGTCTGTATATTTCTAGCATCCGGTTGTGGCGCTCCTTCTTAATCTGTTCGGGAACATCGTCCTTGTATCGGCGGTAGGCTGTCGTTTTCTGTGTTCAAATGAAAGTGTTATACAAAGACATTACCAAAAAGAGGGAGACGTGACTGTCCAAAATAGTATGTCCTACTAAACGGGGTCCATTGATAAAGTACGACTAGTCGTTCGCGGAAAATAATGTTGAAAACATGTCGGTATCGCCAATACGGCTCATCGTCTGGTGAATAATACTCATCAAAATAACTAAGGTGATTGTCGAATTGCGAGTGCGATAACAGATGTGTGAATTTCGCTGCATGTAGTGCGCTGAGCACAAGCCTGGTGATTGCAATTTAAGGAGATACCATATCTGCTAAAATATAACATCAATGGTTACAGGCATTACAAAAACTTCAGGATACATCTTCTTACATTAGGGGCCATCCATAAATTACGTCACCCGTAAAGGGGGGGGTGGGGGTCGACGAAATGTGACATTGTGTGACAAGGGGTGGGAAGTTTTGTGACGTCACATTTAAAAATCTAATATACCCAAGTATTAAAACCGAAATTTGAATTTTTAACGAAAATTTTTGAAACTTTCTGAAAAATATGTGACATCACACAGGGAGGGGGGTCTCGCAAATGTGACCAGCTGTGACAAGGGGGGGGAGGGGTCTAAAAATCATCAAATTCGTGTACTCACCTCTCGCATGCTGTACGGAAAGAGAAACGCGATGTTATAATCCACAGCCTCCATTAGAGACATGGTCTCCTGGAACTCCTCCTCAGTCTCCCCGCAGAATCCACAGATCATGTCTGTTGACAGGCCAACTGAAAGAGAATAGACAACTTATAATAGTACTATTTATTGGTATTTTCTCATACATAATGAAGTAAGGCGACTGTAGCCTAGGGGTGAACAGGTTGGGCTAGCAATCAGAAGGTCCCAGGTTCGATCCCCGGTGGGGCATGCACCAAAGGATGTATTTTCATCTATGTGCATAATTTACAGTTCTCTGACGGTGAGGGAAAACATCGTGAGGAAACCTACCTATCCCTCGGGATTAGGTAATAGTCAGTTCCTGTATACACGGCGACAAGGTTCACCAGCTGTCACGTTGGGTTCTGACTATCTGGTGAAACGTGGGCTTTGAGTTGGTTAATACCTCCACAATGTGGTGGTGTATGGCCACTCAAGCCTCTGACCACCCCCGAATGGGGATAAAAGTCGTGACGTTACATTTTCTAATTCATGGGTTCCCAAACAGTAGCGCACCCGCTTGGACGCGGAGTGACCAACCTTGGGGCTCCAAAAATACCTGTAGTAGATTTAATTTAAAATTGAGAATAATGACTTAGCTAGGGGACTGATCTTAAGAGAAAGTTAGGGGAAGTGACGACAACTCATGTCTTTAAAATCAGAGCACATGGTTACGCAACGTTACGCGATGTGCGATCTTTTGTTTTATTGCGCAAATCTTAAGCCCTCCACATACATACGGAATTTTCCGTACGGAATTGCGATTCGAAATATCGAATCGGTGATTCCGAACGCAGTAAATCCATCCAAATGTATGGACGTATCGCGTTCGGAAACCCCGATTCGATATATCGAAACGAAGTTCCGTATACGGAATTCCGTTTGTATTTGGCGGGCCTAATATGTTTAAAACGTCTTACAGAATTTTTCAGTAAACTCACCCCCAGGTATAGTTTGTTTGACACGTTCCACCAGCTCCAAGTAAGCCTCCCTGGAGTAACCGCGGCGCATGCGCTCCAGGACAGCAGTGGAGCCCGACTGAGCTGGCAGGTGCAGCAGCTTGCAAATATTCGGACGCTCCGAGATCACTTGCAAAACCTGTAAAGGGAAAATAACTCTGGCGTCACAACCTCAAACTGCTATCGTGTTAAAACTAGTCTTGCAATGGAGATCCGTAACGAATTTAGCTGAGAACGCAGATTTATAGAGCTAAGAAATCCATAACAAACAATGCAATTTTTTTTGATCTATGACAAAAATTTACGAAGCATGGGTCAAATTACTAATGAAGTTCGCGCGCGATTGTTGTGACGTCATCGGGTTCACGCGCGCTTTGTGATGAACGGCGGCGCGGGCGGCGCGGGCCGGCGCGGCGCGGGTACAGCGCGCCTTCAATCCGACGAAGCGTGTGACGTCACACACAAATGCCGCAAATTATATAAAATGTGTTATGAAATCGCAACGGATGGACCGATTTCGATGATTTAAAAACTATATTGATAAGAAAGCTTAGTTTTAACTATAGTATTGGTTTTGAGTTGATTTGTTGACCTAATATTGATTCTCATTCACGAAGGCGACCGGCCCTTGGTTGTATAAAGACGTATCTGTATACGTGTTAATGCGTGCGTTTACGGCTCCGCCACGCACGCACACTGTCACAATGTGTATGTACATGTCGAACACAACCAATCGCCGGTCGCCTTCGTAAATTGCAAGAACTATAGCTAACTATGAACTATAAACTCTCCATCATCCTTCGCGCCTGGTAGGTAGTTGCCATAACATATTAGAAAAACATATTTTTTTAAATGTATTTAGCGACTGCTTGGCGCAGTGGTTCCCAGGTCGCTCGGCTCACTGCATCGAGTGGTTTCGGGTTCGATTCCCGACAGAGGCAAATTTCGAAAATGTACTTTTCGTAATTTTCCTTGGTCTGGGTGTCACTAGGATCGCCCCCAGCCCATTGTACGGTAGCCATAGTACAAGCGTTGCTTAGTTTGGGACCATACAGTTGGTATGCAAGTTTAGCGATATTTATTATGAGTGTTAATGCCCTTACCTCATCAGGGAAGTCCTTGGGGTGTGCAGCAGTGAACCTGATCCTCATCTCGGGATCCACCGCTGACACTTGATCCAGCAAGTCGGCGAACCTCAGGCCGCCTTTCTTGCTCTTGTATACCGTTTTGAAGCCTACAAAATACATTGTTTCTGTATGGCTATGTGTGTAGCCACAGACAGCCCAACTTGGTCAAGGGGCGATTGTCAGAAGGGGTAGTTATAATATATTGGTACTGCAGTTTCTTTTGACAACTTGGCGGAAGCATTACCGCACCACAATACTTCTTCAACAACCTTCAACGGTGGCATTACATTCTTTTGTCAACGAAATAAGGTCCGACCGAGACTAGTTAGGGTTCCGTACCCAAAGGGTGCCAACGGGACCCTATTACTAAGCCTACGCTGTCCGTCTGTCAGCATGCTATATCTCACGAACCGTAATAGGTAGAGACTTGAAATTTTCACAGAATATGTATTTCTGTTGCCGCTATAACAACAAATACTAAAAATAAAAGAAGTTTAAAGATAATGGGACCCATACAAGAAACTTGATATTTTTGACGTATTTATTCGACGGTGGTACGGAACCCTTTATGTGCGAGTCCGTTACGCACTTGGCCGGGTTTATCTCGGCCGAGACCGAGAAATGACTTAACATAGCAAAATCTAAAAAATACTACCAGCCGACCGAGCGAGACTGCACGCCAACTTTAAAATACACTAATTCCTCAGTCATGCCCATCTTTTTTTTATAGGACATGAGGCATACAAGCCTACGGCCCGCCTGATGTTAAGCAGTTACCGTAGCGTAGATGCTTGCAATACCAAAGGCATTGCACGTTGCCGACCTGAAGGGGAGTGGGACGAAGGAAGGGAAGGGGGAGAGGTTGGCTTTTCTCGGCCATAGCCGAGCTTTTCCCAAATTTATCGCCGAGGACGAGACCGAGGCAGTTTAGCCGAGAACCACCAAAATCTCGATCGGACCCTACATTAATATACGCACCTCTAGCCATCTGTGTATCAGCCTTCTCCGTCCCCATTGATACGTCTCTATAGCTGTTAACGTTCTGCCCCAGCAGCGTGACTTCCCTGACGCCCTGGTCTGCCAGCTGGCGCACCTCGTCCACTATGGAGGCGACCGGCCGCGAGCGCTCCCGGCCGCGCGTGAACGGCACTATGCAGTACGTGCACATGTTGTCGCAACCGCGCATTATTGAACTGGAAATTATGGATGGTATTTCTAAATGATGTATTTTTTATAATAATCCATGCTTCTGAGGCCACGTTATGTTGCCAGTTCCGGGTGTCATTCAAAGATCTTTGGCAGTTGCTACAGGAAGTCAGAAGCCTAGGTTTTACCCCTAGGTTGCCAATAATCCCACTAGTTGGATCTCGGAGGGCAGATGGCAATTGCTCCACGTAAATATTGGTAATCAGTCAAATCGAGCTAGACTGATTGCCAACCCATCATAATAAATAAATAAAATAAATTAATTCGTTGTAGAAATAAATAAATAAAATAAATAATGGGATAAATAATTTCTTGGATATGGTGACAGCCATTCTTCAGTTTTCTAACTTGAGATCAGGGTTAAGCCCATAGACTGTAGAAAAAGTTGTAAAACCTATGCTTTGGGTATAGAGAATAAACCTACATGAATGCTGATACACTGTCCTGGTTGAGCCGGACTGGCACAACATCTGCATATGTCTCGTCCAATGACAGGAGCACGTTGACAGCAGTCTGACCGTTCTCTGTGAGAGCGAGGAGCCGAGGCAGGTCTCTGTAGCTATCTGGACCAGCCACTAAACAAAAATTTTCTTAATGAAAATGGAAATAACATTAAAGCAAATAAGATAGCTAGCAAACAGAACATTTTATTTACCAACATCAACCGCCTTCTCTTTCTCAATCAATTTCTCTTTAAGCCTCTCCGCCATACAACCTAGTATACCAATTTTAACAAATCTATCTTTAGCTCGTCTCTTGTACCCCCTCAAGTGATCTAAACGGTGCCATATCTTAGTTTCTGCACCTTCCCGGATCGCACACGTCATCACTAGGAATATATCCGCTTCTGATTCCACTTCCGTCTTCTCAAACCCCTCTTTTTTCAAAATAGACCATACAATATCGATATCGTTGAGGTTCATTTGGCATCCGTAGATGTCGAAGAAAACCTTTCTTTTGGTCTTAATTTTATCATTTTCTAGTAAATACGGTATATGAGGGGTATCTGTTAGGATCGTTTCGGAGCTCCCAATAACAAATTCTTTCAAACCTGGACCTTGTTTTATTTTATCTTTGATAGAAGTTACTCGTGCAGAATCCGATGAACACCGACAATTTTCCAGCAAAACTGAATTAATACATCTAGATAAACGTTGTGTACGCCTTATAAATAACATTTTGATCACGTTCGATCACTCTTAAAGAACAGAAAGCGAGAAATTAAATTATAAAAACATTTTGTAATCATATAACCTCACTCCAATAATTGCTCAGCTGACTGTCAGTGACAGATGGACAGTGACAACTAACAACCTGACAGTGACAGTGACACCACACGCAAAACCAATCACACGAATGTCCTCTACTGACCAAGTAAAGTAATAACAAAACGTATAGCTGGATATACATCCTACTTTGCCCATAAATCTTGAAAAACAAAGGTTTTTCACATTTTCAATGACCAGATCCACGTGATAAAAATACCTTGGCATGTTATAATTTATTTTCGTTCCCGAAAATTCAAACTATGATAGTTTTGCACAAAGATGAACTAAACGTATTAATCAGACAGACAATCAAAGAGGATGTAAAGAAAGAGACGGAACCTCCATACAACGCTTTTCGAGCTAACCGATGCATTATTGCGACACACAAAAAAATATCAGCTGTCAAAATGACATATCGAATAGTGCGGAGCCTTATGGTAGAAATATAATATCGATATCGATAAAATAGTGCTGCGCATACTGAAATATTACCGATATCGATGAATAGTAGTGATCCGTATTCAATACATAGGTATGTATATTATAATAAAAGACAAGGGTTAAAAATCATTTAATATTTATTAAACGAGTCATTTATTTTAATACAAGAGAATCTATCCGTAAAGGTTCGTTTAAATTGTAGCTTAATGTTAATACATAATATATGTTATATTAATCCTGACAATGGACAAACGCTGGTGATACCTACAAACATGAAATTTAAACAGTAGGTACCTTTTACAGCGTAGAAGAACATAGGAAGGATTTTGGAAAATTCCACCCCTAAGGGGGTAAAATAAGGGGTGGAAGTTTGTATGGGTGTCCTAATTTGTACGGTATTTGTATTAAACTAATTTCTTATACACTTTCAGCACCGGTGATTGAATTTTGTCAAAAATGACAGCACTTTTTCTCAAAGAATTGAGTGTGCACTTAGTTCTCGCCAGCCTTTCCACAAATTTTTTCTTTCTTGGCGTTAAAGATTCTGAAACACAACATATTATAAAATATAACACTGTTTCACACTAGGTTTCCAGGTAGGCATTTTTAATATTATTTCGGACTTTTAAAACACCCTCTGTAACTGAAAACTAACCAACGCAACTTTTACAAAGCATTTGAAATGAAATAAAAATTAAATATTCATCACGACTTTTATCCCCATTCGGGGGTAGTCGGAGGCTTGAGTGGCCAACAACATTGTGGAGGTATTAAGCCAACTCAAAGCCCACTTTTAACCAAATAGTCAGAACCCAACGTGACAGGTGGTGAACCTTGTCGCCGTGTATACAGGACCTAATCCCAAGGGATAGGTAGTTTTCCTCACGATGTTTTCCCTCACTGTAAGCAAACTCTAAATTATGCACATAGATGAAAATTCAACCGTTGGTGCATGCCCCAACGGGTATCGAAAATGGGACCTTCTGATTACTAGCCCAACCTGTTCTCCCCTAGGCTACAGCCCCAGTACACAAAGCATTTATAGGAACAAAATGCGATTTGTATTTCATAAATTTCTATAAATTTAAGGGGGATTTTTTTTACCTTCTTCATTTTCTATTATCCTTCTCTTAACACATTTGGCTCTGACTTGTATTATTTCAGGTAACTCTGAAATAAATAAAAGATATATTAATAGAAGCCAATGTTACTCGGGATAATGTAAGGATTCTAACGATACCCCTTACATCCCCCTGTACATGCATTTATAAGTTATAGTATGTTAGAGGATCTCCCATACATACATACATTCATATTTTGGGCTGTTGTGTAATAATAATTTATATCGTCTGAGTAACAATGCTATACAGTATGAGTCCCATGAGTATTATACCACACCAGGGTTGACAACTAAATAGGTGTTAGTTTTATAGATTTCGAGGTGAATTAATTAATGATGGGCTTCTGGCTGTCTCTCTCAACGTACGAAACGCAGCTGTAATAGCTACTTTACGACGATCTTCTATGAGAGGGTGGTAATAACCCGGTTGAGCCAGCCCATATATGAGCTGCAGTCAATTGACTTCATTAACACAAGCATAAGACTCCTATGATTATACATGCTACAAGGTCTTGAAGAAAAATTTGCCTTCTTTAGTAGTGTCCCTAATTAGCTGAACACAACTGTATATCTATACATTTAAAATAAATAATCACTCTCTCATACCTGTACAAACAGACGCAACTGCCTCATTTCTGGAGTGACTTGTGGGCTCGTGTCCTTGACCCGCTTTGCTGGTAGATGGAACAATATTGTCAGGTACGGAAACTGAAATCATTATGATAAATTTAATCGGTACAATATTTTATAATAAGTAAATAGGTATAAAAATAAAATCATTATAACAGTGGGTTTGCAATACATTATTTTTTTAGTACATAAGTAGTTAAAATACCTTGAGGATTTTTGAATATATGTAGAGGAAATTGCAACATCTGGGCATCACTCAAAGGAGACTGCATCAGATTTAGGCTGGGCACCGCACACTTCTTCAGCTTATTACCTTTCTTGTTCATGTGTTTATTTTTGAAATGTTTACCACATATATGTTTGATAGTATTCAATTTTTCTATAGGCAAATAAAGAAGATCTTCTTTACCAGTAACTTGAACCCATTTTTTACAACTGAAATAAACACAAATCAATTTAGTTATGTGTGATATCTTTAAGTACTTACATTTGTAAGGGCCTGTTTCAGAATCGGCGAATAAAATTTATCCAACTAATAAATTATAATGTCTGCCAGTTTTCAAATAGAGTATCGGTCAACATTTCAAATTTGTTTGTAGAATAAAAGTTATCCAACAATTTTGAAACAGGCCCTTAATCAAATATTTTTTTATTCATGTAATCTAGATAAATTTATCCAACTAATAAATTATAATGTCTGCCAGTTTTCAAATAGAGTATCGGTCAACATTTCAAATTTGTTTGTAGAATAAAAGTTATCCAACAATTTTGAAACAGGCCCTTAATCAAATATTTTTTTATTCATGTAATCTAGATATAGCATTTATAAATAGTCAAAAACAATATTTTAGCATTACCACCAGTTCGTAATGTTGTTTCTATTGAGAAGAGCCGGCAAGAAACCAATTCTTCAAACAGAAACGCTATGTGAGCAGTAATAAAATTAATGGTTTTATGATATGATACTAATAGTAGGTACCTAATTTATGTATTGGCAAATTACCTAAGCCCGTAGCTACACTTAATAATAGATAGTTTATCATGAAGGATATTCGGTCTACCTATTGGAATATTATACTTGTATGTAAGATACACTCACCGGTTTACATCCAAGGGAAAGTTTGCAAAGAATAAAGGAGACTCCAAATGCGATTCCTTGATGCCACAAATCTCACAATATCTACGAGTTTTTTTGTTTGGCATCTTGCACTTTTGTGGATATGATATATCTCCTAAGTTCTTAAATAACACACAAAACTAAGGTAACAGAGTCACTTTCTCCTAAATAACGAGTCCTGTCTCAAAATTATGTACACAGTTACACAGTATATGGGAGTCTCTTTCTCTAGATGGAATAAGAGTCCTGTCTCACAAACACACTCAGCGGAGGAGTAAATACTCAACTTCGACGCCAGTAACAAAGAAATACATAATAAAAAGCACTAATTCACAACACATTGAAATTTTTAAAATCAACATGCCGAAACCAACAAAACTTCGAAATCCAACGTCGCATCAGTGTGACCATATATATTATTAAAAACTACTGTAATATTTAGTTACATGACAAAAACTACTGAAAAAGTAATTTTAAACTCATAATTACTCAAAAATAGAGTATTACTGTATAAAACTTTCAAAGAAAAAAAGATTCAATACAAAATCACGTGTTTTAAAATTATCTAATTTCTCCTACCTAGCCAATACTAAATATACTGGCAACATTCTGTGTATTGGTAGCGAAATGCATTTGTCGCAGTACAAAATTGCTGGCCTTCGAACTGTCCCCCCACGCAGACAATGAAAAAAATACAAAATGGCTGATCTTTGTCGTGGAATTTTTCTAACTGCGGAATTAAATCGCAATTGCTTAGTTTAGTACAATTTCATGACGGAATCAACACAATAAACTAAACAACAATGAGCGGTCGATACCAAAACTACGGCAAAGGTATTAGAATGGTGTGAAGTAAATTTAAAACTTATATTAGAAATTTTGCTGGTGCACTGTCAAACTATATTCCAACTATTTTCAAAGGCTGATATATTAGTGATAGGATACTCAAATATGTATTTTTATTTATCTTTGCCAGTGTTTTCGCATTGGCAGGGTCGTCTCGATCCACGCGTGATGATTCTAGGCCGTACATGGAGAAGCACGACGGTCGGGACAGGCGGTCGAGGTCCCGCTCCCCGAGGCGATGGAGCCCACCCAAGAGTCGCCAGTATTCACCGGGCAGGTCTTCGAGTAGCAGAGAAAGAGACCGAAAAGATTATGAAGGTAACAAACAAAATAATATGGTCATAGTTTAAAATATTGCCAAAAACAATAGTTTCTTGTAACCTAAACCCATTTGACACAAAAATATTTTAATAAAATAAAAATATTATATTATTATTATTTCAATAATTTCATAATATGCAAATAATTTCATAATATGCAAATGGATCCTATGACCAGCTGTAGACATCTTTTGTCTGAAATGATAATACAAATCAAACTTATTATTTTTGAATCACAGGAAAATCTCGTGACAAATGTCATGATTGGGAAGCTTCAGAAGAGGATGTTCCAGCACCACCACCCCCTCCTCGCATCACTAAGATTTCAATTGGGTTCAATAAACCGAAGGCGCCCATCAAGATGAACTTGAGTGGTCCACCGAAGCCAGTGGCTAAGCCTACTGTAGCATCAGTGTTCAATGCTGATGATGATGATGAAGACGAGCCTGAGGAGATGCCAGCAGAAGCTCGCATGAGGATGAGGAATATTGGCAGGTGAGAAAAAATATTCATGAATGAACTATTAATACTGCAAAAAAAAATTCACAATGATTATCTTTATATTAAATGAGTAAAAGTTAAAAAGTAAAAATACTACTTTCTAAATTAGTTATGCATTGTTTTACAGAGAAACCCCAACATCTGCTGGACCAAACTCTTTCGGCAAAACTAAACAGGGCTTCTGCGATGCCAAGAAAGTGTTTGAGAAAAATCTGAAGACGGCACTTGAGATGGCCGACAAGCCAGCCATGCCGAAGTTACCTCAAACCATCTACAAGATAAAAGGCCCATGATGACAGACACATTAAATATACCAATTAGCTTCTTAGTTAACGTAGATTTAATATTGCTTCTATGTACGATTCTGTTATCACCTGGTTGTAGGACTTTATTAAAATTTGTTTCAGTTCAATTTTCCAAAAAACTTGTGAATTTACATTTATCTCTTTATAACTCAATTTTAAAATGTACAATACAGTCAAGCACTCATTGTTTATATCAATAATTGAATTATGTTTAGCATAATGAAGTTTTTTCGAATAAGGAGACAGAATATGCATTAACTGCACTAAGTTATGAACTTTATAGATTAGATACATAACTGAACGTTACTCTTAATTCTATGAAAGAATACCCATGAATTGCACATAATGATATGAATTTTAAATTTTCATCATTTTGCAGCACCATGGAATGTTTAGTGCTGTTTCAACCATATATAGATATTATAATAATGTATTATTTTACGGCTGTAAATTGTAACATAAATAAATATCAGTAATTTGAGTTATTGTGGTTTTGTACTTGCTTTGCAGTTAGCTTAAAATTCATGAGTTCTGCTATTCATGTGGTGTGGTGGTGCAAATTTTTCAACCATGAAAAGCAGTAGTAGGTTTTTTCGTCAATGGGTTTGACCTCCCCCCTTTCAAAGGAGGACCCATACTTCGTCACAGATTAATCATACATTTTTTGTGGTTAGGAAGTTTCTAAAATTCACATCTACCATTTTCATAGAAGCTGGATTGGTTATCTAATATCGTTATATTTTTTTAATAAAATTTTAATGCTGTGTATAGTTTCTATAAGAGAACTTTTTAATTACACATGGAATTTCTTCCTAAAATTTGTTTCATTGGGCTCCTTGTGGATATAGCAAAATTATGTTCTGTAGGTGATAGCATGTCATGCCAAATTTTACCCATCTAAGTGATGGTGCTAATTCTGTTGCTTCATAAATAGTGTATTGCCACAGTCTAAGGTATTGCTATTGGTTGTAATTCATGAGCAAGACCGCAATATTTATAGTTTATCTTTTAATCGTAATTTATTGCCAACAGAATTTGCACAAAGGCAATGTGATAAGTATTAATAAAACGAAGCAATGGGATTTTTTCACATTTTATTATAGATTAGATCACTTCCTCTGCACATTCTGCGGGCGCTGCATGTCCCTAGGGAAGTTGCTCTTGGGCGGCGTGCGGATCCTCCTGTCCTTCTTGGACCTGTTGCGCACCACCTTGCTGTGGATTGCGCATGACACGCAGTAGTGGAGCTTTGCGTACAGCTTGGGGAGCTGGAATGCTGTTAACAAACACATATTTTGAATTAAAACAGGTGTAATTGGAAGTTTTGTTGAGTATTATTATTGTTGATTAGGTTGATGATTCAGGCCCTAGCTTCCGGTAGTTAGGAAACAAGATTTCAAGAAAAAATCTTTGCATTGTTGATCTAATTATTTTTGTATAAGATTGTACAGTTGAAGGGCTGTAGAAGAATACAAAGTAGTAAGTAAATGTCCCACATGATTCTATAAGAGGAATTGCTTAGAAGATATACATTTCTTCGTAGCCTAGTTACCAAAATTACTGATGTTGACCATGGTATTGAAACCAAGCCCTGAACGAAAGTTCATATTTGTGTTGGAGGTTTTATAAAGAGAAACAGCATGATTCTTACATGCATATACGGATGCTTCGTTGATGTCTCTGACGGCGGCCGCTTCGACGATATTCCTTATCACGAATTTCTTGATAGCTTTGTCCTTAGGCACGCATCGCGCGCAGTTGGTGCACCTCACGGCTTTAACGTGGCCACGGCCGTGCTTGGCGCGTCCTCCATTGCGGCGTTTACGAGTCTGAAAACAAAAATCGACAATTCCTGAGGCCACATGCTCGGCTTGACAACGATGACGCGTGAGTCTCTGAAATCGCTAAATTCACAAAACTCGATTGCAAACTATAACTCTGTACCACTTATTAGATTAGTATCCGCGGTTTTCAGTAGATTTTATAGTTATTTCACATATTTATATCGAAAAATTTTACGCACCATGTTTCTAACCTCCGAATCTGTGAACGAAGATCGACGGAAAAGAACTTTTTACTATAGACAATTGACCGACTTGATGACATTGAACGATTTCCGGTTATTCTTTTGCTAGTGTTGCCAGATATAAGATAGTTTGTTCTCTATTACAATTTTATCCATTTATGATTTGATATTTTAATGTGTTTTACTAGTGAAAGTGTAGGTATAATAATATCTATTTTGTATCCATTCAAGCCAGTTGCAATGGTGTTTTGGAATAACCTTCGAGTGAGTGTATAATATACGTTGAAAAAATTGCTGTTATACTATTCACCCAGAAAAAAAACTAAAACATAATTCCATCGACAACATAAACTTCCACGTTCCGAATGATCAAATGACTCATTCATTTCATTCACCATCAATCAACAGAAAAAAATAATCGTCTGTCACGAAGAATTTATTTCACTGTAATATTATTTTTGTTACAAAACAGTAATAGATTTATAAAAAATACTTCCATTATTTCGCCTGTTTCGTGCTATCAAAACACTTACAAAAACCATGTTAGTTTTCGGTTCCTAACAGTCGTCGTAACTTTACTTCGTCATCGTGTGATTGTCCAAGTGCATTGTATTATCTTATTTCGTTTTTTGTGAAAACATTTCTGTGTATTGCGATGTTGTGCAGATAGTTAGTAATTGTCGTGTACCGCGTGTGAAATGTCACAACATGGATGCCCGGAGAGACTGTCGAATAGATCGAAAGGGTTCCAGGACGAGGGGCCGAGCCAGCCCACGATGGAGGTGCTCGTGGAGACCCTGACGGGGACCGCGTTCGAAATGACCGTGCTGCCTACAGACACCATATTCGCCATTAAATCGAAGATATTCAGGGTGGAAGGTGAGACGATTGCTCATTACACAATTTTGCGTTGTTTGACATGGCAGGCTGTATCGTGCGTCATACTCGACAAAGGATATCGTGGTATTTGTGCGCCGCAAATTACCATCGTGGCCTGATAGATGTGATAAAAAAAACATGTACAACATAGAATAGCCATAAATAAACAACTTGCATAAACCTATAATTTAATTAAAGACTTGATACCAGTGGAATGTAAACAAAGTTGTTTGTGGACTTTACTCCACATTATCTGCGGGCAGTTCATCATTGAAATCAACACAGAATGGACATTCTAGCGGAAATAAACTTTTGGCATTATATCATGGAGTATCTAGAATGTTAGATAACATTACAATAAATCATGTTGTAAACTTATTTGTTGATTATATATAGTAAGTTCAAGAGCTGGCATTATGTGGCAAGGTGCCAAGATTACTTTCTAAGAAAGTGACTGTGAGGTAGGTTATGTTAGAATGTCTCCAGCCTAGTACTTATACCATTTATATAACCTAATTGGTTTTTTGTTTGTATAACAAAACCTTGGATTTTCATAGAAATGAATGATAGTTGATAAAAAAACTATAGTTCCTTGAAACATTTTTAATGTTGGTCACTCAAACCTTTTTTATGGGATTGTTTTTACTGATTAACTCAAATATACTAACTAAAGTTACTATTTAATTAATTGGTGTTGTACTTACAACTATGTGGCAAGTAATTACATAGGTACTTACCTATCTACAGCATGTAGTTTACTACTTATACCTATCTACAGCGGTGTGACTGAACCTAGTCATAATGAAGTAAGTATATTAGAATTTCCCCTGGCCTGTTTAATCAGGTAAACAACTTATATAATGGCACCTAGTCACATGTTGTGAGTCATAACTTAATCTTAGCACAACAATATTCCATGCATTCATTTTATTAAGCTACTATTCTTCTGAAAAATTTGAATTCTATAATAGAAGAGTTATTAATTCACTTACTACATCAAAGGCTCTTAGACACAAAAATATTTGACTAACTCCCACCTATAGTATGCCTGGATTGGAATGAAATGTATGCTCATAGCTAAATGGTACATCCTGGTCTCCTGGTATCCATGGAATATCTAGCACAGTATTGTCCATAGGAATTCCATTTCAAATGGGTGGTAGTAGTAGGTCTTACTTCAAGTACCTACCTTCTATACCTAGTTTTACAGATATTAACAAAAATATCATTACTTGAATGAATACCTAAATACAACAAACCTGGCTACCTACTCCATAATATTTATAGGTGGACCAATCCTATTATATTAAGAGGAGTACCTAATGTTTATTGTTTCTGTATGAATAATTATTTGCCTGTTTTTATTTCACAACATTCCCCAACCATCAATTAATAAAGATTATCCTTGTGTGTTTAACAAAACAACTCATAAATAGGTATAACTAGTCCAGTTTGACTTTTCAACTCATCTATGTTATTTAAATAATACAATTTATAACATATAAGCTCTGTAGGTGTAGAAACAGTTTTTTTCTGTTTTGTGGGAATATAAAGCAATATAAATAGGTCACAGCTGTAGAATCAAAGCAGTCTATCCAGGCCTCCACACTGACCTAATAGTCTTTAAAAATAAAATGTTTAATCACACTCAGTCCTCATTGAATGATGCAATCTTTTAACCTATAATTTTCTGTATTGTGCACTTACTATAATATACAGGTGACAGACAAAATACATAGTTGCCTGTGTAGTCATAACACACATTTTTGCTTGAACCTGTGTGCTCAACATGTAAACAATATCAGTGTTGGCCTGTGGTTTCAGTCTAAATATCTATGAGATTGAGTTGATTGAATTGACCATGATTTGCTTTGAATATAACATGTACTTGTGAGAAAAATCAACAAATTAAAGTGTTATGTTACAAGGCTTCTTCAGTAATCAGCTTTCATTGCTGTAACATACTGGCCTAGGGGTTTATCTGCTTCTGAAGAAACACCCATCTTATCATAACAGGAAGCATGTTATTTTATAGAAATTACATGTCAGTGGCGAAAACAAATAGGTACGAGTGATTCCGCGGCCTTCAACCAGCGATAACAACGTTTTAGCATCGAAAATATTCTCGAAACAGCTGTTATTATATTTAGAACGTAAAGGTGTGGTCACACTACCGGCGTTTTACGCGGCCAGGTCAATGGGGTTTACATTCGGTACGACTTTGATGCGGTGCCAAAACGATCAACTTGAGATATGTGGCGCGGGCCCGCGGGAATCATATCGCTTTTATTGCTATTGATTTATTGGTTACGCTTTTGGAGTTTGTGTAAACCTGGATTAATGGGTTTACGGTGAAAAATAAATGGTATATTTCGATCTTGTTTACGTTTGATTTGACACAACAAACTCGAGAGCTCTTAGTACCTACAGGAAATACCTATTTTAATCCTTTTGTCAAGAACACGAAATTAATAGGTAGGGGGGGTACCTACCTAAATTAATTTTCGTGCAAGTCAAGCAGGCTATGATATTAATCATAATCTTACCTGTCCTTCACTCTGGGCCCTGAGCACTCCTTTTGTGAGTCCAGGTCATCTTGCCACCGCATTCTGAGCCCGCCTAAATCAATGGAGCCTGATGTAATATCATCTGGAACTTTTGGTGTTCCACCACTCTATATTTATTTGCCCAGTTTGCTTCTTACACGTGGCGGATGTGTCCAACTCTGTCCAATTTAACCCTGACATCTTTCTGTCCATTTCACCTTGGTTCTAGAACATTAAAGTTGCTTGTCAAGCATTTGAAAAGTAGGTATCTATGGGTTTGTCGAGCAATTTTGGCCGCATTATTTAACGCGTTTGATTGCTACGAATAAGAACTGGGATGTACAAACCGAGACAATCTCTACACCAGCTGTCCACCACACCTGTTCGACACCGGAGATTGGTGTCCAGATAACAGGCGCTTGCATTGTAAAAATACACCTGACGCAAACGCTACAAAGTACTTAGTCATGGGTAGTTTCTTGCCAGACTTTCTGGATAGCTTCCGTTGGCAGATGCCCCTCACAGATACCGGATGAGTTTGGTCAGATTCCCTAACGCCAGAGTGTGAGGACCCGGGAAACTCAATCTGATGTTAGGACTAGTGATACATGTCCAATGAATGCAAGTAAATTAATTTGAGCTGATAGCGTTTATAGCTATGAGATGGCCTGTGCCTGCCTGAGTGGTCCTATGCAAGGTACCTTAAGAACACCTCAAGAGAGGTACTGTCCTGTGCGCCTCGTCACCTTGGCTTGGGTCCGGAAGAAAACCATCGAAAGAACATTACGAATGTTGAAGCTATCAATAAAAGTATGGGTATCAAAATAACTGGCAATGTCTAGCTATATTCTACAAATTAGGGAAGGACACAAAAGCGTTTTATTAACATAGCCCGTATTTTTTGTCGGCCTACGTAAACTATCTATATCTCGCATTATTTACCTGCCTATACAAATTATTTTCGACAGCCGAATCGATCGAACACACCGACGTTACCCTCGTTTTATAATAGGTACGGTACCACGTAGATACGGAACAAGTTTCAGACCTAATTGTCATCCATTTATCACGCGGCAATCAATTTTAGAGGAACCTTGTCCCGGCGCTATCGCGTTCACGTGTTTATTAAAAGAAAGTGCACATAGTGAGGGGCGGCGGTAGTTTTCACTTGGAGACCGTCCAGCCACGTGACTCACTGCTGGTCGCCGGTCGCGCGGTGATGCGATGCGACCCTGCCGGGAGGTGGTGATTTTATGATGGACTAGCTTCTGCCCGCAACTTCGTCCGCGTTAACTTTAAAATCCCACAGGAACCTGACATTTTCCGGAATAAAAAGTATAATTGCCTTAGTATGCTTCCTGATTAACGTATTGGGGACTACCCCAATGCGTTAATCAGGAAAGTAACGCATTACAGGCAGACTGCCACAACACCTGCCACATACTGTGGCAGGTGGTGTGGCAGTGTTATGAGATGGGCCATTGTTAAAGTTCCAACACAACATCATAACGTATTACATGCTCACTTTTCAATATTAATGATATGTGTAATTAAAAAGTATATTTTTAAATTCACTGAAGTATAAGTAAGTGAATGGAGATGTTTCTCATTTAGTTTCTTACTCTTTGTTCATCAAGCCATCCCATTGCTATTCAGCATATTGCAAGCATAATACATAGTAGCAATCGTAGCTCTATTCAATTTAGGTCATAAGTAATCACATCATCTGTCGGCGTTCGATATCGTTCTATAAAATATACGCACTGAATCCGTATTGTTATAGGTAGATTCTATCTTAAAAGCCATTGCCTAATTTGTAGCTAAGTATTTTTATACGTAGATGATTGTTCAAATGCCTTGTGAAAGACAGAAAAGTAATAGTTTCGTAACATTCTAGTTCTTGTAAAATAGTTTTGTGACCTTTAAATCGCTAAATGAAGAAAGAGAAAACATTGAAGTATCGAAGCTGTTTTGCACGTGTTATTACGACATGGGGATTCCCCGCACGATAAAGTATGCCATAAATAGTATTGGAATTACATAAATGAATATCGCTTTGCAGATACGTACATTAAATAAATGTGGCCTAAATATACGCATCTTTCTCTCGACATTCGTCACTGTTATAGAAGCTATTCTTCGCCTATTGACGATTTTATTGCAAGTCCTATTTTGAGCACCCTAGGCGCTTGCCACCTCTTTGCGGAAGAACACGACTAAATATCGAATATGTATGTAAACAAAACCTGATTAAAGTACACCTATTTACAATACCTAATATTTATTTCGATATGATTCCACTTGTACCTATCAAGAGTTTGTTTTTCAATTTTAACTAATACATATGTTATAATACTGATTTCCTCTATCCTTTTCTAAACCATGATTAATTATATTACTCAAAAAAGTTTATAATGTTGTCATTATTTTGGAAACCTTCGAGCAAAGTCGATTTTGTCGCTCTGCAATAGCCAGCAAAGACTAATAATATTACGTCCCTATTACGAACTGTAATAGGGACGTAATATTTCATTACGGTCGTGCCTTTGCCATGGAAACATTACAAACAGGTATAAGTAGGTATAATCTGATTGGCTGGTTAAAACGAGTTAGTTAGTTGGTTGGTTGGATGGAGATGGATGGGTGAGTGATGGGGTTTTTACCCGACTACGGCGGAGGGTTATGATTTTGACCGGTATGTATGTATGTATGTATGTATGTATGTATGTGCATCTGTTCCCACCTAACTTCCAAACGACTTGTCGTAATTTGACAAATGAGGTATCGTTAGAAGCGGCTTAATGGCGCGCTGGTTATAGGCTATGTGACGTCACATAAAATTGCATATGGCGCCCTCTAGCGGACATAATGTCATGAACTAAAAAAAATACATTTTTTAATGAAACCGTGTGGGGTATCAAATGAAAGAGCTTGATGGGTACATTTCAAAAATATATATATTGTTACCTATAACTCCAAAATAATTAAATAAAAAGTAAGTTTAAAAACTAAAACCCGACTACTGAAAAATCGCGCTCTAAAAAGTATGAAACAAGAAAATATTCTCATCTAGAGGATAGCCGTGGTCCGTGTTCATATGCCATTTGGCCCTAAAGGACCTACACGGACCACGGCTATCCTCTAGATGAGAATATTTTCTTGTTTCATACTTTTTAGAGCGCGATTTTTCAGTAGTCGGGTTTTAGTTTTTAATTGGGATTATGGTTCGTTGAAAAATCACAAAAATCACCTCACGTAATTTATGGCCCCCTTATACCTGCGGCACGTTATGATGGCCGGTTTGACACGTGGGAGGGGGAAAGGATGAACCGAATAAAATTCATTTTGGCATTCACTTTTTGACATTCTTATTTTTTAAAACGGCCAGTCTTATGCCGTTATAATAAGGTTCATTTTCTTCCCCCCCCCCATATGTCAAACCGGCCATCATAGAGTGCTGCTACTGTAGTCTAGCGTGGTTCATATGTTCATTAATACATTGGTTGTTGTGTAGCGACTGTAGCCTAGGGGTGAACACGTTGGGCTTAATCAGAAGATCCCAGGTTCGATCCCCAGTGGGGCATGCACCAATGGATGAATTTTCATCTATGTGCATAATTTACAGTTCGCTTACGGTGAGGGAAAACATCGTGAGGAAACCTACCTATCCCTCGGGATTAGGTAATAGTCAGTTTCTGTATACACGGCGACAAGGTTCACCACCTGTCACGTTGGGTTCTGACTATCTGGTGAAACGTGGGCTTTGAGTTGGTTAATACCTCCACAATGTGGTGGTGTATGGCCACTCAAGCCTCTGACTACCCCCGAATGGGGATAAAAAGTCGTGACGTTATATTTATTTATTTATTTGTTGTGCAGGTATCCCAGTGTCGCAGCAGCACCTGCTGTACAACCTGAAGGAGCTGGAGGACGCGTCGTCGCTGCACGAGCACTGCATCGGCGACGGCGCGCGGCTGCGGCTCGTGCTGGGCATGCGCGGCGGGCCAATCTCCACGCGCCGCCTGCCGCCGCCGCCCAGCACCGAGCCCTGGCGGGACATCGAGAGGCTGCTCGACACCAACAGGTACATTGGCCCGTGTAACGTCGCAAAAAAACTATAGATCGTCTTTTATACCCCTGCGTAGGTGCCCGTGACACGCGATCAGAAACCATTCCTCCCTAGTGTCAAGTGCTAGATCCGCCGAGATTTAGTCTCATTCACTCCCTTTATTTTCATTTCATTTCATTATCACACTGCTGGGCAAAGGTCTCCCCCATACACTCCACTTGATTTATTAGAAGACGGCGCCGTTTTCATCCATCCCTCCAACTAAGGCCTAGGCCGCACAGCGGTCATATCCGCGCTGTTAAAACCGCGTCCTATAGAATCATATGAACCGCAAGTGCGGATAGGTTCATATGATTCCATAGGACACAGATTTAACGCGGTTTTAACAGCGCGGATATAACCGCTGTGCGGCCTAGGCCTAAAAATCGAGTTCATCACACCATCTTTTCCTAGGTCGACCACGACCGCGACGTCCGTTGTCTGGTACCCATCTTGTTTTTTTTTATAGCCTATTGACTGTCCTACTCCTGAGCAAAGGCCTCCCCTTTTCTCTTCCACAAGTCCCAGTCTTAAGTCATTTGCTGCCACGTTCCGCCCGCAAAGTTGACCACATAGTTTCTCCACCTTCGCCTCGGTCTGCCTCGATGTCTGCGACCGTCTTCTGTTATCCAGGTTGTGCATCCATACGCGCGACATGGCCGGCCCAGTTCCACTTTAGATTTACCGATTTACTGCTATAAATTTATGAAGAGTGAATGGTTTGGGGACTAAATCCTTGAGACAATGCCTTTGCGTTGACATGCTAGGCTGGTGAGGCTAACGCTAGCTATAGAAACCAGGGTTGTCGGGATCATCAGCATTTCCGTAGCACCAGCATCTGATGCTGATGTTCGAGACATTACATGCCGCTGAGAAGGCGGGGCTTATGACACTTGATGTTGTCGGTAGCGAGTCCATCAAAGTTTATAATGCTAGATTTTTAGAGCTACCTCTTATTTAAATGCTAAGGAATACTTTTAGATATTTAATTCCCTTATTTTTTAAATAATAATATCAGCATCAGCTGATGTGAACTAGTGCATCCTCAACAACCCTGATAGAAACCACGGTGGTAAATAATGAGACTGTATACTACCCCACCAAGCCAACTAGGAACTCGGATGGAATGCTGCACTTCCCCGCCCGCATACCGCCCACACACCGCCATCGCCTTGCGGTGCGGGTGACGTCACATTTGACAGGTTCCTAGTTGGCTTGGGGAGTAGTACAGTTTGTAATTTGTATAGTAGATAGCTAATAGAGTGTTGTATTGTGTATGTGCAGAGAGGAGTCGGAGTGGGGCGGCGGCGCCGGCGCGGGCGGGTGCAAGGTGACGGTGCTGGTGTTCCGCGACGGCGAGCGCGTCAACATGCTGCGCGTCAAGGAGAACCACGATGGCACCTACTCGCCGCTCGACCACAAGTGTCAGTACCACCTTTATTTTTATACACCACACACCAGAGTTGGGCAAATTTAATTGCAATTAATTAATTGCAAATTGCAGGTGATGCCACAATTAATAATTAATTGTGGTTTGTTCGCGATTGACAAACAAATCAAAATTAATTGTTAATTGTGACACCCCATGCAATTTGCATTTAATTAATTGCAATTCAATTCTGCCCAACTCTGCTACACACCTTCGGCACGACAGGAGTTAAAGCATTATCCAAATGTACCTCTGCCTCCACTCTCCAGGAGGTAAGACGAGGTGAAGCAAGCACGAGAGTGTGGATGGGTTGCCGCGGCTCGTGCGAGTGTGGAGGCGGAATTACATTTGATAATCATCTTCTTCTTCTGTGCATAATTTACAGTTCGCTGACGGTGAGGGAAAACATCGTGAGGAAACCTACCTATCCCTCGGGATTAGGTAATAGTCAGTTCCTGTATACACGGCGACAAGGTTCACCACCTGTCACGTTGGGTTCTGACTATCTGGTGAAACGTGGGCTTTGAGTTGGTTAATACCTCCACAATGTGGTGGTGTATGGCCACTCAAACCTCTGACTACCCCCGAACGGGGATAAAAGTCGTGACGTTACATTACATTATTTACATTACATTTTCTTCTTAACGTATGGTTAGTGGCCAACCTGGTGTCAGAGTTGTTCAAGCCGCCCGAAGGCCTCTGACAAGGCTTAACGACGGCTGCCTAGATGACAACAACCGGGACCGACTTTTTACGTGCCCTCAGCAGCATGGAGACGCTAATTTCAAATGCCACATAATGGTCACCCATCTCTGCCTGACCTCACCAAGCGTTGCTTAACCTCTGATAGTTCACCGATCAGTGATTGCCGCTGGCTATGAGCGCCATAATCATGCCATCACATGCCGTGTCTTGCACAGATTCAACGAGCACGTCGTCGGTGTCGTCGGTGGCGGAGCGCGACGAGTGCGCGGGGGCGGCGGGGGGAGCGGGGGGAGCGGGCGGCGCGGGGGGAGGCGCGGGGGCGGGGGCGGGGGGGTCGCTGCACGACAACGCCGTGACCATGGGCAAGATGCTGGAGCTGCGCCAGCGCATGGAGTCGCTCTCGCTGCATCGGACCAACGCGCCGCCCGGTATGTACTGCACTTGCATACTGCACACTCGGACACTGACCCACCATAGAGCTTCTTTTGCGTACCAATTCTGATACTATAATATCGAATTTATTTTCTCCAACAGTTTCAAACAGAATATCATTTACGTAATTTAGTAGGTACAGGTAGCGTCACGAGTTACGAGCGATGGCCTTACCTGCGCAGAACGCATTTTTAGGTCTGTTTGGTAACGGGGTTGAGGCGGGGAGGCAGGGGAGTACGCGCCGAGCTTGCTCGCGCGCGCTATTCGACGATCAAACTCCCGCACTTAGCACACGTTGGTCGAGTTCGAAACACATGCGTAGATCCCCACCACTAAAACAGAGCGCTCATAACTCGTGATGAGACCTGTAGGTATGTGTAGGTCCTACATGAGAAGTAGGTATTTTTTCGTAAATTATATTGGTCTGTTTAAACATATAAACAGGGGGCCGCTAGCGTGGTTGGCGCGGAGGCGCCTTTCACGCTGCAGGTCGTAGGTTCGATTCCTACCCGGGACATGCATTTGTGTGCATGAAAATGTCTGTATGTCCCGAGTCTGGGTGTATATGTATATTAAGTATGTATTTACAAATAAAAAAGTAGTATATGTAGTAATATCAGTTATCTGGTTTCCATAGTACAAGCTCTGCTTAGTTTAGGATCAGGTAGCACTGTGTAAAAATATTCCCAGGATATTATTATTATTATTATATAAACGCGTGATAAACACGAGTTTTGTCGAATTTCCCAAGGAAAACTACTTGTGTTTAACTTTTTTGTAATGCCACGAATAGGGTTTTTGACGTTCACCCTTCAATGAACAGTAGTTTTCTTTGCATGCCAATAGTCATATATAATAAACTACCAGAAGCACTGAAAAAACTGGACTTAAGACAATTTAAAATAAAATTGCATGCTTTCTTAATTAAAAAATGCTATTATTCAATTAGGTCCTATCTCTCTGATACAATTAATAAAATATAGACTCCCTTTTATTTGATACTTGCCCACAACATTGACATGATTATTTTATTTTGTATAATTATCGTGACATTTACATATTGACATAATTTCTATGATATATTGACTCATTAATTTCACTGGACATTGGAATATTATTGCATAATCTGGATAATAATGTTAATTAAATGTTTTATTATGATTGCGTACCTACCCACATTATAATTAATTAAATACCATATTTGTACGCCAAAAGGCAAAACATAGTGCAACATGAAATTTAATCTTTGTAACACCAATTTTTTTACCTATGTTTAACAAATAAATGCTTACTTACTTACTTACTGTATTAAATTTATTTAGTAATTACAGTAAAAAACAGCTCTAGCTATAATGCAATCTTCCAGATGTCTAACCTAATCATCGCTTTCAGGAGACAAAGCTGAAATCCAGAAGACGAGAAGCGAGGAAATATTATCCGTCCCTAGTTTATTAGACGAGGTCCCGAGCGAGCCGTTCAAGCATCGAACCTACACCGCGTACAGCGACGCCGAGGACACGTTCGCGCCGCTCTACGACGGGAACTACACTAGATACGACTACGACTGCTCGTTCACTGACCGCTATACCTTGCTGCCTCCGATTGGTACACGAACAGATTCCGAACAATCAGTGCAGGACGTGGATAGTGAACGGTTGAAGTTGTCTGACGCGTTGGCCGGGTCTATACTGGTGCAGGGGAGGCGGGAGCCGCGGGATGATGATGCTGCGATCTTGGAGGAGTGTTTGGATACAGAGGAGTGCCATCTGAGGCAGGACTCCCCGCAGCTAGCCGCTAAGAACTTGGCGCCGATACCCGCGGCGGAATACGGTGAGTTTGGTGTTTCGTTTTGTTGTTATTTTGTGATGGATGTGTGTGATACAAGTGGATATTGTGGGGAAGGTTAATATAGGATGTATGGAAATTATAAGTGTTGACAGGCGGTTAATATATGGAAATTATTAGTGTGACTTTCAGGCATGATTTTGTTGGTTTACAAACATTAAAACAAGTGACGTAATAACAAAGATCATAATAAAGTAAATGAGATATGGAAGTAAATTTTATTCAAAGACACATTATTTTGTTTTATTAAATAAGAATAGTACACACAATAGTACAGGTTTTTGATAAGTAAATCACTTATTTGAGCCCGAAATTTAACTGGTGAAAATGTAAAATAAATACTATATTTTTTAGATACTGATCGAGAGGGTCAATCATAACGATTAATTTATTCTAAACAACATAGTATCTCAATATAATGGAAGACCATGTTCTCATAGTCCAAAGATACAAGTTCGTATGGGAAATCTCAGCAGGGACCGTAACTTGTAACATGCTAGTAACGTATGACTCAAAACAGTTAGCTATACATATGAAGCTTGTGTTTGTTCCCTCTGCAGGTCCGGTGGTGGGCGGCGCGGGCGGGCGCGCGACGTGGCGCGGCGTGGCGGTGGGCGCGCTGCACGCGCCGCACTCGCACTCGGCCTCGTCGCTGCACGTGGGCCGCGCGCGCCACGCGCCGCACGCGCTGCACGCGCCGCACGCGCTGCACCCGCTGCACCCGCACCACCAGCCGCCGCTCGCAGACGCGCTCTTCTCATCCTCCACATCCGACCTCGAGAAGCTCAAGAGGAACGGGTCAGTTTTATACGTAGTGTGACCTTCTACCAACCAATGTTGTCGACTTAGCTGCTTTGTCACTAGATCAAAAGCGACGTTGTATTTGTATTAGTGACCTTTCTATATACTTAACATGTATACATACATAAATACAATATGATTTTATCTTACCCGCAATACAAAGACGGTATATTTCTTAGGCAATTCATAAATCGATCTGAAGTCTAAGAGCCACCTTTAAGGTTTGATTTTGTCAACTTTACTAAAGTACCTACTTATTTTAGAGAATTTTAAACCTTTTGTCAAACGACATTTGCTATAGCCTAGTTGGCAACTCTGCTGGCGACTCGAGATAGTTTTAGTACTCTCACGATATTTAAAAACTAGACTGCTAACTGTGCTTATCATGGTTATAATGTATAAGTGAAACTGAAATATTATTGAATGTGTCAAATTTAGTTTTATTGTAATTTGATGGTAACAGAATCGACACTAATATATTGCCATGACTCTTATGATCATGAACCATAAGCGAGATAGAAATATTATTAGAAATGTTAATATCAGTTTAGTCGTAATTCAACTTGGAATTGTTTGTTTGACCCATCTCGGTGTTGGAGGAGTTCCATTGATGTTTATGTATTGTATTGTGTTGTGTAGCCGCATGCTGCCAGCACTGAGCCGGCACCGGCCGCGCGAGCACCTGCACCTGAGCGACGAGCGGCTGGAGCTGGCGCCGCCCGCCCACTCGCCGCCGCCGCCCGCCCCCGCCGCGCCGCCCGCCCCGCCCGCCCAGCTAGTCCCGCCCGCCCAGCCTGTCGCCGCCCGCCTGGCGCCTGCGAGGCCTGACCGGACCGACAAGGAACAGACTGACGCTACTAACGCACAGGTGAGAATCGTGTTTGACACTTTAAAAGTGGCTTTTTGCTTGGTTCCAATAGTACGTTCGAAGAGTGTGTTGTTAGTTTTTATAATGATAAACATGACTCAAATTATACTGGTATACAGATCTTTTCTTTAAATTTAACAGATTTATTTCTTGTTACTAAAGTTCACTTATTTTAAGTTACATGTTTTGTATATGTTACATCATTCATGTATGTTTTCATCAAAATTGACTCTGAAACTCGTTTGAACATGTATGTTTTGCTATTATACTTATACTGGGTGAAATCGAAATCGTGGGCAATATTTTAAATGAAGACTCTAAATATGATTTAGAATATTTAGGGAAAAAAAAAATCTAATGATAAAAAATATTGCTCAGGTAAGCAAATAAGCAGACCATTTAACTGTTACACCTTACCTGGGGAATAATTTTTTATCAATTTATTTGTTGATTAATATTTCCTAAATATTCTGAATCGTGTGTAGAATCACCGTTTAAAATATTGCCCACGATTTCGATTTCACCCAGTATTGTTTCTAATTTGACCAACCATTCACCTTTGAAAAATTCACTATATAACTTCACGGTTGAAGTGTGCGTCGGCGCATGAACTCTTTACTCTGATTTTTAATTAGAAGAAGTAAACTAACAGGTGTTAATGTCACTTTTCGATGTAAATGACGGGCCCGTTAGCGTGGTTGACGCGGAGGCGACTTTCACGCTGCAGGTCATAGGTTCGATTCCTACCCGAGAAATGCATTTGTGTGCATGAACATGTCTGTATGTCCGGAGTCTGGGTGTATATGTATATTAAGTATGTATTTACAAATAAAAAAGTAGTATATGTAGTAATATCAGTTATCTGGTTTCCATAGTACAAGCTCTGCTTAGTTTGGGATCAGGTAGCCGTGTGTAAAATAATGTCCCAGGATATTATTATTATATTATTATTAAATAGAACAAATACGGTTCAAATTCATACAACAGTAACATTTTCAGCTGACAGTTTACTTCGTCTAATTAAAAATCAAACTATAGTAAGAACCCATCTCGTCGGTGTTCGTGTATTGAATGCGTGTGTGTTACAGCCGGCGGCGGCGGAGAAGGCGCGGTGCCTGGTGTGCCGGCGGCGGCTGGGCGCGTGCACGCGGCACTCGTGCCGCTGCGGCGGCGTGTACTGCGCGCCGCACCGCTACGCGGAAGTCCACGGCTGCCGCTACGACTACAAGGCGGCCGCGCAGCGCGCGCTCGCCAAGGACAACCCGCGCGTCGCCGCCGCCAAGCTGCCCGAGATATAGCCACACCCACACCACCACACCACCACACTACCACACGACCCCGCCGCTCAGAGTTGGGCAAAATTTAATTGCAATTAATTAATTGCATGTGGTGTCACAATTAATTTGATTTGTTTGCAATCGCGAACAAATCACAATTAATTGTTAATTGTGACACCACCTGCGATTTGCAATTACTTAATTGCAACTAAATTTTGCACAACTCTGCTGCCGCTTCACCGAGAGTCTACCAATAGTATAGCGAATCGACATTTCCTCATTTGACAAACACGCACGATTTGCTATACAAAAATTACAAAAGCGAGCGTAAAATATGCGTAGAACTCGTGGAGCCACCGATGCCTCCGTGCTGCGGTTATATAATGTAGAAACAAAAAATTGCGATATAATGCATTGGTATATTACATTCTATAACTTCTATATGGCAGCACTGTATGAATTAAAACTAGGGCATGCAATTTCATCGAACGATGAGGTTATGAGTTTTGAAAACTTAAGTTATATTCTATTTCGAATGTCATCTACCGTATATTTATCAATTAACGCACGCGATTCCACAGCTGTAGTGTTTTATGTAGATTACACTACTACTGATAAATGTATGGAACATTTCGAAATAGAACAGAATTTTCGTAAGTTATCAAAACTCAAGTTTCATATTTGCCATGCATTGCTTTTTTTTCGAAACTGCACGCCCAAGTCTTGGTCGATAGGCCCGGAATACTGAAATGACTTGTAGAAATGCACGTAGACAACGATTTTATTAGGACATCACCAGACTCGTGTAGCCTTATAATCTTGCCGTTATTAGGCGCTGCGCAGACGCGTGAATTTAGTGTGAAACATCTTAATGTTGTATCTTTCTTAAGACGAAAGAACATCATTAACGAAGTATATTTATTCAACGTCTGCGCAGCGCCACCAATACACACGAGAATATAAATCCTCCTAGATCGTTGGAATACGTGCGTGAATAAATTTGTTACAGTAAATATCGAATCACAGTCGACTCTAGACATGCCTATTTGAAATTGGTGCTAATTCTCTTGTCTACAAATACGACTTAACTAAATTTGACATGACTACCAATATTACTGTCTTGCTATATGGCAATAATACACTTCTAAGTTTGGTTAGTGTACTCTTACCAAGATAATTAACACCATTTTCAATATTAAAAATGACTACTAACGTAACGAGAAAAATATTGTTGCAATTACCGTAACCGACTAGACTCCAATCCGTGCTCTATTTCTAATACACATATGGGTCAAATTTGACTGCGGTTTCGGTGTTTGCTCGTGACGCGTCCAGGCAATGCCTGAATACCGTGCGCCGGGAGTTCCGCGCGTGACCTAAAATTAAGATAAAAATGTCGGGAAATCCTCTGCCATGTGTGTGTTTTGTTTTCTCATCTTGTTTTATTTTTAAATAATTGTGAAAAGTCAAAAAAATATTGTATTGATTATTCGCTGTAGAAATACGCCGTGGGATGTCGGTGGAGTCCGACTGACGTCGCGTCGAACTAGATCGATCGTACGGTGCCCACTAATTTATCAAGAATACGAAGACAGGTAGCATACAGGCTCTAGCATCTTATTACTTCTAAATCAGTTATCTCAGTACACTCATCATTCTAATGGATAGTCTGACATAAAATTCAGTTGGTCAAAACTGGAACTTTGCCAAAAATTATTATGGCCGTCTTGTAAAGATGGTGGCACTGTATAAAAGGCGATCGAATGCTGATCATTTTATCGATCGATACTGATCGACGTGTCGGTCGTGTCTGCCGACATCCTTAGTTGATACCGAGGTGCTTTCACTGTACTAGCACGCGCCTGCTATACTCGTATGGTTTCTAGCGCCGGGCGCGGGACACGCCTCTTAGGTTCGTTTTGATAAATGCATCTCAAATTTGAGATCGATCTTAAGGTGCAGTTTTGAAGTTTAATGTATGGAACATCTCTCATAAACAGCGTCTTAAGTCGATCTCAACTTGAGACGCATTTATTAATTCGAGCGTTACTGATTGCACACTTCGAATTGTATAAAATAGATTATTGTAATACAATTTATAAAGATTTAGACGGAATAAATTATGATTTTGGTATGCACCCTGAAATTTATAGTAATTTAAAACCTTTTATATTTGGCTTCATACAGTTTTCATAACAAAAGTGATGTAAATAGATTGCTTAAACAAAATGTTTATGTGCAAGAGCCGTTTGTTGACGCATAACTATCAATTCGAGCATAAAATTAAAAATAATAATACGTAACTTTAAAATTGCATAAATAAGTTGCGTACAATATTAAATCAACAAATTATATTTTTGTTCAGAAAATAAAATTAAAAATTTGCATTGATTATATCTTGTGTCCATCATGATTATTATGATTTTAATAAACGGTTCTAAAATAATATACTTCGCCTCAAAAAAATCTAAACAGTACTGCAAGTACTATTCAGGCATTTAAATAAAAAAAAATATTACATCATTAAAAAAATACGCCAATAAATAGCTGGCAGTTTAGTCTACACAATGGTGTACCACAATTCCAAATTTGAATTTAAATTTTAGAATTTTCATCCAATAAATGAATATAGGTGTTTCGATTTTTTTGATGAGAAGTGTAGTATATGTTGGGAGCAACATATTTTGACAGAAAAACTTGTGATGCAACGGAATACTCAAGACATGCGTGCGTCGCGCCCGGCTAATTCGTTGTATAATACATATAACACTAGATTAATGCTTTAAACATTAATTTGTACAGTCAACGTCGAAAGTAAGTGAAGGACATACATTTAATTAGTTTTGGTCCCTGTACCTACCCGGTGCGGTCAGCCGCCGCTCGACCAATCTAATTGACGATCTGTCGACATTGAAAAACAAAGTTTGTGATGCAGTCAAAAACAAAAAATATTAACTCTATCGTAAGTAGTCTACTAACAAAATTCACATAATTCAAGATGCTTAACAAACTGTGTTTTCCGACATACGAAGGCCTAATTGTAAATATTTTTATATCGTATTGTTCCCTATTAATATAAACTACTATTATAATTGTTCCACATACTGTTATTAAACTTAAGTGACGTGGGATAATGTGTTGTGCGTAGCGGACTCGACGGCGTGATTTTGCACTAAACGTTATAATTTCCATGGTGTATGCTCAGCACATTATTGCACGAATTGTTCATAAATTGACAGTTACGTCAATTTCTTTGTGCGGAGGTGAATGCAGGGCGCAGTCGGCGACACGCGAACGCTCCGACACGATACCGATATCATTAACTAAAAACCTTCCCAAGTATTTTTTTATTCGATTTCACTATCAATTTACAATTTGTTTAAAGATCCCGTTGAATTTTAATAATCTATTACACTACCCCATTTTATAGTGTTCTACTACCGGTACCGTGTCGGTACACGATATCTAATAACTAGCACTTCTCGCTTATACAAACTGTTGAAACGCACCGACGGTTGCGTTATACTGCGCAAGACCTCACTCGGTCTAGCCAGTGTAACGTTGCCGACTGTACCGGCGCAAGTACAGTCAGCACGGACCGCTCCGTGCCCGACTCGCCAACATTTTTCGTATTCGATTGTATTAATTTAAGTTTATAGTTAATTTTTATTTGGGAGAAATAATTTTGGCTGATTTCTATAATAAATATTTATAAATGCGGTAGCGCAGAACGATTTATTTACATACATTCACATTTATATATATAATTATATGATAACAAATATAAATACTATTATTTGGAATAATAAAATCTATTTAAGTACTAAAATATTTTGACTTAGTGCGACCCGAAGGCCCTTAACAACTTTCATTTAACTAACCTTATATGTACTATTAACAAAACGATATAAACTTCGTTTATGTTAACATTTTTATGATAAAAACATCGAAAATTGAGCATTAATGATAGAGTAAATTCAGAATACTTAATTTATTTACATAACAAAAAGGTATAAGGAAGATAACACGATTGAAACTTGAAAATACCAAAGGTTCGCAAACATGCACACTGTGGCATTTAACTACTTTAAAATAAGTAAAACTCTTACCACACCTGGAAGAGCAATTCCTGATTGCATTGGATTTTGTTTATTCCACTTTGATCACCTGGGTGATCAAGGTGGACGAAAAAGTCGCCTTAGATCACCTGGCGAATTTGATCACCCAGGTGATCAAAGTGGAAGAAAAAGTCGCCTCAGATCACCTGGCGAATTTGATCACCCGGTGATCAAAGTGGAAGAAAAGACGCCTCAGATCACCTGGCGAATTTGATCACCCATGTGTAAATTTACTAACATTACAACTACATAACATTGTTATTATGGATATTTACAAAACTTCTAGGTAAGAAAAATAGTTCTTAATTAAGGTACGTAACATATTAGTAAAACAACATACTAGTTTATTTTGTATCTATAACTAAAAAACACTTACCCCCATATTCATATAAAGTTATGATCGACTTGCAGTGGAATTACAAATGACATTTGTTCCTAAAAATGCTTTTCAAAACCATTGTAAACTGGCGAAAATCTATGAATTTGGGGGTTACTCTTTGATCAAAATGGATACAAAATTGTTATTAACTAACTTGATCGTCAGTTTCCCTCAAGAAACACTCGAAAACCTGAACGAAATTATCAATCCCTTCCCTGAAATTGTCGTCCGCCGACCTCTCTTCCTCCTCATTGAAGAACGCGTGAGCGAAATCGATTATCTTCACCGTTCCCCACGGATTTGGAGTCGGGGAATCGTAGGACAGCTGATCGAGCATCGCTCTGTAGTTCATTTTGATTTTAGACAATTTATTTTCATAGTTGTGCTCGAATGAGTGGTTGTGATGCAGGCGGTCGAGGGCGTCCGTCCAGGGGGATGTGATGGGGGGTGGGGGGGAGAAGGCTGCGTGCGCGAGGGTCATGGGGCTGAGCGGGACCGAGTGCACGCGGCTGTACACGGGGCCTTGTACTGACACCTGCCCGCTGAAGTTGGAGCCGGCGGCGGCGGGACTCGTGGAGTGGATGGAGCGCCGCCGCGGCAGCGCTGTCGTTTGACATTTTATTCGCGACCTGAAAAAAATATGATTGGTAATCGTAATAGATTTTTGGCATAGATATAAAAAATGTGTGGAAATTGAAAACTTATCTTCACGTAACACTTATGAATAGTCAGAACCAACGACGGGTGATTTTCAAACATCTTTGCCTACGGTAGGCTCTATCCAAATTTCTAACTACAGCAGTTTCATGTCTGCGTTGTATATTGCGTACGTATAAAATGAGACATTGCCGATATAAAATTGGTCCATAAATTCCGTGAGGCATTTAGGGGAGGAAGGGGGTCGAGCAAAATCTCACCAAATCTCACGTGGGGGAGAGGGGGGTCTCGGCAAATCTCACGTAATTATTTTTTACCGCAAGAAACACTATAAAATTTCAAGAAAACTGGGTTAAATTAAGTAAAACATGTTTCTCCTCTAGAATATAGCTTTTGAAAAATCTCACGTGAGATTAGAGGGGGGGGGAGGGAATCGAGCAAAATCTCATGAAATCTTACCAAAGGGGGAGGGGGGGGGGGGTCGAAAAATCTCAAAAATCACCTCACGTAATTTATGGACGCCCCCTAAATAAAAGACAGGCCGCCGAGTGCCTCGCGATCTCGGTACAGTGGGGTGGGTATATTGTTTGGACAAAAACCCCAAAATAATCATAGAATAAAATAAAATATTGTTGAGATTCGTTGATCGTGCGCACGCGATGGTACCGCACTCGTAAGTCGTTAACGTAGCGTTTGAGAAGCGCCAGAGTTAGTTAAAAAAATAAAAAATGACGATCTCAAGTACACTTGGAGGACTTCGAGTTTATTAACGAGTACTTGATGGAATTGGAGGCCACCGACAAAGAGGTCGATCAAGGAAGAGATGGCGGGATATTTGACCACTTTGGACATAGCCCACAAACGATACATGCATTTGCCCAGGAATGGGAGCTATAACGACTATAAAAAGTAGATTGAATGCACTAACGCGAGGTCGTCGGTGTCCTGGCAGCAGGTGCGCAGGCGCGCGGCATCGTACACCAACAACAAGGACGCGCTATACAGCCGCACGCTGCGCTGGCGCCGCGCCCACGTCTGCACGCGCCACAGCTGTGATAGCAGCTGCAGTACTAGCGCGCGGCACACGTGACCGCGAGACCCGTTCAGATAGTTGCGGATCGCTACACAATACAGAACAATCAACAGTTTAAAACAATGTTTAATTGCCAAATTAATAGAGATTGTAGCCAGTTTATAAAGATTTTGATTTGTAATGCCGGTGTAAGAGCCACCGCAGGCAGGCTACTTTTAGGAGCGGCGATCGACGATTTAGATGCGTCCCACTCATTCTCGCTCGAAGAAACGCGACGCATCGATACAGTCGCAAAATCGCCGATCGCCGATGCTAACAGTAGCAGCCCTGCACTGCGGTGGCCCTAAGTGCTTCATAATTTTCTATAACTTTGTGGTAAGTCTATGAAAACGTCGAATTCGTGAATTTTTCAAGGGCAGCACATAAGAGCTGACATAAGACGCTGACATAAGAGCTCTGGGGGCTTACCATAAGCTCTTATCGCGATTCAATTATAGGAACGTTTTAACGACGTTTTAATGACGTTTCTTATTGTCATGACAATAAGGTACGTCATTGCACAAAAAGTCGCTGAAACGTTAATACGTTCCTGTAATTGAATCGCAATAAGAGATTGTGGTAAGCCCCCTGTGACGTTATTGCTAGTGTCCGACCGAAACAGGATTTTCTGCCGAAACCGAAACCGAATCTTCGGCATCTGTTTTAGGTTCGGCCGAAACCGAAACCGAAACCGAACCTTTTTCAGACAAGTTAAAAATCATTTTTGTTTACTGAAATTTGGCTTATTATTCAGTTAGAAATGTTAGAAAGAGTTAAATGAAATAAAAAACTATAATTGAAGTATGTGAAAATATAATAATTAGTATTTTTTTTTTTAAATATTACTGCTCTGATTAAAATAAACCCAAAATAACAATTATGTTAACACTTCTTGGAACAAAAAATTGTCAATAATCAACACTTACATTATAAAAAAGAACCTCATTATTTGAGTATTTCGATTGCGTTTATAATCACAACATGTTTAAGACTAAATTTAATTCTCATTAATTGAGATTTTAAATTTTAATTGCAGTTGGTAATTTAGGGTTTTTGTGGGATTTTCATATTTTTTTATAATTTAGGGTGGCAATCGTAATTGTAATACATATATTAAACCCCCGTTTTCATTTTCTTCTTAAGTAGATAGGTTTGTCACGTTCAGATCGATTCTCAAAAATATACGGACAACAGCAAATTATTTTACCAATAAAAAATGATGTATCTGAAGGTCACACACAGCTAAATCATAGCTGGTAGCTAGTTGGTTGGGTAATTTAAAACCTCATCCAACAACAATAAGCTAAAACAAATCTACCGTAACATAAGTAATAAATAAATGATGAATGTGTGAATCAAATATAATATAATATAACCTCTTTCTTTTACATACTTAATTCTCATCATTCATAAATCCGAGTGAATAACTCAACGGAAAGAACTTCAATGCTTAATAAAGGCCAATAAAGCGAGAAATGACACTTAACTCACAAAACAATCACGCCGTACCGGCCGGCAATCTGACAGCTGACGATGGCGGATGCAACGCGAGACACGAACTCTCCCGAAATCAACCGAGTGACGCGCGATTATTCACGAACGTAGAGTTTCGGCGCGGCCGAAAGGTTCGGTGGGTTTTCTGCCGAAACCGAAACTGGTGCCGAAACTAGATTTTTGAGCCGAAACTGGCCGAAACCGAAACCGAAACCGAATCTTCGGTCGGACACTATATTGCAACGACGCACACAACGTTACCTACTCCCTGACGCGTTTATCACGGCGCGGCGCCGTTACCAAAATGTTACGGGGTCTTTGACAGTTGCGTGTCGAAGCTAATACAAAACGCCAGACAACTGATATTTTAATACGACTGTACAATATAAGAGTAAGGCCCGCCACATACATACGGAATTCCGTTTCGAAATATCAAATCGGGGTTTTCGAACGCGATACGTCCATACATTTGGATGGATTTACTGCGTTCGGAATACCCGATTCGATATTTCGAAAAGCAATTCCGTACGGAAAATTCCGTATGTATGTGGCGGGCTTAATAAGAACTACTGACCGTCGCTGACGGCGTGTCCGTGCAGGCGCTTGCCGTAGTCCTTGTTGTACTTGTGCAGGCGGCCCGCGCCGCCCAGCCGGTACACCTGGAAGCCGGGGATGCAGAACCCGAACTGCTGCTTGCACACCGAGTACTTGCTCTGCTCGCTTTGTATCTTCTCTTCCGTCGCCAGCGGGTCCCACGTGCGTTTGCCTGGAGACGGCATGTTACATTTACCCATTAGACACAGATCATACACACATACTACTCCACCAAGGCAAAAAGGCGGTGACGGGGTGCGGGAGGTGTGGCGGGCGGGAAGCCGCATTCCATCCGAGCGTCTAGTTGGCTTGGTTAGTATTATATCACGACAGTATTTCAATGGGGGGGGGGGGGGGGGGTCGGACTTCAAGCTCGCTTACTCATCGCACGAAACGCTGCTAAGTATAATAGCTTCTTTACATCGATCTTCTGTGAGAGGGTGGTACTACCCCGGCCGGGCCAGCCCGTATATGAGGTACAGTCAATTGACTACAGCTTGGCTCTACCACCAGGAAACCAGACTCAAACCACTGGGCACGCGATCGTCAATGAGGCAGTTGAAAGACGTACCAATCTTAACATCCATGATGCATGGCTCCAGCATGCGCTCGGTGAGGTCCTCCAGTATGATGTACTCGAGCTGGTGGCCGTTGTACGTGAACTGGCGGCACCCGAAGTACTTGGGGGCGCAGCCGCGCAGCTCCACCAGCTCGGGCTCCTGCGCGGACGTGATCCGCGAGTAGAAGTCTATCTCGCGCCGCTGAGACTCCTTCAGTATCGGCTTGAGGATCGTGCCGTTGTTGCATTGCAGGAGACCTGGATACACACATTTTGTACAGTCAGCAACAAAAGTCGCTGAACATTCAGAATTTTTCAAATCGGTTATACTCTTTATTCTACAAACGTTGGTAAACCTATATAAAACCAAACATTAGCAACATGTCTACATTTTGTTTCGATAAAGAAAAATTATGGATTTGATGCAAAACAAAAGTGTGCAAGCTATTTGAAAAACTTAGAATGTTCAGCGACTTTCGTTGCTGACCGTACAATGCGATTAAAATAGGAATAGGACGGGCTTATGAGTGAAGTTAGCCGAGAGCCGTACCAAGTTCCAGTTGTGACGTCACAACATGTCGCTAGGCCGGTCCTAGTCTTATTTGAATCGCATAGTAACTTTCGAGAAGAATCGACGGTAGCCGCCATCGCAACCGGTTGCGATAGAGGAAATAATATTCTTCATCGGCAACTGGGTGCGACAGAAGAATTTTGCCTCCGCTTATGAAACTTTTGCAATGGCTGGAATCGTAGCGATGAAAATACCTGGACGTGTAAGTGTTTATATCACACATTATCTAATTAAGTAATGTGGCCAAGTTATAGTCACGCGCACTAGGCGATAAGCAGCCGGAATATGTGCTTTGTAATGGCCCTATAAATGTCTATAAATAAGAATGTTTCGAGTTATCTTATAATGTAAATAGTACCTATAACTGAACTTTTGAACTTTTCTTGTTAACTTTTGAATCATATTCTTACTCTCTTTCTGCGAAAACAGAAGGCTTATTATGTAATTTGTATAACTGTTACCACCACTGAAATTAAAAGCTGTTGTTTTTCCTAGCTATAAATAAATAACAATAAGAAGTACCTATTACTTGACTTGGCCGAATATGTGATCGCCACAACTGTTTGAGATATATCTGTATAAATTTTTATATCGCGCGTCAAAATTAAGCAGCTCTCAGAGTCTGTCTCTTGGCGATATGAATGGTGTCGGTGTCTCACCCAAATACTTGGTGTCATTACTCTCCCTGTGGCCGGCCACCTGCCGCCCGTAGGCCTGCAGCTGGAGCTGGCCGGCGCCGGGGCCGGGCGCGGCGGACGGCATGGGCAGCGGCTTGGCCATCACCTCGTCGTCGCGCCGCCGCAGGCAGTAGTGCACCTGGCAACACCGGTGTTGGAGGTGTCAAAAAGAATCGATATTTTTAAATGTCTCGATATATCGAATGAAAAATATCGATACGTCGGTGTATTTTCTGTCTAGCAAATAGATTAATACCACGGACGACCATCATTTCTGGTGAATTTTACCGATCTGAATAGGTACTAGTTGTTTAAGTCAGTGGGAACAACGGTGTCACTTGAAAAATAATATAGTTTTTGATGTTTTTATTAAATATCACCCAAAAATTTCGATGCCTCGATATTTTTTCCAACAGGCCTACCTGGTAGATAGATCGCGCACGCCGCACGCTGCGCCCGCGTCGCTCGGCCTTGTCAGATACATCGCTCATTTAGTTGGGGCCTGCAAGAAATAATGGACCATCTTTGAATTGCTTGATCTCTCTGTCTATCTGTAGAGGATAATGGTCTTATTCATGATCCACGAATAATGATTAATTGATTATATTCATCGATCAGGCCAAAGTACATTATGAAATGGCCAGACTAAGTTAGTGGTCGGCTAGATCATGAAGTGGCTACGATAGGTCCACGCACGACAAGTAAGTTAATTAAAACATCGATGATGATGATGGAGCTGTCGCCGCCAACTGGTTTAATACGCTATTCAATTGGGCGGCTAGCCCGTTCATTAAACGTCGACACTCAATTAGACGCCTAGGCCGTTCGTTGAATTGACACATATTGCTAAACGTCCAACGAGTTGACTGGTTGAAAGCTAGCCTTTTGGAGAAGGCTGAACCAAAAGCCGCCGGTTCATTTAAATTTAATTCCTTTTTCCGCCACTGCAGCGCCAGTAGTCATCTAACAAATATGGCGTCCCTATTTGTCATCAGCTGATTAAATGTGTATTGTTTTTTTTTTGCGAATTACCGTGTTTAGTGATCTTATAGTGTGTTAAAAAGTTATATTGATAATTATTAATATTAAACAAGACCATAACATGGATTTATTTACGAATAATGAGACGGAACCGAATTTTAAACCAATTGAGGTTATCAACAATGTTCGAAAGGCTAAGGTGACCATGAATTATTCTAAAAGCATACGGACGCCTATGCAGGATTACTGGATGTCATTTCGTCATCTGGATAACTTAGTAAAACAATGTTTAGAATTAAAATGTCTTGCATATTGCACGCGCGAGCTCGGGACTTTGGGGCACTCGACTTGGCTGGGTTAGGTTCGAAGGAAATGATGGGGGTTAGCGAGCGAGCGGAGCGAGCGAGCTTAACCCCCGTCATTTCCTTCGTGTTAGGTTACTGGTGACCCCGAACGCAGAAATAGGAGCCCCGCGAAGCGGGGCTCCGTCGACTATGTCATAGAAGTCATGGTCACCCTAATAATATTCACAAATGTCATTCACCTAAGCGGCTAAGCAACGTTCAGCCTCTTTATTAAACGATGCATTCGACAATTTGCCTAGGCGTCCTTTAGCCATTGTATTGAGTGCCGGCGTTTAATGAACGGCCTAGCTGCCCAATTGAATGAAGTATTAAACCAGTTGGCGGCGACAGAGCGATGACGCGAGAGCCATTCTGCTACCAATCGACCCTCGAATGCCCGCGATCGATTAAAAATCAAGCAATTGAGGTAATGGTCCACCGGAGACAAAAACCTGAACCGACTCGAGCGGAACAATGACAAACATGTTGAAAGAAAATCAGCAAAAAAAATATGCTCGTTGACATTGGTTCAGCTCAGGCATTGTCTGTCTGCTATAAGACACAGGACTTTTGGAGATAACGAAAATGAAGTATAATCTGTTTAGGATGATACGAATATAATGTCTACAAAGTAATATTTTATTCAAGATTTGTTTGGAACTAACTTTCAAATGTCTTACCTAATCACCGCCACACTTCGAAATACAATTACAATTGACAACAACAATTTGTTTATAACACGTAATTAGTTATCACTTTCCTTGATAACAATAATTGAATACCGATCAAGTAGACGGACGACAAAATTAAAATTGTTAACTGCAGATAGGAATGAAGTTGTGGGTAGTTTACTATTATTAGTCATAGACAGGATTTTTAACATTTTAGTTAAAAATTGGACGAAGGCGATTGAATTAAGGTTGGCACATTTAAATATTGAAACAGTTTTTTTCTACGTAACATAAAAAATACCACAAAAACATTGCAATAAACCGCGAAAAAATCCACGATCAATACCGAACTAATATCTATGGTGCGTTCCATTCACTGTTAATGTTGTTATTTTCGTCCACAAAAACTGTTAAAAACGATAATAATGATCACTTTCAGTACAAGTTGGTTCGAGTGGAACGACGTTTATGAACGAAAATTAACAGTGAATGGAACGCAGCACTAATGACAGCACATCACGATACCAAAACAGACTACCTACACTCTCAAAACCATAAAATTGAACTAATTTTCCCCATTACTAGGAACCTAATGATACTTTTAATGAATCATCAATGATCTAACATTACCTATTAACAGTTGACGTAACGGAAGTGTGTTGTTGCTGCGTATTCAATAGTTCGCGAGACATTGAAAAGTCTCAGGGGTATTTGTATCTAATCAACGCATAAATCAAGATATACCCGCGTTTATCGAGTTGATACACGTCCGATATTGATAGTGTATTAAGTATTCCATGCTAGTTGAAGACCGTGTCTTGGTTTGACTGAAATGCTAAATAAAAACACTTAAACCAACATGTATAAGTTGCTAGTTTAATTATTAGATAAACTATGGAAAACTGTTAAAACGCCTTATTTGTTTGGTGGATAAAAGTTATCTGACTATTCTGAAACAGATTTCCAAAATTTGCCACTGGCGGGAATCGAACCCGCAATCACCCGATGTAGTGAGTTGAGCGGCCAATGCTCCCACTGCGCCAAGCGGTCGTCATAACTACGTCTTAAACTGATATGTGGTACTTAAACATTTGAGTAGGTATTCGGCCGTTAGATAGGTATAGTCCGCATTGCAACAGGTCGTCATCTTGACCTGTCGCCTACTATAGTGTGTTCACATAGGCAACCGGCGCAAAGTCAATCTGGTTATCGTGTAGGCCTACAGGGGCACTATCTTATTGGGAGTTTGGAATAATCGTCAAGAAAACTCAATTTTCTTTTTGCTAAACTGTATTTGCTTAGTAACTACGTGTAAGGGACTGTTTTCAGAGTCGTAAGATAACTTTCAACACGCCATATCTATTTTGTAGATACAAGTTATCTGACAATCCTAAAACAGGCACTTATATTTAAATTATAAGTGGAGTAAGTAACAATAAAACAAGACGAATAATTTATTTTAAATGTTTAACACAAGTATAATTACAGGTAGCGCCTCCCCCATTCTATTAATTTCGTCCAACCTCTAGTTGCCTCTTGAACTATCATTTGTCATACTTATAAAACCCTTCCCCGCTCTTCCTGCCAAGCTTCCCCTCCCCCACCATCTTGTCCAGCAGTGGTATTGGCCTAAACACGGGGTTGCCAGTCTTCTCCAGCATGATCCCTAGTATAAACTTCTTGGTGTCGAGTCCCGTGAAGTCAGCCAACTCCAGCGGTCCCATCGGATAGCCTGCGCCTAACTTCATGGCTATGTCGATGTCTTCGGCTGATGCGTCGCCTGGAAATGATTGATAGAAGATGTAATAATGTAATGTAATGTAACGTCACGACTTTTATCCCCGTTCGGGGGTAGTCAGAGGCTTGAGTGGCCATACACCACCACATTGTGGAGGTATTAACCAACTCAAAGCCCACGTTTCACTAGATAGTCAGAACCCAACGTGACGTGACGTGACGTGACGTGACGTGACGTGACGTGACGTGATGGAAGATGGATAGATTGATTGATAGTTCAGACATTGGTTGATCGCATTTTTTTTTTTAAAGTTATATTTGAGGCATAGATATGTCCATTATTGGGATTTGGCAACACTAATACGATCATGACAAAATGTGGCTAAAGTCCATTCGTGCTCTCTCTGTCTCATTTATCATCATCCAAATTAAATAGATGGAGTATAATCAAACATTTTTCTACTGTTGGTGCGTTCCATTCACTGTTAATTTTGTTATTTTCGTCCACAAAAAGTGTTAAAAACGATAATAACGTTCACTTCCAGTACAAGTTGGTGCGAGTGGAACGACATTTATGAACGAAAATAACGAAAATTACAAAATTAACAGTGAATGGAACGCACCATGTATATAACTATTTCATAGCGGCGTACAATTTTTTGTATCATTTTTGTATCACTTTTGATAAATAACATGATAAAGTAACAAATAGATAAATAGCTGAAACATGTTTAGTATGCATATACCTATGTACGTGTATTGATAATTGATATTATCAAACCTAATTAATGCTCGAATGATAATATCAGTTAAGTTCATGGATTTTCCTGTTTGTGTTCTGTTAGACGATATTTACATATTTACAATAGTTTGTATAAATTGTATTGTATAGCGCCAGAAATAAACATGTATTTAATTTACAATTTAGCTTGTTCATATAGGAGCGAGGTACCTATATCGGGGATAAAAATATAACAAAAACGTGTATACAAAATATTTATTTTTGTAAAAAATATACGTAGGAATATACATTCATAAAAAGAACATTCGATTATTTTCCTAGCACCTTGAAAACACATATAAATTAAAATATGCACTCAGTACCCAAACATTTTAAATTCATTTTAACTTTTTAATCGTTTTTTTATACTGAACTCTATAGAGTATTTAGTATTTATTTGTAGACGTACATGATTAGAGAGAAATAATATACAACCAAAGTCGACCGCAAAACATTAAAATAGACAAACTAACATGTCTACTTGCTATACTTATAAAATCCTTCCCCACTCTTGATGCCCAGTTTTCCTTCGGCCACCATCTTGTCCACCAGTGGGATGGGCGCGAACACCGGGTGTTTAGTCTTTTCGTACAAGACTTGGAGCACGAACTTGTTAGTATCGAGGCCCGTGTAGTCAGCCAGCTCGAAGGGACCCATCGGGTAGCCAGCTCCCAGCTTCATGCCTATATCAATATCTTCCTTGGTGGCGTCTCCTGCAATTCAAATATTTGTTACCCACACATGTAGACATAATAAAATAATAATAATAATATAACGTAATGACTTATCCCCATTCGGGGGTAGGCAGAGGCTTGAGTGGCCATACACCACCACATTGTGGAGGTTTTAAGTCAACTCAAAGCCCACGTTTCACCAGATAGTCAGAACCCAACGTGACAGGTGGTGAACCTTGTCGCCGTGTATACAAGAACTGACTATTACCTAATCCCGAGGGATAGGTAGGATTCCTCACGATGTTTTCCCTCACCGTCAGCGAACTGTAAATTATGGACATAGATGAAAATTCATCCATTGGTGCATGCCCCACTGGGGATCGAACCTGGGACCTTCTGATTTCTAGCTCAACGTGTTCGCCCCTAGGCTACAGTCGCCCATGTAGACAGTCCTGTCATTTTAACATATTTATAAGATCCAGGATGGATCCAGGATCCATGGACAGTCCATGAATCTCTATCCTTAATCGATTGTTAATATGTCATCCTGTTAGTAGTATAGGTCTTACACATGGACATTGCTCTGTGGTCTTACACACCAAGAAGAAATTAAATAATAGATTACAAAATGTCCCAGAGCACATTTCTCCTAAAAAATGATCCTTGCTACTTCATTAAGTCCATGAAACTACATTCCAGTTTCTCCCATCACCACCTTACACTGATCAACATTCCAAATAAACCAATCACATTAATAGTAGAGAAGTCAGCTTTTTATGTATTAAAAGGAAAAATAAATAAAATAAATACTTACAATTAAATATCGGATGGATGCCAAGACATGCATATTATACACCATAAATACTCACTAGAATAATTGAACTTTAAATATAATTGTGTTTGTTCTGTGCGTAAGAAAGCGACCAACGAGAGGCGATACGAAATGGGAACGAAAATGAAAAATGGGATGGGACATTCGAAACGCCATGAAAATTCGTGGAACATCTTGTGTCGGAAAGCGTAGGTTGGTAATTAAAAATAAATTGAGGCGGAACGTTAAAAACAATTATGTAATTTAATAATTCGTTCATTTTTGTATCGCTTTATGTTGGCCGTAATATGGCGAGCTGTTGTGCACGACCGGCATAGTGGAGAGAAGTGCGTGTAAGCGGAATAGATGATGCAGTTTTTTTTTAAATAACGCCCCTATTGACCGAAAACGATACCGAAACCGATATCAGTGAAATATCGATGAACGACGCGATTTTCCAAATCGATTTTTTTTAAACGCTTAGTTAAATACTTAGAAATAAACAAAGTACGACGCGTGCCACCCACTTCTCTCACCCGGCACTACTATGTGTTTAAAATGAGAATAGGACCGGCCTAGCGCCATGTTGTGACGTCACAACTGGAAAGTGTACAGGCTCTCGGCTAACTTCACTCATAAGTACAGTACTTGTTACCATACTTATATGAGTGTAGTTATCAGAGAGCCCATCCTATTCTTATTTTAATCGCATGGTATATCGTCGTCGGTATCGGGCTGATATCGGTGCCGGTATCAGTTCAGTGTCGTTATCATCCAACAGCGTCACCCCTCACCTCTCTCGTAGAGCCTAATGGCCTCCGCGCTGTAGGGCCCGAGCAGCCTGTTGACCACGAAGCCGGGCGTGTCCTTGCACGTGATGCAGGTCTTGCCGACCGCCTTGCCCCACTCCATCATGGTGGCGTACGTCTCCTCCGAGATGTGGTCGCCTTTCACCACCTCCAGCAGCTTCATGACGGGAACTGGGTTGAAGAAGTGGAGACCACCGAATCTGTAACAAAATATGGACAAGAGCATTAAACCTTCGAATACACACACTATGCCACTGAACAATAGCTGGCTTGTATGTATTCCTGTTTCTGATAATATATTGGTACCAACTTGATTCCTTAGAATAGGCCATAGAGTAATCATTGAGTTTCTTGCTGGCTCTTCTGAGTGGAAGCAGCATTCCGAATCAGTAGTAGATGCTGACTATTCATAGTGCTTTGTGGGCTTACATGAAGAAAAAAATGAATTTATTTCGTAATTTCTGATACTAACTTATTCAACTTTGCCAGTTGTTAGGGCTTAAACAAATAGATAGTAAATGTGAAGATATATTTTTTTATCAACTTACTTATCTTTCCTCCTAATACCGGCTCCGATTTCGTTCACCGAAATAGACGACGTGTTAGTCGCTAGGATTGTGTGCTCAGGTGCCAACTGTAACATATAATAACATATAATTGTAGCTATATTCTATATTAATGAAAACCTGAAAGATATTTGTAATTCTATGGTTATATACGGCCGGTTTGACGGGCCCGTTAGCGTGGTTGGCGCGGAGGCGCCTTTCACGCTGCAGGTCGATTCCTACCCGAGACATGCATTTGTGTGCATGAACATGTCTGTATATCCGGAGTCTGGGTGTATATGTATATTAAGTATGTGTTTACAAATAAAAAAGTAGTATATGTAGTAATATCAGTTGTCTGGTTTCCATAGTACAAGCTCTGCTTAGTTTGGGATCAGGTAACCGTGTGTACAAAAATGTCCCAGGATATTATTATTATTATTTATTATTATATTGCTTATGTCAATATGCGTTTAGGACCTTATGACACAGAAGGATAGTTACAGCCTACTAGGAATGCTGTCCAATCTATTAATCAATTGTTGCTTGTTGCGTGCAACAATGTTGCAACATTATCGAAGTGTAGCATTGGAGATTAGTCCGTGAAAACTTCGTATGTTTATGCATCCTCTAATGAGTTACTTCATGGTTGGTTAAGCCTTAATTAAACACACGGAAACTGCCAATCTAACTGTTAGAATAGCACTAACAGGTATATACCTACTTATTTGATGTTCTGTTATCAATAGATAATGGACTCACATGAACATGTTATCTCAGACAGAAACTTCAAAAATTCCATGACTAGTATTGTTTTTTATTTAGGACTTTGGACTATTAAATAAAGGAGGAAGAATCTTGCTCAAGTTATAGAGTAGAGGTATTGTTGGTAAAATGTAATCAGCATTGTACTTGGAGGCAAGTTTTTTTTCAGAGAACTTTGTAGGTCAGGCCTTGCAGTAATGATTTGTAAAAACAATGAATGAACTATTGTGATTTTACATCACTTTTACTCCAAAGTCTGAGTTTTTTTTTATACATATCACTTGTGTCTGGACTGGGGTTTATTCTCTATGACAATCGGGTTGCTCCCTTCTACATTGGGGTCAAAATACTATAGTTGAAATGTAGGTATACCTTTGCTAACTTTATCGGGAATACAGGCATTTTCTCCTTAATTATTTTCTAAAGAAAAAAGGAGAAAATACAGGCATTTTCTCCTTAATTATTTTCTAATGAAAAAAGGAGAAAATACAGGCTTTTTCTCCTTAATTATTTTGTCAAATTTCTCACCTGGTCAAGCTTATTAAACAGCTCCTGTTTGACATCCAGCTTTTCAACAATGGCTTCCACAATCAGATCAGAATCAACGCCAGCTACCAACTCGGTGGACACCTTGATTCTATCGAAGGATTCTTTGACAAAACCCTGGACCTTAGCAGCATCATCTTTATAGATCTTCTTGCCGACCCTTGTGAGGTTATTCTGAATAGATTTCTGGGCTTTTTCTAGTATTTCCGGCTTCACATCAACTATGGTGACGTTTTGACCAGCTTGAGCTGCAACCTAGAAAAACTAAATGTGATAGAAGAGTTGTTTTTGACGATGCACTTTCCTATACCATATTGTATATGCTCATATCAATATCCATACAGTTGATAAGTATTAAGTGCCTCTAAATATGTTAGTTGTCAGATAAAACTCTAATTTTGTAAGTTGGCATTTTCTGAAAATAATTTATTCATACTTAATTGAAAAAAATATGAGAAGACCTATGAGAATGTGAGAATATCACACATTTGTTTAAATAATTTATATCTATTGTTCTATTAGTACTTAAAAGTTAGAATTAATTAAGATTCTAGAGTTATTATGGAAATTAGGAATCTATCTGCATCTCCAAATCTAATCTATTACTTATAATTAACAAAGTCGTGTTTGAGGCTTATACTATGTAACCAGACTAATTCTTGCATACTTTCCTACTTACCATAGCATAGCAGTCATCTAACACAAATAAAATTATCTTTTATACTTTAACCTGACTTAGGTTCAAACTTCTCATAAATATGATAATTATTTCATACAAGGATGTACATAAATAAGCTTACCTGTGCGATTCCCGAGCCCATGAGCCCGCCACCGACGACTGTTACCGTTTTAATAGCATTTAAAGACGAGGAACTCGAGAAGTGCCTCGAAAATCCAACTAATTTGTTCATTTTAAAGTTATGTGTCGTCTTCTTGAACGCCGGCAACGAAGTGCAGTGTTGACGTAAACAAGTATTTTACACACTCGCAACAACTTCAACCGAATAAAATGGTACGAGTGTTGATAAAGTTTTGAGATAACATTATATCAACCGGTGTGGGTTTAAATGTACTTACCTGCTATAAACATATTTGCCGTATGAAGAGATAACACAACACATTTTGATAAAAAAATATCTAGGTATGAAATAATCTTATTTTCTGATAAGGACAATCAGGTATTGTAAAATATTTATTTTATTTTTAGAATCAAAGGGAAAAGGAGAGAGCAACAAACAACAAACAAAACTGTCAAATCAAATGACGTTTAATTTAACGTTTCATTTCGGGAGAAGCTGAGCTAATGAAATGAAAATACATCACCAATAAATAAAGATATCACGGAAAACCTACAAAAGGTAGGTTTTCCGTGATTTTTAGGGTTCCGTACCCAAAGGGTGCCAACGGGACCCTATTACTAAGCCTACGCTGTCCGTCTGTCTGTCTGTCTGTCTGTCTGTCTGTCTGTCTGTCTGTCTGTCTGTCTGTCTGTCTGTCCGTCTGTCTGTCAGCGGGCTGTATCTAACAAACGGTAATAGCTAGAGACATGAAATTTTCACAGAATGTGTATTTCTGTTGCCGCTACAACAACAAATACTAAAAATAAAATAAAACTTAAAAATAAAGGGGGTCCCCATACAATAAACTCGATATTTTTGGCGTTTTTATTGATAACTCATAAATTAAACAATATATAAAGAGAAAACTAACATTTTAACCATGAGTGATCATTATGACATATTTTAGATAAATTGTTGACAAAAAAAAGAAATGTAAAACTACATTTTTGACCCATGAATAAGTTTTAAATTAATAGTACCAGTCAAAGTAGCGCCATCTAACATTGTTATGATACATTGATTGGCATTACAGTGTCATAAGTAGTATAATAATTCGAGTACAATACTAAAGGTAATCTTAGCCGTATGGTTAAGGCGTTAGTCCACGTGTATGTGGGTATTAGGTTCGAATCTTACTATGAGTTGTTTTTTTTTTGAGTAATTCGCATTTTTTTTTGTCGCTCACAGCTTAAATTAAAATAATGTTAACACTAAACTGATTTGTGCAAATACATTGTTTACGTACGTAAACATATTTGTAAATCAAGTTTCAAATGCATTCGGAGTTTCAAGCACAGAGTATTAGAACTATAGATGGCGTTGTAATAGTTTTTCACAGAATGTGTATTTATTTATTTGTGTACTTTATGTACCTATTATTGCAGGTGTGTACTAACAATTATGGGACTGAGGTGGCAAAAAAGCGTACAGCCCGCCTGATGTTGAGCAGTTTTTTTTTATGGGAGTGAGGTGGCAAAGAGTAAATAATTGTTGCTATAACAAAGATAATCTATATATATAAAAATGAATCCCTATTTCATGTCATTACCTGACGCGAGAACGGCTGGACCAATTTAGATGATTATTTTTTTAGATTATTCCGTGAAGTTCAAGGAAGGTTCTTACATTTAAAAAAAATGGAAAAATTGCCCGGAAAGCGCTAAAAACCCATATTTTACGTATGATTCAAATTACTTTCAATAGATGGCGTAATGAACGCCGGTGTCAGATGGCGGATGGCGACTATAAATTCTTGCAAATTTATTTCAATTCATCACAAGAAATAGTTCCGCGTTGTGCACATAAAGCCGAAAACCCATCGCGGCGCACGGAGAGGCCACGCACACGCTACGCACGTGGGTCAAGCTTCGCTTTGCACGAAAATGTATGTCACCGTGTCCACCGCGGCGCACGGAGAATGACGTCATCCATACATTTTCTTGCAGAACGTACCCGTAGCCGTGTGCGTGGCCTCTCCGTGCACCGAGGTGGGTTTCCGGCTTAACAGTTCAGTGTTGAAAAATAAAGGGATGAATCGCTAAATTTGTTGCTAAGCGCAAAACTCGAGAACGGCTGTACCATTTTTTTCTTAATAACCTACTGTATCCCAATTCCCACTGCTGGGCAAAGGTCTCTCCCATCTTCTTCCATCCATCACGGTCATGGGCTCTTTCATACCACCCGTCTAAAAAATATTTAAGTGGGGTTCCCATACAACAGACATGATTGCCGTTTTTATAGAATGGTACGGAACCCTTCGTGCGCGAGTCCGACTCGCACTTGGCCGGTTTTTATAATTTGTATCGAGATTACACTAATGATTAAATGCCTCTGTCATGGATGTATTAACTCAGGATGCGCATCGCATGATCTTCCCCTCTAGCTTTTTTTTATAGGTACTAGACCAAAAATCTCTGACACGTATATAAAAACTGTTTTCGAAATCGATTTGATCAGAGTAAGTATCGTTTTCGCGGTGTAAGGTGCTCCGTGAAAAATGCCGAATTGTCCCATTAAACATGTGCAAAGAAATTACAAAAAATAGTAATATACAAAAAGATGGGGTAACATTTCATATGTAAGTATTTTTGATGTAATTAATGCAATTTTTCTATTAAATTCATTAAAATATTAAATGTCATAAGAATCGAAAATATTATCGATACAATTAATCGAGTACGAATTAATCGAATAGTCTACTGTGACCATAGACGAATCTTTTCTACCCTGGCAACTGTATTTTTTATTTGTCAAATAATTGTCAAGTATTTGAACTTTGTAAACAAACGGATAAATACTGAATTACGCGGTGATAAACCAGTCGCAGGACGTTAAAAACGATTTACAATGAATAAATCATTAGTAATTCAACAAGAGAGGTGATTCACAAAGTTTACAGGCGGTGTCTCGCGGAATTTGAGGTGCAAAATATTTTGTCAGAACTCGACCATGTTTACCAAAGAACCGCTGATATTATAGGTATATAAGCAGTTTATTTTACAGTTTTTAAGTTAAATAATGTGTTTATTGTATACAAAGGCAGGCTCAAAGCTTCAGTTTACAGGTTTTTCAGTAAATATACATTGATCGCTTAGAGGTACATTCGATTGAACACACTTGATACTTGGTATTATTTTTATGTGTTGCTTTCATCTCGACCAATACATAAACTAAGGTTGCTTTATTTTTCTATGTTTGCTTGTCAGTTAACATCGTTACTTAATTACTAAATAAACAAATAATCTCAAAGCATTAAAGAAATTATCTTTTATTGAATTATTTTATTTTTCAGGTACCGTTAGAAGAATAGTCGAAAATTGCTCTTTACGATGACATTAATCGATTAATAATAAATCTTCAAGATGACAGCAATGCTGTGGAGACTGATGATGATGAGTTGATGAGGCAGCGGCAGGCCCACGCCAATATATGGATTTATCAGGAGTGGAATATTTAGACCAAGATTAAAATAAAAAAATAATTAAAAAACGCAGTAGCTATGATATGTTTGTTTTATTTTCCTAAAATACAAAAAAAAATAACTAACTCATGTTGAAACAAAAACACCCACTATCGAAACAATTCAGATAAATACGATCTCGATAAATTCTTGATCTTGATAAACGGAATCGAACCTGACACTGCTCCGGGTCCATATGACCCAGAAGCAGGCAGCGTCTGCTACTGAGGCGATGAATCACATATGGCATAAATATATGTATAACAAATATTATCTTATTGACCAACATCAAAGAAAACTTAAAAGTGCTTGCGCTTGCATTATGAATAATAAATAATATGGAAAATAATAAATCAAGTATCAAAATTATTCAGTCGTATTAGTGAATGTTGCAAGAATGATTTTTTACTATAAACTTTTTGATTTGAACAGTGTTGTAGTAGTGTTTATTTATGATTGCAGACCGGTATCGATAAAAATATAATATATATAGTGTATAATAAACCTTGGGAGAGGCCTATGTCCAACAGTGGACGTCTTTTGGCTGAAATGATGATGATGATGACATTAGTATAATAATACCTATTACGTTTATACGTACCTACCTAACAAAAGATATCAGCCAGGCCAGTGGCAGCAGATGGCGCTGGTCGAGTGGGAGTGGGGGGGGGATGAAACAGCTTATTTGGGAACATTAGGTACTTATTTTTTAGATAATCTCATTTTCAAGGAACTGAATTGGGATGTACCCGGAATCATCTTGTTTCCGTTGAATATTTACGCCTCGTGAGTTACTCATTATTTCTTGTTCAGCTGTTTCAGTAGAGATAATTCAGTATAATTCAGTAGATTATAATGACAGCTATAAATGTAATAATGAGTATATGAAACTATCGATATAGCTAATTAGAAATATCGATAGTGGTATTCACCCTATTACACCGATGGTCCTACGGTAGTAAAATTTTGTATGTTGACGTATTAAATCTTTTAGTGTGCGTAAAATATACTAGTGTTGCACATTTCTTTACGTGTGCGTTTATAATGACACAAAATGTTTTGAGTAAGTGTGCGTCAATTTTAATGTAGTGGTTACCTCCCCTCCCCCAAGAATTGACAGAACATTTTGTTCGTTGAATTATGCGTGTTGCGAGTCCATTTTGTTACTTTGTTCAAGGCCTCTGTAGCATCTCTGTAGTACAGTTTTGAATTATTGATTAGGAGAGAACAATTATACTCCTATTAATTAAGGTCCGCTACGTACTACGAAACGTAAAGCAAATGTCAAATTGAATGCATTCCGAGACTGATTTGTGAAGTGTTTGCTTTTCACTTACTTTTCGTATTTTTTGAAACAGACGTTGGAATATTATTCAAAGTAGTGAATATTAGCAATAAAATTGTAATGGGGCAAATACACTCTCGCGAGTACGCCTTGTGGAGGGCCTCGCGCGAGACGCGCCACTCGGAGGCTACACGAGTGCTACCCATCCACACTCTCGTTTTATTCAGTGACAGAGTTGGGCACTAATTATTGATTAAATTTTCAATCAATTAAACTTTTAATCGTAATTGTTGCACTCTGCAATTAATTTATTTAGATTAAAGTACATTAATTGTGAGGTTCAATTAAAATCAATTGATTTTTTTTTTACTGTGAAAAAATCTATTACAACTAACAATTATTAGCCACATACAGCCACAGGTACATGTACACAGATATCTATTTAGGTGGATGAATGTATAGATAAATAGGCATATAGAATTAGATACTACTTCGGTTAATGCGTGTTTAGGTAGGTAGGTATATAGAGCCAGAATCCCAAATCCCCCTACTCTTCCCCTACCCCCTCAACCCCATTCCTATTCTCCCCCTCCCCGTAAATAAAAATTGTTAATTGTGAGAATTACAATTAATTAATTGTTAATTGTGATAGTTACAATTAATTAATTGTTTATTGTGAAAGTTACAATTAATTAATTGTGAAAGTTACAATTAATTAATTGTTAATTTAAAAAATACAATTAATTAATTGTTAATTGTAAAAATACAATTAATTAATTGTTAATTGTAAAAAATACAATTAATTAATTGTTAATTGTGAAAGTTACAATTAATTAATTGTTAATTGGGAATTCTGGAAGTCACAATTACAATTAATTAATTGTTAATTGGAAATTCTGGAAGTCACAATTACAATTAACTAATTGTGTCTTCCAAAAATTAACAATTATTAATTGAAAAATTTTCATTATTCTGAAATTTAATTTTCTCAACACTTGGTTCGCCCGCCTCCCGCCACGCGTCCTTTGACTCCGGTCAAAAAAACCGACACGGAGCGGAGCACGCTGGAGGCTAGGCGAGACATGACAAGAGGAGGCGAGGGCGCAATCTACACTCTCGTGCTCGCGTCGCCTCCTCATGCCTCCTAGAGAGTGTGTAGCCGCGGTAAAATGCAAAAGTAGGACTTGTGTTTTTTTTTACGTAAATTAGTGTATTTTATATAAAAAAGTAGTACTCTGTGGTTTATGTTCTGAACACCCCCAGCCCCCAGCTGGCCAGCCAAGCAGCAAAGTGCAAGCCGAGCCTGAACTTGAACTTTGGAATCTTTTATAACTATTCGGTACTTTTTAATTAATTATTTCGACATACGTAATACTTTTAACATTACCTCTGTTTAAGAACGAATACAAAATGAAGAAAATTATCCAGTTTGGAGTACTTTCTAGGAATTTTTCAAGCACGTCAGCGGTACAAAGTGCAATTAAGAATGTTACCGTCATTGGCGGGGGCCTGATGGGCTCCGGCATCGCTCAGGTAACTTTGTATAATTCTAGAATAAATAAGTCTATGTACACTATATACTCAAAGAAAAAAATTAAGATTTTCGTTGCTGTGAGATTAAACAGGTGTTTACTTTTATATCCTAACAATATTTTTTCATGAGCTTAAAATAACTTTTTCTTTTGTGATTTGCAAGGGTATTAATTATTGACACTAAGCCCAATGGCATTACCAAGCACAAACTTGTACTTTATAAAGCAATTGTATTAGAATTTCAGTAAATCTGGAAGTAGGTTAAACCTCTTATTCAATCATTCTACAGGTGGCAGCTCAAGCTGGTCAAAATGTGACTCTTGTAGATGTAAGCTCGGATGTCCTGGCTAAAGCCCAAAAGTCCATTGGTGCTAACCTCGGAAGGGTCGCCAAGAAAGTGTACAAGGACAACCCTAAGGAGGGAGAGAAGTTTGTTACCGAGTCTTTGGCGAGGATCAAGACTTCCACGGACCCTGTTGCTGGTGCCAAGACATCAGATCTTGTTGTAGAGGCTATAGTGGAGAACATTGAAATTAAACACCAGTTGTTCAAGAAACTTGATGGGGTAATTACATATTTCTTGTGTTTATGTAAAGATAGATAGCTTATACAAACCGAATTTTATTACATCTAGCATGTAATTAAAAAAAAACTATTCTGATTAAAAACTTAAAACTTTTTGTCTCAGACTGCACCGGCCCATACAATTTTTGCATCAAACACATCATCTCTCTCCATCAATGAGATTGCTTCAGCCGTTAAGAGGAAAGACAAGTAAGTGTCATTGTCTTAATTAATAATACGTGAAAGTATCGTGGTTTCAAGTTTCTTGATTTATCCTGAAATATATTCCCCAGATTCGGTGGTCTCCACTTCTTCAACCCAGTTCCCGTCATGAAACTGCTGGAGGTGGTGAAAGGCGCCGAGACCTCTGACTCTACTTACGCCACCATGATGCAGTGGGGCAAGGCAGTCGGCAAGACCTGCATCACGTGCAAGGACACACCCGGCTTCGTGGTCAACAGGCTGCTGGTACCTTACATCTGCGAGGCTATTAGGCTATACGAAAGAGGTGAGTAATTAAAAAAGCCTTTATTAAGCCTTAAAGACACAGACAAATATTGTTGGCAAAATATTTGTTGAATTTTATTTGACAATCATGTTCCATCATAAATTGTTATTTTTGTGCAAGATCAGTAGGATCTCTTTTTAATAGTCTTCATAGTTAATTTTATTTGAATGCCACACTAACGAAAATCTGAATATATTTGTACCATCAAAGGCGTTATTTTTTAAAGCTGTAAAAGTAAATAATGCATTCAGTAATTATGCTTTTATAACAGCAGATATCATCGTCATTTGGAGATCCATCACATGGATGAGCTTGAATTCATTTTTTTTGGTATAGGGGACGCGTCCGCTCGCGACATCGACATCGCCATGAAACTCGGCGCCGGCTACCCGATGGGTCCCCTCGAGCTAGCCGACTACGTCGGTCTCGACACCAACAAGTTCATCCTAGACGGCTGGCACAAGAAGTACCCCGACCAGCAGCTCTTCAAGCCCATCCCACTGCTGAACAAGCTGGTGTCCGAGGGCAAGCTCGGAGTCAAGAGTGGCGAGGGCTTCTACAAGTACGAGAAGAAATAAATGTTTTAGAGAGTGTCTGTAAGAGAGAGAAGAAATGTAGTGTAAGAGAAATCATTTATATTTATACTCATGTTGTTATACTCTTTAGATGAATATTAAAATCGGAATACTATAGTATAATAGATTTTTCTTAAATCTCCCCTTTAATTAAATATGCTGGGAGTTGTTTAGGGACTAAAAAATAATTCTCTCTCCTTCGAAAATATCAGAAATTCAGTGTCAGGTTCAAGGAGTCCATAAAATCGAGGAACTATTTCTATTGATCTTAGGTAAAATAATTTGCTGCCTAATAAGGAAGTTTTACAATAAAAAATCATGTCTATAAAAAGTAATTATACTTAATGAAATTCTTAGAAAATAAACAAACATCAACCTTAACCTAATAAAATTAAAAGTTATAGTAACTATGTGTCGTAGTCGTCGTCCTCTCGCTTCCGCTTGAGTGCGCCCTGCTCGTCCAGCTCCATCTTGACGGGCCCGTGCGCGGAGGGACCCGCTGTCACACGGACTGCTGGCTTGGCCACCACCTGATGCATCATTTATTAATTTTGTCATAATTGGAAACAACAGAATTTGGGACAAAATATTACATTGAGACTAGAAAGCAATACTAAATGTACACACCAGAGGAGCTCTGCCACTCTAATGGCCGAATACTCGTAGCAACTTAAATGTGAAAGCTGCTTAACTTTGACGCGCCATACAAAAAAATACAGTTAACGACATCTCAAACTGCTATGTGGGACTTAAAGATTTAAGTAGCCTTTGCGTATTCGGCTGTAAGGCCCGTATTAATAAATGCATTTCAAAGTTGCGATCGATCTTAAAATGTAGTTTTGACGTTTAATGTATGGAACTTCTGTCAAAAACAGAATATTAAGATCTATTCAAATATTGCGAGCTGACCTTACTTCCAGAAGAGAACTTGAGAACAGGTTTAGGGACCACGCTAGGTTTGTTCACATTAGTGATAGCGCTAGGGGCCCTCTTCACCACAACATTCTGTTGGTTGCCTGTCGGTTTGGGAGTGGTCACAGTCTTGATGGTGGGTGTTGAGGATATGGTGGTCTTTGCCATCACTTTCTTTGTGGCTGGCTTCAGGCGGTAGTTGCAGGCTGAGAGACAGTAGCTGGAATTTATAGAAAAAAGATAATAGACTATGTAGGTAGTGATGTGGCCAACAATAAACAGAAAAGTTTGTTTGCCAACAGTGGGATTGAGATTAAAAAATAATGTATTATTTTATAGTTTATAAGTGTTTGTCTTAAGAAATCTCGAGAACTACCAATTCCACAATCTTTTGTGCATTAATTTTTTTCATGTTCAGTGCTTGCTAAGGAACAATTAAGCTCCATAGAGTACGTGGAGAGCTTGGGTAGCTTATCCATGTTTATGTCATAACAGTAGCCCGATTCACGTAACCAAAACCGTAATGATATCTCAGCGATATAGTCATAGTTGATAGCCTTTTCGTAATTACGACTATATCGCTGAGATATCGTTACAGTTTTGGTTACATGAATCAGGCCACAGATGGTTGGTGATATTCTGCCTGCAAGTACATACAAGCAGGGGGGTATTTCAATAGACCGAAACTGATTATTGCTTTCGTACTGGGTTAGTAATAGCAGTATTGGACTGACGTATCTTTGTTGTTTTAAACTGTTTTATGGCTTACCGATCAGGCGGCAACCGCAACCCACAGTGTGGCTTTATCATGGGCAACGGATTGACATTCTTCACCCTCGATATCTCCAGCAGCACCTCCCTCGGCGGCGGGCTGGTGAACGACTTGTCGAGTTGCATTTGCACAGACAGCCTCACATCTTCCAGATCAATAGTTTTCTTCTTAGCGTGGTTAGCAAATACCCGCGCATCGTCTAATACAGATGTGACGTAGCGGTACGTGAACTCCAGGAGCTGGTTCACGACCCGGGGCTCGTAGTCCGTGATCCCGACTTCCTTCATAATAGACATGATCACTTGTGCATCTTTCGGTAGATGTTTTGCTTGCATGTTCGATTTGGATTTATCTTTCTCCGACATAATGAATGTTTTGTGTTGATGAAGAGAAATGTTAGTTACAATAATAGTGTATTTCAAAGACAATATAATCACTGTAAGTATCCCTTTTTAATTTATAAATAAATAATCAAAGGAAAGGGAACTTTCTCTTGCTTTGCATTTTTTTTGGCAGTCAGCACAGCAGCACAGAATAAAAATATTCAGTCAGTCAGTCTGGCTGTCAGTCAGTTTGTTTACGTCAGGGGGGTGAAAGATAGACCAAATAGGCCCATTGGAAAAGACAGGCACGCCACCTAAACTACTTAACATGAAACCAAACTGCTAAAATGTACGGTAGATGTCTCTATACTCAATAGTCGTATTATATTATAGTATTTTTAAAATATTTATTTTATGAATAAATTACTCAATAATTAATTAATAATCATTTATTATTGCTCTTGTAAATTATATTTAATATTATTTTTACTTTCTCACTAAGTGACAGTTATGACCTTATGTTGACATGTACCAATGACAGCTTGTGAGAAGAAAATAGGGATGCCCGATTTTTTGCTTTGAATCGGTCTTCTGGATCGTAACCTCCTAAATCGATTCACGATTTAATCGTATTGCCTTGAAGATCTCGGAAGATCGTATCGTAATTTCATTAAAATAAAGAAAAGCACAGTATGCGTGCAAAGTTTACATTATATTACCTATGCCTATTACGGTATCAAAGAACGAAAGATCAGAGAAAACTAAAATACCCGATACCTAATAAAATAAACAAAATATTATCATACCTACCTTCATATTTCATACATTATCGCGTTTGATGTAACTTGAAACTATACTCTTGATTTTTAATTTCGTGGACTAAAATGACAGCTTTTTATGTCAAACGTAAAATAGGTAGTGTTTTATCTGTTCATCATTATGTTATTTTTATGATTCTGGTTCAAATTTAAATTTTATTTACCAAAGAATAAAATAAACAAGATCACTCATAAAAATATATTTAATTTAAATATAAATTGACATTAATTATAGCTGTCATTTTAGTCCATGATATTAAAAATCAGAGAATAATCTAATTTAATGTGTGGGTAGGTAATCTTACTTTGTCGTAGTTATTTTGTCCCCTTCCCGGCAATACGATAGGTATGCAAAGATCGGTTCGTACGTTCGTATGATACGTTTCGGTTGATGTTTAAGTTTTAGTTGATACGATTTTTTTCAAACGATTTTATAGGCATATGATTAGATCTTAGTGACGATCGCATTCCCTTGAATTGATTTAAAAATCGGGGATCATATGGCCGTGAATCGATCTTCCGGAAAATCGATTAAGAGCGGGCATCCCTACAACTACAAGAAAAACGTTCGGTCGGCTGATTAGGTTATTTTTTTCCCGCAGCGTAGAAACTTTTGTTTGGTTGTTATTTATTGTGAGAATTGTTGATTTTGGAGTGCCTTCTCTGCTGAAAGCGTCGTCGTCGTCGTTGCTTCGTCCTGTTGTTGTGATAACTTCCCAGTGACAGTAGTTATATTGCGAAAAAGACGCTACTTTGTGTTGTGTTGGGTGTGGAATTTGGGTACCATACCGCATCGCTGTGCTTTTGTTTACAGAAATTGTTGTTGTGGAATGTTATGTTTTGAAATGATTTAATAAAGAGTTGTACGCATCAATCCATCCATATTTTATTTCATTGTATTAACAATGTTTCTCATTATTGAGCTATTTTTTTTTCTAGTTGAGTTATTGTTTCAATGTCAGATTATTTTAACATTGTCACAATATGCTTAATTGGAAAAAAAAATAGCTCAATAATTGAGAAACAGTAGGTAGTTCAGCATTCGTAAAAGTATACGTAATATATATATATATATACCTACCTATATATAGGTAGGTAGCTACAGCATTAGTTTTTTGTTAAGAAGTACAGAGGCGCTCGCGCTTTCATTGTCCTGCGCCTAAACGCCGCAAGATGTCACTCTTTACTACTTACTATACTCTTTGGTTTACGTTCAGAAACTTGAAAATTTGTCTATGAGTATTTTTTTTTTTTTTTTTATAAGATTAGTTTTACGGCCCCTGGGAACTAGCCCTTTGGAGCCTAACATCAGTATACTTTAATTACATTTTTTTCTTAATTCTACCTTATAACTACCTTAAATCTACCTTATAACTACCTTATTTCTACCCCCCCAAACCCTATCAGTAAAGTGGCGGATACTTTACTGACAAATTACTAGACTTCTTGGGAGAAGCCGAAAATCATGTTTCATCACTTTTGTTCCAATTGCCCACACTCACGCACATTTATGACCATATAATGGTTAATATTCCACCAATATTACACATTATAATACACGAAAACACAAGTTTTGGAAATTAAAACAAAAATCACGACATGACTTTTCCACTTCCCGCCAAAAAGCCCCCTATGAGTATTTTTTTTTTTTTTTTTTAATTAGATTAGTTTTACGGCCCCTGGGAACTAGCCCTTTGGAGCCTAACATCAGTATACTTTTATTAATTTTTTTTTCTTAATTCTACCTTATAACTACCTTAAATCTACCTTATAACTACCTTATTTCTACCCCCCCAAACCCCATCAGTAAAGTGGTGGATACTTTACTGACAAATTACTAGACTTCTTGGGGGAACCCGAAAATCATGTTTCACCACTTTGTTCCAATTACCCACACTCACGCACATTTGTGCACATATAATGGTTAATATTCCACCAACATTACACATTATAATACAAGAAAACACAAGTTTGGGAAATTAAAACAAAAATGACAACATGACTTTTCCACTTCCCGCCAAAAAGCCCCCTATGAGTATTATAAGTGTCAGTGTTGGCAGATAAATAAATTTACTACCAAAATAGTATAAAAATATAATAATATATTTTTCTTTTCTACACGTGTCGGGTATTATACGGTCCTCGAAGGGTATACGTAAGTAAGTCTCTGGTGAAGTGCACCATGCGTGCAATCATTAATCATATTAGTATCCATACTACATGTAACTGGGTGATGTATCGCAGGATTCGCCAGCGAGGACTCTGAAGGTGGGTAGGTACTGACCGGTGTTACAGGGCGCAATGTAACATGTTACAAAGCGATGAAAGCGATCATTCGTGCTGTCAGCACGTGGAAACGAGCACGAACACGCGGGGAACTAGACTGATTTTAGGACACGGGGTAACGTTCATGTTATTATACTCATGTTCATGTAATTAAAACACGTTGTCTATAATAACCATTTCGATTTTATTCAGTTAAAATATGAAATAACTTACGTGTACAGTAAAAATAAGTTGATTTTAGATAGTCATCGAAGTGTTAACTCAAGTATGTATATCGCTAGAAGCCGCGCGGCCTGCGTCTCAACATTGCGACTACCTTAACACCTTGTTTACCAAGACAAGTGTACTAAAATACATTCTAATGATTACATTATTGTAATTTGTATTAGGTACATTAACATATAAATGGACAATTTGGACGTACAGTTGTGGTATTTATATTTACTTTAGTGATAAACAGAATGTCCTAAGGTTACAGAGTATGTTCTCTTCACTTTCGTTCCATAGATATTAACCGTTAATATTTACAGATTTTATTCTAGACCTAAAATATTAAACATTATTGTATACTCTCGAACATTCATTATAATATTTACCTCTTTTACTTCATTTAACATTGCATAGTTTAATCGTCGATGAAGATCTTATTTGACACAAACAGTGGGGTATTACTAGTTCCTATTGAGGTTTTTTTATTTACGTGTATCGCCATGGGTATCGCCTATAATGTCATGGAACAAAAGTAAAGCAACATTTCTAACTTTAGAGCGATCAATTCATCATTTAATGAAAAATCCCGTCGAAAATTAATCTATTGTATCGTCCGTGATATGTTTAGAGCTGAAATGATAAAAATACAAACATTGATGTGTGATCGCTCCTGAAGGCGAATAGAAAATAATGTATTATTGCTATCGTATCAACATTATTATTGGTTATACAAATCGATGCGCACATCACAACGTGTTGCCGTCCAGCTTTCATTTCTATAGCTAATAAATTGTGCTATTCGCTGACACCATCCGATTAGACTATCATCATTCTTTACTATCCTTAATTTATAATTATATATCACCTAGTGAGGTTTCAAACAATAACCTACAAAACCCTCACACGTTAAGCCTTTATGAACCAACTGTTTTATGTTTTATGAATAGGTATGATCACAAAATATAGATTTTATTTTTGCGATAGGTTAGAAGTAGAGTTTTGGATTATCTATTACTTAGTTTTATTATTTGAAATTACGACCAACCTAAGGTTATAACCGTTGCGAATGGTTTAGTCGACAGTTTAAAAAAAAATGCAATTATAAGTTATTTCTACGAAAACTCTGTATATTTTACGTATTTCAGTTTCAGTTATCTTCAGCAACGTGTGAGGTGACCTATAAGAGACTAAATAGGTAGAAATGTACTTAATGATCTACTCTCGTACAGTCAATACAATATTATCAACAACATAACTAGGACCTACTTACGAAAAAACTATGAACATCGCAAAATCCTGAATAACTATCAAGATGATGCGTATGGCTAAGAAAAAAATTATAATACACGTTCATAATTCACTCATTTAACATTTCACAATTGCAAATTCTTATTAAACTCACTAGTACTCGAGTACCTATGGCAAAAATATAGCAAATGGCACTGTTATTATAATTCGTTCCGGAAACTTGTCCAGTTACAGGCATTTTGGGTTCAGAAGAAATATTTGCAATAGTGATAATCTGAATCACAAAGTTTATAGAATAGTTTTAATTAAGAATTATAATTGCACAGTTAAATTAAAAATATATTTTACAATAAAACAGTATAAGCTCAACTCTATTATTAATTATTATCATTAATTCATTTAGCATTTAGACAAAAACAAAGTGTCCATAGATATAAAATATTGCAAGATTATATAGGAAAACACTTACGTAATTTACACCATTATTGTAAGTATTTCATTACAAAAATATTCAAACATATCAAATTCAGTCCATAAGCTGAAAATCACCAACTTTTTATTAGCAATTCGCAAAAGGCACTCCTTAATGCAAAACAATTGTCCAAAGTCGTGAAACACTGGGTGGGGGTGTGTAGGAACCGATCATTAAAACTGTTGAGCTTATTCATAAAAGCGTTCCATATCGGTGAACTAAATTATAACTTACGCTATTTATATCATAAGAAACAGGAAGAAACTACAAATAGACAAGTCAATAACGTTTTTTAAACAATACAAACAAACCAGTACATAATAGAGTACAAATTTACTTCAGCTAAGCTACGGTTTACTCTCTGTAATGCTGCCTAAATCTTATTATGTAGTCTCTGAAACATTCACTCTCTATACAAAAGAAAATGAACGAGTCAAACTACTTACTTTATACTTTGTTTGCACTTGATTTCATTCCGTCGACTATTGCACATAACATTTCCACGATAAATATTTACATCAGTTAGTTATTGTATGCGTAACATGATTTATTCGATCACTTGAAGCTTCCTTCCCGCCGAATGGGCCGGAGGGCGGCGCGGGCCCGGGCCGCGTCGCATCTACAATGTCCGTGCACTCTACTAGATCGTGAATTAGATCTCGGCGGTCAGCTCTGCAGAAACCTAGAATGACATTCATTAGATTTACTTTTATCAAAATCTGGTAGAAATTTAAACTATTATATTGCAACATTATTTAAGAACAGTAAAATAAAAAATGGCAAATATTTTAAATTTAGCGGGAATATCAAGACAAGGATGAGTGGATGATTGAATTTTTAGAAGATCTATTTATAATAAGCACCATAATATATTATGGATAAACAAAAATAAAAAGTGTGTTAGTGTGATTAAAAAAGTGGCGACTCGCCCATAAGCATCGTTCATTTTTCGTCCAGTGCAGGTAAATTCTCAGACTGTGCCGTGCCATTCTAGAAAGTGATGTAATCATGGTGTTATCATAAAATAATACTCTATGGGTGTTATGTAATGCGTCCCTCCATCCCGCAGACAAATGCAGTCGCGGTGGCGGCGAGTCATCACTCGTCCGCGCTTTTATTGAATTTCTCTTTACTACAGACTGCACTCGTCCGGTAAAGCTGTAGGAAGAAAGCATTTTCACCCGTAAGCACTTCCCTCACGATTCAAAAATAAAAAATAATACTCCGACCACCACCGCCTGCCGCCATCGCGACCACGACTGAGAGGTTTTGTGTTTAGTGTTGGGTGTAGGGCTTCGTTCTGAGGCTTGTAATGTGGTTGTTCAGTTGTTTTTTAACTCGCGTGAATGTAATGTGTGAATGAATGTCGGAACGACTCTCCGGTTGTGTTGTTTTGTTTTTATAACCTCAAATTATCTTTGTAACATTCTGTATAGTTTTCTGAAATAAGTATAAAATATACCCATGTTATTATAGCGAATCAAATTATTCATTATAAGTTATAACAAGTAAAGATAAATTTAAAAATACGTAGTCTGATTAATAATTCAGTGGAGTAAAATGACAGATATAAATGTGGATTTATATTTTAATTGAATCTACCTATTTTTTATGAGTGATCATGTTTTTGTTATTCTTTAGTAAATAAAATTGAATTAATTTGAACTAGAATCATAAAAACAACATTATTCATGATGAATGGAACAAATTATTTTTACGTTTTATATAAAAAGCTGTCATTTTCCTCCACTGAATTATTAATCAGACTGCAATTTCACTTCAGAAACACAAAGTGGAAGACAAATTACCTACTTAGGTAAATTTTTAAACTTCAAAGCTTTTTATAAACATCGATTTTGATTGTTACAAAGTTGCAACCAGTCCGAGCACTCGGAGGCTCGGAACGGCCTAGTTGCGTCAACTGAATTCTTTACACACTGAGGTACAGAACGGCGGTGTTCGTGTGCAAAGTTGCCCTCGGAGCGTAGCCTCTGAACGCGGCCTAGGTGTAGTGTGCGTCAGGGTATGTGTATGCGAGTGTGTGTGTGCGTGTGTGTATCCGCTCTCGGCGCGTGGCGCGTGTACCTATGTGGTGAGCCCGGGTTGAGAATGTGTGTATGCGTGTGTGTACCCGCTCGCGGCGTACCTATGTGGTGAGCGCGGGCTGCGCGTGTAGTGGTGTGTGCGGGCGTCACGTGGCGCGTGTACCTATGTGGTGAGCGCGGGCTGCGCGTGTAGTGGTGTGTGCGGGCGTCACGTGGCGCGTGTACCTATGTGGTGAGCGCGGGCTGCGCGTGTAGTGGTGTGTGCGGGCGTCACGTGGCGCGTGTACCTATGTGGTGAGCGCGGGCTGCGCGTGTAGTGGTGTGTGCGGGCGTCACGTGGCGCGTGTACCTATGTGGTGAGCGCGGGCTGCGCGTGTAGTGGTGTGTGCGGGCGTCACGTGGCGCGTGTACCTATGTGGTGAGCGCGGGCTGCGCGTGTAGTGGTGTGTGCGGGCGTCACGTGGCGCGTGTACCTATGTGGTGAGCGCGGGCTGCGCGTGTAGTGGTGTGTGCGGGCGTCACGTGGCGCGTGTACCTATGTGGTGAGCGCGGGCTGCGCGTGTAGTGGTGTGTGCGGGCGTCACGTGGCGCGTGTACCTATGTGGTGAGCGCGGGCTGCGCGTGTAGTGGTGTGTGCGGGCGTCACGTGGCGCGTGTACCTATGTGGTGAGCGCGGGCTGCGCGTGTAGTGGTGTGTGCGGGCGTCACGTGGCGCGTGTACCTATGTGGTGAGCGCGGGCTGCGCGTGTAGTGGTGTGTGCGGGCGTCACGTGGCGCGTGTACCTATGTGGTGAGCGCGGGCTGCGCGTGTAGTGGTGTGTGCGGGCGTCACGTGGCGCGTGTACCTATGTGGTGAGCGCGGGCTGCGCGTGTAGTGGTGTGTGCGGGCGTCACGTGGCGCGTGTACCTATGTGGTGAGCGCGGGCTGCGCGTGTAGTGGTGTGTGCGGGCGTCACGTGGCGCGTGTACCTATGTGGTGAGCGCGGGCTGCGCGTGTAGTGGTGTGTGCGGGCGTCACGTGGCGCGTGTACCTATGTAGTGAGCGCGGGCTGCGCGTGGTCGGGCGGCGGCGCGTGCGCGGGCGGCGGCGGCGGCGCGGCGTACTCCACCACCTCCTGGTAGATGAGCTGCTTCCACTGCTCCACCGTGTGCTCGCGCTCGTCCACCGAGTGGTCGTACGCGGCCGGCGCCGGCTGCGGGGCAAGTATTGCATTATCGTGCCTATTTCGAAAATGTTCATTGGTCTGAACGCACATATTGACGGCATCAAATGCGGCGATTCAGTAATTTTGAGGTTAACAGTCGTAATCGAATAGAATAAAACTCATCGATTCTGTGTCTAACGCATCTCTAATGTCTTTTTATAGGTGATTTTGGTGTAGTGTGTATAGTGTAGGTACTGACCGCGTTGACTTCCCCCTCGTCGTACCACACGTTGATGTAGGGGTGTAGCAGCGCCTCGTCCACGGAGATGCGCCGCTCGGGGTCGATCACCAGCATGCGCGACAGCAGGTCCCGGGCTTGCGACGCCTGGACACACCGTTATAATCACCAAACTAATGTATGTACTCAGCTTAATATATTCATTGTGATACGGGATTTCGAGTAAGCATGACGCTAACCCAATTGCGAACCTGAATCGCTAAAATTCAAGCTGCCAAACATTGACCTACAATGTCATGGTATTGGAATATTTTTTTTATTTTTATCTATCTGAGGGCCCCATTTCGTAAAATAATATAGGTACATAATTCTACTAAGAACGTTGCCAAGTATTCATAATCAAATAGTAGGATTAGCAAGAAAAAATAATTATGAACGAAGAATTTTGATACTGGCAACACTATGTCGTCACCATAAGTCTATGATTACTCATTTTGGCGCCATAAAAAAATAAAAAAGGCACGTGACTTGCCTTGAGCCGGTTGTGTTCATTGCTGTCGCTGGGGAAGAGTATGTCCGGGAAGAGCCGCTCGAACGTGTAGCCGGAGTACCGCGGCCGGTTCTCCACGTAGTTGCGCACGGTGGGCTGCAGCCGCGCCATGAACGCCGCCGACGGCGTGCCCAGTTGCTCTGACACAAATATTGTTTGCTAAATACAGTAAGTGTTCCACTTTTAAGAGAATCCACGCAACTTCTAATCAACGGTAAAAGGGTCGCAGTTTTTTTTTGTACAGGCATATCCGTACTCGTGATAAGTTGATTAGTACCGTGGTGGGACTAGTTTTATTAAAAAGTACCTTATTAACTCTATTTAAATAATACCAGCCTCGACAGTTTTATCGATGTGAATATGTGCTACAGTTTCACAAACAGTAATTGTTAAAAAAGATAAAAGACTGTCAAAATTTGACAATTCTCTATTTGAAAATTCTCTTTTGTAAGCTTGTAGCACTGTAGTTTGTGTAGCAGTGTGTTGATCACTCACCAATAATCTTGTTCCACTGGTCGATGTGGTCGGTGCCGGGGAACAGGACGCCGCCGCGGATCATCTCGCCCATGATGCAGCCCACTGACCAGATGTCCACGTTCTCCGTGTAACCCATGCCTAGGATTACCTGCGACAAACAAGACCGTTCATTCATTCGAAATTCAAATAGTGTTGTTTCTTTATTTGTTGCCAGTTAACAACAAACTTTTTTTTTTACTATTATTTTAAAAACTTAAAGGTCCGTTCATTTTACTACATAGACTAATAAGCAACCATTAATATAGAATTTAGATTGGTTCCTCAAAGATCGCTGTCTTCCCAAAAACGCCACCAACTTTTGTCGATTGCAGTCTTATTGACGTAGTGATTATGCGCTCTTTGTCTTATTATTCTGTACTTAATTTATAGGGGTTGAGGTATTCATCGTTATGTTACTCTACTCTGGCAACATTGACAAATTTTTGCATCTGCACTTCAAGTGAAATGAATCTCCGTAGTCGAGTCCTTACCTCAGGCGCCCTGTAGTACCTGGTGACGACGTAGGGCGTCATCATGAAGGTAGTTCCGGCGGTGCGCGCCAGCCCGAAGTCTAGGATCTTCAGCGTGCAATCGCTCTTCACAACTATGTTTGACGGCTTCAAATCCTGCACCAATAGATTACAACATATTAGTTCCCGCAGTAACAAAGCATATAGCATTGCTACCCTCTAGATTCTAGAACATAGGATAATCCGTTTATTGCAGTATTTCTTTTTTCACGCGCATAGAATAGGTTATAGATATTTAACGGCAAATGGAAGGTCTTTCAGGGTGTTTAAAACAGGATTAATTTTTATTTTCATTCATTAGATACATCCTCTTTTATAGGCGCTGGGCAGATTAGACCCTATTTTGTGTGTAACCGTTTCCTGCGCGTTTCAGAATTGTACTGATTTCAATGGCAAATAGTATCGTTTCAATAAGCGCCATCTTTTCGAATTTGTAGGTAGTTCTGTTTTCGTTGCAAGATTCTAGATGTCGCTATATGTTTTATTCACTGACCCGATGTATAATCCCGGCGAGATGCAAGTGCTTGATGCCGCACAGCATCTGGTACAGCAGGTAGCTCATGCGCTCGTGGTCGAGGTCCATCTGGATCACCTGGCACAGGTTCGCATCCATCAGCTCCATCACTAGGTACACGTCCTGGAACTCCTCGAGAGTCTTCTGCGGCGTGAACGCGTTGAGCAGGCCTATTATCTGGAAATACGGATGATGATAAGTCAAGTTCGCCTTGGGTTTTGTTTCCAAATTCAACCTGGTAGACAGTTTTACGCTGCGTAATGTCACGTTATTTACGTAACGTTCTGTTTCATGTGTTACATGCTATTTGTGCCATAATATAACACAATATAACATTTATATAGACTTATATTAGTATTAACCGGACTATCCATGCAGATTATAATCAGCGATTTAAAACTATATTTTCAATTATTTCACTTAGCGCTTTGTAATTACGCTAGGCCCACTCTAATAAATGTCAAAATCGATAGTAAATAAGCATCATAGTTCGTAAAAGTCTTAAAACTCATAAAGTTACATTGGTCCCACGATGGGCGCCAACTTCAATTTATTAGCGTGACTAGAAAATAACACTTTTGGAGCGCTATAATCGTAAAGTTTTTGATTTGATTCACTTTATTCGTGGAACTGATCGTTTTTAACTTACATTTTTATGATTTACGAGTTTCATTAGCTTGAATTCGCGGTACGCGCGTTTGGCGTGCGTGACATTCTGGAACGGCCGCGATAACTTCTTGATGGCCACGTTCTGTTGTGTCACTGTGTCGTACGCGGCGCTGCAACGGAAAACAATTACTATGAATTAAGAAAATACGCAATGGATGACGATCATGGAGATATTATAGATATACGTTGATGACATAATTTCTAAAATGTACATTTTTAACAAATCGTTCTTTATGAATGCGATTCTTCGTTTGAAGCCATGCAAATTAAGGCTGGGAAATAGACGTCCGATTCTGTCTGGATCTGACATCTATTCTCAGCCTAACGGTTATAAAATCTGTGTTATTTGTTTATTAAATTAATGGTAGGCGTAGTTAAAAATGTCTATCTACCAAAATGGGGAACCAATGAATTATAAACGTACGGTTTGTTAGTGTCCACTATGCAAAAAATATTAGTCACATTATGGCTTCAGGGGCATAAGGTCGGGTCATACACTGATTACAAAACACATTAAGAACGACTGGCGCGAGGTTATAAAAATATCGACTTATATTTTAGTAGGTATATCAGTAAATTCCACATCCAACCTTATGCCTCCTTTCCCTTCTCCGTCAATTTATTTACATTCGAATAAGATTTGGCGTTTATACTTAAATATTTTATATTCGTATGGTAAAGTACGATTTGAAAATATGCTGTAAATAATTTAAAATGGGCTTAAAACGATCGAAAAACAACAAGTCCATGAAATGCCAAGACAAAATCAAGTCTCCAATTTTCCACAAAACGTCTCGAAACACAAAAGTGACAGTTGCAGGGCTGTGTTTAGTATTAGTTCCTAAAACCAAAGCGAGCGAAAACATAACCGAGCGCCATGTCGGCAAGATGGCGTCGCGGTCCTTACCACACCATTCCCTGCGCGCCCGCGCCGCGGCTCACGAGTTCCGTGTACCGAGTGGGTACCGTGAACACTGTGTCACCGAGTGTGACCGAGTAAAACTGAACCATCGCTAACCGGCTAACATTCACTACTGGATCAGCTAAAAGAGAAACATAATAAATTGGTGTATCGTGTTGAAGCCGCTACTGTGTTGTTGTGTAGGTAATAGTGTGGTATAGTGCGTTATATTACATGCATGTGTGCGTGCAGTGATGCAATCAAGATCGAAGGCCTAATTCACAGCAAGATTCTTTGGTTTGCAGTCGACACAAGATCAAGCTGGGGTCATTTTATCATCGTATCGGATCCGCGACATGACATAACATACGACGTTACAAATGTGATACTACGCAACACTAATTTTCTAACGTGGACTCGGCTTAAAATGCCTCGTGATCAAGGATTGGAGAAAGAAGTTTTTAATTACACGTGTTAACATGGATAGGGAAATTGAAACCTTTTACATGGCGCATTAGTTCGTTATTACGGAAGGGTAGTTTGACTGGCCTATCAACTCCAGCCTGGCATTCCACTACCTACGGAAAGTAAAGTTTGTCGCCTCATGAATCGAGAGCTTTAGCACAAATGGTTGTATCCGTGCTGCGACTATCGATTGTCCGTACATTTTTGGCCGACGCAGTGCGACATCGTGCTAAAGATTTTCAGATGCAAGCTGCAAAAGTCAAAGGGTGTCCTAGAAATATGGCTTAACCCCAACCTGGTATCATTAAAAACTGATAATTATTATCTATATATAATTGCTAGTAGCGCCACTAACAGCGGTTTCTTCAACTACAGCAATGCAAACCGTTATTTAATTATTAAGCAAATATTCAGAGCTAACGAGACTTCCAATTTATTACTCGTTGATAGGAGTGGAAATTGGATATGATAATGATGAAGTGCGAAGTGGATCAGATCGCAAGCCTTAATTAATGTGCCGAGCGGATCCGTGCTTGTGGAAAGGACTTCGTGCAATATAGGCGTATCTTAATAACTGATCTCTTTAAAGTAATTTTAATGCATTTTCAGTAAGTGCAACCAGTACTCACCACAAAAATAGTTAGCTAGAAATATTTTGTCCGACCAGACATTGTAAAATCCGACAAGAAACAATAGATAGGTGCAAAAAACTGTTATTGTCGTCGTCATAACATATATTTTTTAGTCGTATGATAAAATGGTGCATGCTTAAAGTAATCTGTGTAGTTATATGAGAGCATACTTATGTAAATTGTAGATAAAGTTATATACTCTAAAATCCCCAACATTTTGAGAAATGAAACAAATACGAATCATCTGATATAATAAAAAATATAATCACATAACTCGTATTTATTACAGAAATAAAAGATAACAACTATACAACATAGTCTTTAGATATTCTGTTTGAAGACCAGACTATAATTAGTGGAATACTTACCTGTTCCAACTCCCTAATCTGCTAGGCTATTCTGTAACGTCATACTCACTTCGCACGCGTGAATTTTCTAGTGAAATGTCAAATTTCAATACAAGATTTGACATATCACCTGCAAATTCACGCGTGCGAAGTGAGTTTGTCGTTACAGAATAGCCTAGCTGATGATGATCTGATCTAACACGATCTATAAATACGAAAACAAGGAGTTACCAATGCGTCTAACTGTATAGCTTTGCCATTTTTTGTCAGGAATTCCATCCAAAAGTACTGGTACTACTAGTAGCCAAACATATTACACTACACCACCTGATATTAAGGGGCTGTTTCCCTAAATCCGGGAGGTATAACAACAGAGACTCTCTTTTAGAGTCAGAATTAGGGACCCTTAATATCGCGCTGTAAATATCGGTTAGAGTAACCTGCATAAGCACTCGCTTAACATTTCCTAGGGTTGTGTTACTTGTGATCTCACCATACTATCCCCTGCGCGCCGGATCCGATGGGCTTCAGGTTCTGGTAGCGCTTGAGGATGGTGAACCGTGTGTCGCCGACCTCGACGGTGTAGAAGTGAGGGTGGCGCGGCGGGGCCGACATGGCGGAGGCTGGGGGCGCCGCGTGGGGCATGGACCACCCCTACCTGTGGACACCCAACCACACTATGGTAAAAAGAATACAAAAAAAACGTATAAAAAAAACTTAATAACCAACATTCCTCTCCTTGTCTTTTTTATTTGGCGGCACCCGTATCAAATAGCGGATGCCGCCATGCAATTCCTTTGCGAACCACAAGCCACTTAACGTAATTAAATTAAAGTAAATAAAAAAAAAAACAATATGGTAGATCCTTGGAATAGTGAAATTAGTAAGATTGGTCATTGCAGCTCATATACGGGCTGGTTCGACCGGGGTAGCCTTTCATAGAAGATCGGCGAAAAGTATATTTTGTATTGGCGCTTCGTACGCCGAGTGAGAGAGCCGGAAGCCCTCACCATCCTTTTCCCTCCCACTATACCACTCTTCTTCAGGTCGGCAACGTGTGTGCGATGGCTTTGGTATTGTTTGCTACCTTTGTTTCGCCTTCGAAGCGCAGCATTTGGTTGGATTAGATAGACCAACGAAACAGTTATCTATACTTACTTTTCAAAAATATTTGTATAGAGTGTGCGAGCGGTGTCCATATATTGCGCGTGCGCGTTATTGTCGGCCTGCACCAGCTCGGAGCGCCGCACGTCACGGGTATCACAGGATCAGTCTTGGAGCCGTTTGGAAGACTACACTACGCCGATTACGTCTGTTAACAAAGATAAACTCGATTTTATAATCACGTTTTTTGGCGCCCAACGAGGGACCTAATCAATGAAGCTGGCACCCAACATGGGCTTATCCCATGACCCCCAAAAAGTTAATTATTCTAGCTTCGAGTGTTAACAATAGCTTTGTGTAGTCTATAACAAGAGGTTTGTCTGTATCTGCTGGCTCACAATGAACCGGGGTTGACGGCTCACTGAATAGTTAGTAGAAGCTTGTACACAATACACAAGTTTAAATTAGTTGACGCCGCAAATTTTCGAGGATTCTTGTAGGGATCCTTCAATTAAAGGAATATAAACTTGCATTAATAGTGAGATCATCTTATAAAAATATTTGTTCAATACTTCAATTGATAGCTACAACATTAATAGAATCATAATAAAAAGAAAAAACAACTTTCAGACACTGAAAATAGGGCTCAGTACAAGTGTGTCTTATCCACCCGCCATCCCAACATAATGTGGTATTCAGTAATACTTTTATTTACCAAGTAAACTGTCAAAACGTCATATTTATTTGTTGGATAAATGTTATCCGTCGATTCTGAAACAGGCCTTTAATCTTAGCGTCAGTGGAAAGGAAAAAACGCGAATACGCCAAAATGGTACTTTTGGAAAATGAGGCTTAAAGTAATTTACTTTAAACCTCATTTTCCAAAAGTACCGTTTTGGCGTTTTAGCGTTTTTTCCTTTCCACTGACGTTATTATTTTTTATCGTATGGGTATTATACAGAACAAAGTTATTCAGATTATGTATACTGTCTGAGCTTTATGCATAATTTGTATAAGATAATAGAGTTATAGCCCTATATAAGTTATGGACCCGTCTGTTAGTCTGCGAATTCGCACAATAAGACGTAGAATGACGTCTGCGATAGATTTATGCAAAGGTTTATTAAGATTTCGTACACAGTGGGCAAGTTTAAATGAGAAATGTCGTTGGAAACATCTACGAGATTGTAAAGCGGCCGCACACTTTCACACACTTTTCAAAGATTACAGAAGTCTCCACAATCAGTTGATCTACAAACTGTTTTATTGTTGTAATCAGCAAAAATATAAACAAGCCTAGAACAGTATACCAAACTTAATTCGAATAGAAAATGCCTCGAAGGAAACATTAAATGGATCGGTATTAAGTCGAAATTATTCGTAAATTACTAAAGCACTAAGCCTTATCTCGGGTTACGTCGACTATCTTCTTAAGTAGTTAAATCTAGCGATTAACAGTAATTGCTTCGGGCAAGCCTAAACATAACTTCAGTAATAAAGATCTTGTAAATGTTAGCGCTTGGAATAAATCTCTCCGTGTTTTAAATTATTTCAGTAAGAATGCTTATGCCTCCGATTTTTACCTAATCATTCCTGTTGAAGTCCTTTACCGACTAAAGGCAACTGACAAGGCTGTAATAGTACATTGTTATCCGAGGGGCAAAGTAACTTATGAATTGGTCCCGAGACGGGGTTTGGCGCCCGAGCGTAGCGAGGGCGCTAATAGTTCGAGGGACCAATAATAAGTTACTTTAACCCGAGGTAAGCACGGTGCTTTTCATCACGAATACAAGGAAAGAGAAATAAAAACATAAATGAAGTAGCTAAAGAAAAATGAGTGAGCTATACTTGTACAACTCGAAAAAATAAATGCAGATCGGATCGCCGTTTTTTAGTGGTTGTAAGAAGTTTGGAACTATTACATTCTCTTTGGTTGGAACATGGTTCAATAGAAATGTGAAAATAGTACTCGTATTTTTTTATAATTTGACAGCATCGTTGACAGAGCGGACACAGTCGTATATCTGGATATACGATTGTGCCTGTTCTGTCAACGAATTTGCAAGACCTAAAAAGTATCACCTTCTGTCGGCTCTTCAGGTTTCTTTCGACCTACTTTCCGCGTATGAGTGATGAAAAATAAATAAATTGTATTATACAAATTTACCGCGAAATATAAAACATAGAAAAGTCAAGTTGCAAGTCGCGTCACAGCGGGCGAGTGCGACTTGACTCGCTCCAATTACTCGCCACTAGCACTCGACACGAATCCCGCCTCTCCACTGTAGCGGTACGAGAGTCGAGACGGCTGGTGCTTCCAACAAAACTCTTTACACAAACCTCATGGTTGGTTTTGTGGTTAACATAAAAATAGTAATCCTTGAAAAAGAGATTAATATTTAAGTATCCTCATTCCTTATGTGTAATTTATCATATTATAAATGCAATAATATGTTGGAAGGTTGTATGGTTTTAAATCAAGATAGGTGTTGGAAACTAATGAGTATATGCTTTGTAGAGAAAATCATCTTCCACCTAACATTTTTGATATCGCATCATCGCCATACATTCATCATTGCATCATTGTAGTTTGGGAACAAATAGTTGGTTAAGTCTGGGATATTATTATTATTTTATCGAAGCAAAGTGTCTAAAGCACCAACATTTTGCTAGACAAGTGCTGGATACATCCTCTGAATATTTGATGGCAGTCGGTCAGTTCCCGCCGGTGTTGCGTGCGCATTCCTCATCGCTCAGCTCCGAAGGCGGTCGGAGTAAACGGACTCTCGGGAGCGGAAATCACGACCAATCATATAACTGGTTTTGTCTGGTTTGTGATTGGTGGAACGTGGCAGAGGTGCTGAGAGTTCGAATTTTGATGAAAGGTGGAAATAGATTTACAGATGAATGAAACTTTCTAAGATTTTTTAGGGAAGACGTGCGAGCTAATTTTACTTTAATATTGTATCTATAAACTATAGTAACTGCTTAACATCAGACAGGCTGTATGCTTGTTTGAAAAAGGCGTAAATTCCTCGTCACGCAGAAACAAAACTGGCATATAACTGGCAGTGGCACATCACTGGCACTGTATCGCTGGCATGTTGCCAGGTGCCAGCCGCGCCCGTTTGTTTGCGCGCGTAATGTAGTTTACAGGCATAACGCGGGGATAAGTTCCGTTATGAATTGTAAATATTTGGTTTTGGCTCGCTGGCGTAATAAACTTTTAGGTTGTTTGAACTTTATGTTGTTTATTTCGATGTTTTTGCCTTTGGTCAAACAACTAAACGTTCAAACTATGCAGTTAAATTCGTAAAGTTGTACACAAATGTTTAACTGTTGTTTTATCGATAGAACTTATAGTACCAATGTGGTACTGGTAATGCAGGGACTATTTGTCCACTGCTATTAACTATGAATAAGCCTCGCCTCTAATTTGTAATCTCGCCGCTATAAACTAACGTCCTACTGTATATAGTCTGGATTGTCCTGGGAAATGAATGCAAAATGCACTGCGGCTACGACAAACCCGTAGGTATTTCAAGTTTCATCTCGGAAACCGTAAAGTTAAGGTTTGAATCCCAATGTGTAAAGAGTAAAGTGATTATATGATGTATTATATACCTAATATATATTTCGCACGTACCTATGTCTTTTACTGGTTTATTTTATTAGATATATTTTGTTACTTTTATTTATTTATTTTCTATTGGGTAGCCAGTGCTATGTACCTACATATGACCCATTGAGGAGGGTTGGGCTGAAAATCAGCGCTGGGGGGGTCTCGGTTCCCTCAAGCACATGCTGAGCCAGATTCCTTTTCGGCACAGTTCGCAGTGACCTCTTTTTTATTTTTGTTTCTGTTTTATTTGTTTATGTTCTATGTCTTGCGTGTTGTGTCGAATAAATGTTTTTTCTTCTTCTTCTTCTTTCTAAAGTGGTTTTTTTATTTAATTTGCCGGCTGTAACCTCGGCGATTCACTTGCGTATGAAAATCATGGTTGGAAAACGTTTTATAAGTAGGATTAAAATGATAAATTCATAATGGGATCGTCCAGGGCACGGCACTGCTATGTGTAGATAGATAATTTCTCAAATATTTTTTCACATAGGCAAACAAAAGACCTTTTGTAATCGGTGTTGCCAGGCCCTTATAAAAAACTTGATGTACAGTGTAAATACTGCCTCGGCGTTAAGGGTATTAAATGATAATGGTAACTGTAGATGGATGTAAGGCATTTTTAAAGGATTATGATTTGAAAAAAGATGAGGACGACATTTATTTGATAAATATTAGGTGAGGGTTATTTCATACCAATAGAAAATGTTGTTCAGAGATTGCGTCGTAATGATGGTAGAGGCCTTCAAACAATTCTGTGGCAATTAGTTACCGTCGACACGTGGCTAATGGAAGACATCGCCCCAGCCCGATATCATATAACATTTAATTAGCAATACCACGAATATTGCATTATTGTTTGAATCGATCTTATGTACACACACAGCCTTTTAAAAAAACCTTTACCAATTTGAAAAAAAAAAAGAATCAATTTGGTTTATTAATAGTAACATTTTTTAAAGAAAAGTTAAAAAAGTTTGTGGTATTTCAATTTATTTAGTTTAAAATTCTTAACACATACTTTACTAACTACAAAATCAAGAAAAAAAACATTATTAATAAAAGTTAAAAGCTGGGATTTAAAATTCCAGACGAAATTACTTTCTTTTACCTTCAAAACTATTTTAAAGCCTTACAAATTGTACTTTGTCCAATATGAAGTACTTTGGTCTTTTTGTTTAATATAATACAATGTTTTATGCCATCCACGCCTGCCTTGTAAATATAAACCGAGGCTACATAGGTCAAAGCCCACGCTATGTTAAGTATTAAACTTATAACGTAATTAGTTTGTATTTATTCCAGCGCTCAGGCTCCCAGGGATTTAGTTCAGAGACTAGCCTTGTTTATTTGCAGACTTTAATTACTCGATGTAATTACTGATAGACTAGGCTTACTTAGCATTATGTTGGGCATATTTATGCCACGTTAAATTGCCGAAATTTATAGAAAATACGAGACCGAAGTTTGATGTAAGAAAAAACTAAAGATATGCTTATACGAATTTGTATAATATCCTGGGACATTTTTTGTACACACGGTTACCTGATCCCAAACTAAGCAGAGCTTGTATTATGGAAACCAGATAACTGATATTACTACATATACTACTTTTTTATTTGTAAATACATACTTAATATACATATACACCCAGACTCCGGACATACAGACATGTTCATGCACACAAATGCATGTTTCGGGTAGGAATCGAACCTACGACATGCAGCGTGAAAGGCACCTCCGCGCCAACCACGCTAACGGGCCCGTCAAACATGACAACAATCAATAAATTAATCCTCAATGTTCTTCCGATTCTCGCACAACGAAGCACTACAGACTCCGCTCTTACTTACGTGAAGCGATTCTGTAACACCTACAGGGGGCTTACCACAAGCTCTTATTGCGATTCAATTATAGGAACGTTTTTTTTAGTGACGTTTCTTATTTTCATGACAATAAGGTACGTCATTGCACAAAAAGTAGCTGAAACGTTAATACGTTCCTGTAATTGAATCGCAATAAGAGCTTGTGGTAAGCCCCCAGTACATGCTATTGATTATATTATTCGTAATCTAGATAACTGTCATAACATGACACAGACTCAGTGTTCATTTGAATTTGTGATTAACTAGTTCAGTGCTAATTAATCAAGTTGAGCTTAACTTGGCCAAAGTTGTTAGAGATTACGAATTTCTAACTAAGTTTACGAGTATGACTTATGACTGGTGTCTGGACCACAAAAGGCCAAGGATGCTAGACGTCTTGTAAATTGTACGTGTATGTATTAACTATATTGTTATTTAATAAGCATATCATAACATAACATATCATAACATATCTTTGTTGTTCTAATATTATAATATCGTTATGGCTTGTTGTCAAAATGCAGCTAAGCGATATCATTTTGAAGCCAATGGAGGCATCATCATGATCATTTCAGCCAAAAGACGTCCACTGTTGGACATAGCCATGTCTCAATAAATTGATTAACCAACCAGGATAATAAAATGTAGCACATACTAAGTGACAATTACCGTTCAAATTAAAGTGGTTAATGATCCCATTATAATAACGATAAACGGTCAATAAAATTACATCAACCAAATTGGCCATCACGCGATCCTACTAAAATATTAGTGGGCGAATTCTCGCCAAAGAAAACGGGTGGAAAAATGGCCGGCGGCATGACTCCGCCGTCCCTCCATTTATCACCGCCGTTTCGTTTGCTCCCACAATTTATTTTCCCTGAACTGGCTGGCTTCGTATAAAATGTCAGTTTTTCCTAATTTGAAGCTCCAACAACTCCGCAGACATTTCTTTTTGTAAATAAACAAATTAATGGCGGCGACAGACCAGACCAGCGGGACCGGGAGTAAATAAACGAATACTCTTCTAAAAACATCTAAATATCGGGAAAAATGTTTGGTATTCGCTTTTGTGCTCGCGTCTCGGCTCAAACACGACTGTCGCCGTTACTAATGTCTGTCTATGCTTATTATATAGAAATAGAGCCTAGTCTAATTTGTCGCACTGTCACATTCGTTCCCTGGGACCTCGTAGCAATCTACGCTAATCATATCGCCTCATTTTCACGTTGCGTAAAGCCAGTGTATTTAATATAAGTCAGTATTTGCCCCACAATTTATTTTTATATTTTCAGGCTTCGTTTTAAATATTATCTGACGTTTTTTGTGAGTTATCGATGATTATCGAAGGAGGTGCGCTCGGGGGATAGCTGTCTGTGACATATTTAGATTTATGGTTCAATGGTGACTGCTGGTTAAAAGATAAAATATATTTTTTAAATATTGTATTTAGTATATTTTTCAGCATCTCTTACTATGAATCTGTATAGTGGAGGAATAAGGAATAACCTTATGATATCGCAGGTAAAAGGACAAATATACGAGAGCAACATAATAATGTTGATGAACTTACCATAAGTCGCTCACATGCATTTTGTAGAAGAAAATCACAATTGTTTATATTGTACACCATCTGGAACAAGAAATGGGAACAGTTAACAATAATGTTGCATCAAGATTACGTAAGTTCAGTGAAAAAAATAATGAGTAATATAATGAGCAAGTATTTTATTCAAATTACCGTCGCAACACCGCCCCGGCGGCGGCTTTCCATTTGATACATTTACATCGGCGTTTTTGTCGCTGATTATATCTGAGTTACGCCAAAATAATGAGCATTGGACACGCAAATAAATTTGGGTGGAACTCGCTCGTCTATCGTTACGTAAGTATCCAGATTTATACATATAACCTTTTGGTTGTGAAGGTAACTTGCAAATATCAAACCTAAAAAAAATATTAAAGTGAAAAAATAATGTTTAAAAATGTTACTATCGTGATAATATCGGCGCCAATTATCGCGATTAATATATTATTATCGTCGTTGAAAGTAACGAAGTCGTTACGTAATGAAATCGGTGACTGGCAATTTTGTAAATCTTGGCAATTGAATCGCTTTCTTCGGATTTGCTCAAAATTGTCTATTGTAATGACTAGACAGAATTTAGTGGTCTGCTGACCTACTGACTAAGTGAATATATCAGAAAAGTTGAAATAGGTTCCCACATCTAATGGACTACGGCGTAGCGCGTAGTTCGTAGCACGTATGCTCGTAGCGAAAAAATCGTAGTCACCATAATCTACGCACGCTGACCTATATCCTACAGCTTATAAATCAGTTGTGTAGATGTATCATAACAATGCAGGTTTATATCTCTGACTTAGTGTGGGGGACTGTAGGAGGCATAAGGGAGATTATTGACGAACTATTGATTATTACGTAACGTTTTTTATACAGTGAGGGTTTATTCTATAATGTTCAAAAAAACAATGAATAAGGACCATGATCGGAATAACAAAGCTGTAGAATTGTAAACTCTATCAGAGATCACAATTTTAGGCCTTCAAATATGAATGCAGAAAATGTACAAACTTTTTTTGACCTCAATTTAAAGTCATAAAGCGGCCTAACATAACGAAACACTATTTTGACATAAGCTGTTCATAACTATGTGTCTGTCAAAAAGTGGGGACATTTCTGAACGTTTATAGCTACAAATCGCGGATGCTACGCTTTGCTAACGCCACTGCCCTCACTATTGACAATGCCACAGCATGGCGGCATGGCATTCATATGGTTGTTGTGTGTGTGACGTAGCCGGCAGTAGCGGAGCCTCCGGTAAATTGCCCTCTAGTGTTTTATGAATATGTGAGAGCAGATTCTGGCGACATCTAGAACGTAGCTGGCAATAATTTGAAGATATTTTTGGTCTTTAAAAGCAAGTCAGGCCAAAACATAGAGATGAACCGTGCTATTATGAAAAAGTTTAAGATTAAGTTAAGATACTTTGACCCAAGTATTAACAAGAAATATTTCAATGTATTTACCATTCAGTGGATTTATAAAGGAATGCCGCTAAAAACAGTGACATAATAATACACCAGCCTCCTAATCGTTATATAAAATCAATTCATTCTATGAAAGTACTGAGCTGTATATACTCCGTAAACCTATTTGCGTTTCTTTGAGCGGCTCACTGAAAGTCTTTTCAGTGGCTCTGAGCCTGAGATTAACGCAAACATCGCTTTTAGAGGGATGTGGGAGGGAAAATAATGTTTGTTCACAAGGGTGGTTCCTCTATTTACAAATACTTTTGAAAGTTTTAGGACTGAAGTTCAGGAAGTTATAGTTTGAGTTTAGAGTTGAGATATTTCTAAATTATTAGCTTGCTAACATTAGTATACCCGTATATCGATACGTCAGATTTACATTAGGCTCATTTACGTTATCATCTTTATAGAATTTCCTTAGGTCTATAAGTATGTGTTTCTCTACCTTGCTAGTTAAATGTATTTACTACATAAGTTGGTGTACGTCTACTTCTTGGTTAATAAAAGCTGTGTGAGGTAAAAAAATATGTGATTTGTGTCACAGTAACTATACCTGTATGAGTATGCAACAAAATAATTAATAAGAACATTAATTTCCTCAGTGACACATTGACACATGGCAGTCTGTGTTGGAAAAACAAAAGGCGACAGAAATATTAGTGATTGCGAGTCGCGCTATAATAAATCAAATGATTTATGAGCCGACAGAGAGTAATGCCTCCAGTGTTGAAGTGGTTTCCATAATCTTTTTCTTATTTACACGAAACGAATACAATTTCTTATGGTAGGGTGTTTTATTGATTGTCACAGACTGATGCTTAATCAGTACTCTTAAGGGTACGAATGATACATGGATCTTGACTTTTAGATTCTTGCGCTGTTTGTGCTACGTATTGTTATACCACACACACGGCTGTTACTATAGTTAAAATGTGTATAATATACGAAAATATGTTACTTATATGATAACTATATAGAACTGCTCACCTTCGGGCAGTTTGTTTTACACACCTACTAGTATTTGTATACAAAAAACCTTATTCTATTTTATCCTTTGGTATGTCAAAAGCCTTAAAATACTTTAACAATATCCATGCCGGCGTTCACTCCCTATTCAGCTAGCACCACCCGTGCTGACGAGAGCACTGGACCACCCCTTGCCCCCCACTACCCCTGCATAAATTATCATAACGAGTTCAATAAGAATTTTACGAGCAAAACCGGCTCGGCAAACGTACAACTTTCAAAAATGCTTCGACATTATTCATGTTTGAGAACAATAAATTGAAGTCTCTCAAGTCTCTCTAGAAAATACTTCATTGTATGTCTGTATAGACCTAGAAGACGGTCGCGAGATGACTTGCAGAGTGATATGGAAGACAGAATGGGATGTCTTTGCCAAGTAGGACAGAACGATTCAGAGAACATCAAAGTTTAATACTACTATCCAACGTAGCAGTACCATTAAATGAGGAATATTTAAAAGCAACGTGCTAACATTTTCTCGGCAGTCTGCGAAATCCGTATTATGCAAAGTGTTTAACACTTTGAGTCATTACACCCCCTGCCCTCCCTCTTACCCATCCCAGCAGAGTTGTCCCCGTAGCTGCAATGAATTTCCAGATTTAGCAAAAATACAGTAATCCCTTTACCGGTAAGCCTCCTGCAATTTTCCTGTCAACGTAAGCCGACTGCGCTGTCGTAATTTATGGGGTTTATAAAAAAATATATACAAAACTGTGACGAAAAATAATTATGTACACCCATACACAGTACAATGGTTTGGAACTGGAAACTAAGTAAAATCAGAAACACGGTGTACATTTTGTCCAATTCGCATTTCTTGAGTCTTTCATCAAAATATCTTCATGAACGAAGATAATATTTTCAATATTATTTCAGTTTCCTTTTTATTTAAAAAAATCTTTCAACCCTACTCGCAAGGGACGTCATTGGACGAGGGCTGTCACTATTTTCGGAGCATTAAGCGGTTCATTTGTGATGCTTTTGTCCCTCGCGCTCCGTTGAGCTCGACACGTACCTACTGAATTCTGTTAGCTTATAATGCCGTAAACAAACTATTACGGCATTATATTATCTGCGTGCTGCAGTAGAATTTTTAGTAACCTAACATTATTTTCAGTTCTGTAAGTTTCACAAAGGAGAGAGTTTAAAGTTTATTAATAAACTGTTAAACTTGAGAGTAAAATTTTAAATACCAAATTAATAATTAAAAAATACTTTAGTCTATGCATATAAAATTGATTAAAAGTAATCCCATCGTATGTAAATCAAAGGCCACTAATTGGGCTCCAATGTTGGTCAGACCTGCTGGTCTGACCGTCCATCACCCAACCCTCCCGCTGCACACGGTGTCTACGGGATACCCATCTATATGCAAATTGTCAATTAACCGCGGCGGTCGCGAATACATCGGGACGAATTAACCCGTGCACTGGATGCGACGGGGTCATGTCGTGGGATTTATTTTGACAGTATTCTCTGTTATATCAACTTTGGATAGCTATGTGTGATGAATTAAAATTAAATATCTTTGACTTTGCGGGAAAACTTTGCGTTTGCGGTTTTTCCGTAGAAATGTGCTGAACATTTTCCCCAAATTTTCAGAAAATGTGCCTAGTGCAGAAGTAAATAGTTAGTTCCTGTGTATAATAAATAAAATAAAAAAGCCTTTTATTTCTTGACCAAAAAAATAATAGTTTTACAATTATATTATTCAATTTGCATGCAATTATTTGTAATTTATTATTATTATGATTTAAATTGTTTGTAATTATTTGTAATTTATTATTATTATGATTTAAATTGATTTTAATTATTGTTCCCGTGTACAATTACGACTAATTTTCGCAGGAGTAGGTAGGTGAAAGCCGTCAGTAGAGAGATTTTACCCCCTTGTTTACACTAATAAAACTTAAAATAAAACAAAAAAAAATAGAGATAACAACTTCTTCTCTTCATTCTTTAAAATTATGGACCACACAAGTTTTGCTGTGGATGTCATGTCATGACGACAGCAACTCTCTCGACGTTAGCGTGACGTTATTTATGTATGTCAAGAGCAACATACCGTCCAAAATGAAAGTACGTGACTGTCAGCTAAAGATGTTTAACGAATCACTTAAATATTATTTTTTACATTTTGCTCTTTGCGAAATAAATGATTGGGTTTCATAACTTAATTAATTTGATTGCAAAACTTGATTCAGGAGAGGGCTGTTATAAAATCACGCGGCGTTTCCCCAATTAACGAGATTACTCAGCGGTAAACGGTTAATTTAAAACTTCTGGTTAACTTTGACGTAATCTAGAACACTTGGGGCGCTTGCCAAGATTATAAGTTTAAGCTAAACAACCATTAAGTTGGGAACTTTGTGCAACGCGTCGCTGCAATGCTGATGGTACAATATTTTTATGTAGATTGTGTTTATAATAATATAGCTAAATCTTGTGGGAGCTCTAAAATAAATTTCAACGATGATTTAACATTTTGTACGTAAAACCTTATGGATGCCAATTGAAACATTTTATAGAAATTTTGCGCCAATAAACTATTTACCCACTGAAATGAAAAGCTTCCATGAATAAATTTCGAAGTTGGTAACTGGCTATTTCAGCACGTGGACTCATCGCATTTACATGAAATTAATTCACAGCGCCATATGCAGCTAACGAACTTTCAAATCGTGAAGTTAGCAGTTATGACGTCACACTCCACACTCTTTAGAAATGTTCACAGAGTAACGTTAGCCTGTATACGTCACAGACGATTTATTTACGAAAATTTGACACAGGTTTATGATCAAAAAATCCGAATCGAAAAATTTCAGGAGACCCTTTTTGTTCTGCAAGATATCGCTAAATAAATCTGAAGACGCAAGCAACATTGCCCACATCACCGCCCAATTATGCATTCAACCCTCGCCTCGCCGCGGCCCGCTCCCCGCGACCCGGGCCCCTTTAACCGAGCCCGTATCGGTTACTCTGACACGATCAATTGTTACGCCTGCGGTGTCTTGGGCGATGTATGGAAACGAAAATAAAGATGTGCGTAATGGAAGGATTGAGTTGCATTGAAAGGGTTGCTATGTCACGGTATTTTTTAAGAGTTTGATAGAGATACAATAGTATAACCCGTTCTTGAAATATCCATTGTGTCATTCTCTCCAATGAAAAAAGACAAAAGTGACTCGATGTAACAAAATCTATGGGCACACTCGTGTTCTACAAATTATTATTCAGATTAACAAAGCATTTATAAATATATTGACGAAGACACTTTAGTACGAAAGTCAATAAAAACGCGCGAGTTTATAAAAATAACACTGAGTTTATTGTTCTCGAACTTATAATGAATTAAAATATCTGGAACTAATATCGTAACGTTGGCGTTCAATAAAAAGCAACAAAAATCGTTATCGGGCCCCGGAATAGCACGTGTATCCACTATTTTCCGGTTCGGGCCGGTTGGCAATTCACAATCTATACGAATGGCAATGATCCGAGCGACGACTCGCCCCTAGGCTGTATTTCAGTCCTATCCAACTTACAGTGCAAAAATACTGTGTACCAAATAGAAAAACCGTATTTGAAAAAACAATACAACTTTGAAGTAGGCGTTGAAGCTAAAGTAGATCTATTTGAGTTTTTAATACAAATAGTATTGATTTAGAGTTTCCCAGGCTCATTTAGCAGATATAATTAACCTAATTGATTTCTCTTTGCTTAGTACGAGTATGAGCTGAATTGAACCGGCAAGGCAGATTTTAGTTCAAAGAAACCTTCAACCTACCTCTAAGAACTATTACGCAACCAATTTAATCTTTCGGTTCTAGGTATTAAGTTTCGGCCTCAACTGTTCAACTAGAAAACATCGGTCTAAATGACCTATTATGGCGTTCGTAGGTTAAAAATAAAAGTAATTTATGAACGTTGCGATTTGGGTCTGGCAGCGATTGGGCCAAATTGACTAGCCGCCTTCGAGTTCAAGGGTAATAGCTTAAAGTGCTATAGAATGCTACTTATAGTGTTCTGTTACGTCATAGCAGCGTTGGTAATTATGATTATGTTTTAATCGAACCTCAACACACTCCCTCCCACCACTGTTAAGCAAGGATCCCAGGATGTCCAACGAAAACGCCGAAGTTTAACCCTCGGTGAGTCTCGGGGTAAAGCTAAGATAGTGCAGTGTATAATTTTCTTCCAACTCTTATTCATTCCTTCGATTAAATTCGTGCGCGCTCCAAGACAGTTTAGGGCCTCCGCAGACTAGTTACTTTTAGCATCGGCGATCGGCGATTTTGATGCTGCGTCTCGCTTGTTCGCGCTCGAAGAAACGCGACGCAGCATCGATACGTCACAAAATCGCCGATGCTAAAAGTAGCTAGTCTGCGGAGGCCCTAAACTGTCTTGGAGCGCGCACGAATTTAATCGAAGGAATGAATACGAGTTGGATGAAAATTATACACTGCACTATCTCAAAGGGATAGTGTGATGTTGAAATGAAGCTTCAAGACACTAATGTCCATGCCACCTCATGGTCGGTCGAACAGTGCACTGCGGCTTATTACGTTTGTACTATTTACACCAATACGACAAATTGACGACTTGCAAACATTGGTATCAAATAAACTACAACCAATACACTCTACGTTGGATGCGCACCCAATACTGTACTGGATGCGCTTTCATTTCCAATTTCAATACCACATGGAAGCAGTTCGATAACATTTTAAGACTACGCTATGCAAAACGTTCAACCATTTTCGTATTTCCATGCAAGCGGCTAGTATGAGCTTCGAATATAGTACGGTAAATAGAATGAGCCTGCCGAGGAACAGTTTACATGCCCAAAGTTTGTATACCTAAGGTAGTCACTGCATCACTATAAAACAAAGTACCTAATTTGATGCGGGTGCTAATCCTATAAAACACTGAACATTTCTGGTTTTTACTTATGCTTGATTTTAGGGAGGTAATAAAACGCCACTAAACGAACGGACTCCACTCTCTGACCGATCGATCATTCTCCGCCCTTATAAAGCATTTCGAAAGTTGCAAAGAAATAGTAGCAAAATATAACCGTTCGTACCGCACTCGTTCCATTGGGTCGTAACACATCGCCCGTGATAATGGGTCTCTGCAACCGACGCGTGCCAAACGGAGCAACGCCCTGTATACAAGCGTTAGTACACAGTGGCAAGGCATACACAATATGGAGATGCAAATAGTGCATAAAATGTTACTGCTTTTAATAATGCTCGGTAGGTGTAAATTACTAAATTTATTAGGTGCCCGTAGCGATCGTTAAATTATACTTTTGTTAGTAATTTATTGTATATTGTTTAAGAGATGGGTTTTTACTACTTTTTATTTATTTGAATATTGTTTAGATAATGTATTCGTATGATATTTGTTTAAGCAGTAGTGAGTTGCTTAACAGACGTCAATTAATACTAGTTCTCTAAGAGAAAAAGTTCAGTACAAAAAATAAGAAAAGACGCCAAAGACAACCTAAATACAAAAATACTATACACAAGCTGCCTTCAAACAAAGAAAAGGCACAAAATGCCACCGGGTACGTAAGACCCTCGCGTACTGAATACACCTCGCGAATGTCTTTTCCAGGCCTCCGTACAAACAGACGCACGAGACGCGTCTCGAGATAAGCAGCCTCGGAATAATTGAACGAGTTAAACAAAAGAATTTCCACATAAATGAGTCTTATTTAATTTCAGGGTAAAGAAAATACGCGAGGCGAAGGGTTAAGCGGTGACGGTTTTAGCGAAACGTCAAACATGTTGCGCGATAAGCATAATTTGTGTGATGTCGACTTGTTTGAACATCTAAATATAAGTGAAAGTTTACATGGAGATGTAAACAGCATTAAAGTTTGTAGTTTATCGCGATACAACATTTAATCCGGAAGGTATAAAAAATCCTTTATTAATCGAACTTCTCCAAGACAAAAGAAGACAAGCGTACGCTTGAAGCATAGTAGACATTTATGTAAGACTATGCCTGAAGGCTTAACCTTAACGAAAGGCAAGGGACCGCATAATGCACGTCGCACCGACGCCTGAATCTAATTTACACGGAGGACTAAAATCCATCGCTGCGAGAGAAAATAAACGTGCAGAGGATTACCTTCGGAGGTGTTGGGGCGTCTGACAAGCGGCTGACGCGTTTACACTTTCAAAGCAGATTTACCTTCAGTGTAGAGATGTGCGATAAAAGCTTGGCAGAGGGCACGTAGATGTGTTGAGAGACACATATTCGTTTAGCGAAAAGGTTTATACGTTGATCGAATCAGTAAGGGCACCTTGTTTTAGTTTTATCTCCTAACGTCCAACAGTCCAACGATGTAAGAGACAGAGCTATGTGTACAAATTCAATTCAATTCAAATCATTTATTTTGTTTAAGCTTACGGGGGCACTTACAAATTGTCATTTTACATTTTTTCCCTAACTTCTACCGCCGGATCGGAAACGCGACCTCGACTGAGAAGAATGAGATGCACTGTCCTCTAACTTCGGGTAATGAGGTGGATTATATGTTGTAATATATTGTTTCCATACATTCGGATTCGGACGTGGTGATGTTAAAAATAATAATGACAACGTTGAAACAACACAGCGAATACACCGAGTTTATGTATTATTAAAATATACTATAAAAATCCATGCCTAAGACTATTTTAAAGGCTAAAATAACATAATGTTTCCATTTCACCGCCTGCCTTCATATTCGCAGGCAATTGGGTCTGATATTGCTTGCGCCCGCGGCCAATAGTGCGGCATATCGGATATAAATCAAATCAGCTTTTATAAGTTATTGCCCGTTATAGTGTAGGGAAAGTAAAGGAGAAAACTAACACCCTTAAGGACATAAATCTGAGGTACAGAGTGCTCCTACAAGATTGATTAATCGGGTTTTGAAAACGAATGGTTTTTACAACTACTATTCCACCAAGCCAACTAGGAACTCAGACGGAATGCGGCATCCCCGCCCGCACACCCGCCACCGCCTGCGGCTTCCCGCCCGCCACACCTCCCGCACACCGCCACCGCGTTTGTGCGAGTGACATATTTGACGGGTTCCTAGTTGGCTCGGTGGAGTAGTGCCTACATATTGTTGAGTCTATTGGTGGAATTTAGAAGTCGGAATCAGAGTATTGGTGTAGCATTCTTTTGAGATGGTTGTATCTTTTGTACTTTTTTTTTTTTTTTTTTTTATAGGACTGCGGTGGCAAAAAAGCGTACGGCCCGCCTGATGTTAAGGAGTTACCGTAGCCTATAGATGCTTGCAATAATAAAGGCATTGCTCGCACATTGCCGACCTGAAGGGGAATGGGATGGAGGGAGGGGGAGGGGAGGTGGGCTTTCGGCTCTCTCACTCATCGTACGAAACGCAGCTGTAATAGCTGTAGCTGCTGTACTACAAATATCTGACTGACATTGAAGAAATAGATGCAGTTGTTCCCGCAAGACGAAGTGCATTGTCATTATCAAGCTGCATAGCGAAATCGGTTGGATAATGTACTCCCGAGAATTGTACCCTCCCCACAAAATCTTTCTTATTAAAAATCCCTCACTTGGTTTTCCATGAAGGCATTAGGTTTTACGACCCAAGATCCTGGGCGAGATTTATTCACCCCCTGCCTCCGCCGCCCGCTGAGCCGCCGCAAACCGCACTGCACTCGGAACATTTGCTACACTATTTATTGCAGGATTCCTGAAACCTATTATAGTTATGAACATGAATTCTGAATTAGAGGGCCGTGTGCCGTCTGAATTGTTTAGTCGATATAATAATACAAGGAGCAAGTTTGCATCAAACATTGTTTTGTGGGAATTTTTAGCAATCTGAAGACTTCTTGAGAAGAAGACCTTGCATGATTTGATTGTAAACTTTCATGGTGTTTTAACAGAAAATTTAAACTCGTTTTGAACGCGTGTCTATTAAAATTTGCCTTGTAAATTTTGACATAACTTGTATTTATCTCGTGTTTAACTATAGTTGTAATAACACGGTCAGTATGCTCAAGGGAACCTGTTATATTGTTAGGGTTTCTCTCAAAACAAAATAACTTACACGTCACGTAGGTACATGAACATATATGTATGTATATAATTTCATTCATTCCATCCAATCATAATGGAGGGTGCCACCAGCGGCCCGTGAAACTAGTTTCAGATAACACACACAACACACAAACAAATGCACACGAAAATACAGTTCAATTAACTAGATGCGGCATGTTCTAACCCGCGGCAGGGCGGGCGGGGCGGCAGGGCGGCGCGGGCGGCGTGGATCCAGAGGCGATGAGGTATGTAAAAATGGTTACATACGGCGGAATAAATAGGTTAATAAATCTGTTGGATGGTTAAATAATAGCTAGAAAGACGGTAATCAGCTTGTCCCAGAATCATAGTTAATTTTCCGAATTGGTTTTGGTGTCTGTATTGATTAATTTTACAAAATTTATTGAAATAATTTAAATGTTCGCGTAATTAATTTCAGCTTTGAAATAAGACACGATTTGCTGCGGTATGTACATGTAGGATTTATTTACTGAAAAACTAAGGAATAAGTTTTGATTGTTTTACGAGACCGACCGTATGCAAACTCATGTAGAAACAGAGGTAATAACATACTTAATTTAATACGGGCATCCAAATAGGCAGCCAACATGCTTGGTCCACCAAACTTCGGTCCCGTGTGTAACATAAGGCACATGGCTCTCTTCACTGACTCGTGAAAACTCCGATTACAGTTTTGTTCTATCACGCCATTTTATATAATACACACGGAACGACGTACTTTGAACTTTATGTTGAGAGGCATTAAGAGTTTGCAATATGTACGGAAAGTTTGTAGGATAGAAATTGGGTTCCGTTGCAATAAATATTTCGTATCATGAGTGGCATCTGCTTTGCGGTTGTTAAAAGTTATTTGTAGTTCGTAGAGTTAATATTGTATTGGTTAATTCATTTAAACGGTCCACGACCATGATCAATAATAAAATGTGCGCATTTATATTATACCTTAATCCACACAGCAACTGTTCCCAACATAAAATGAAATGAAATAATTTATCGTAACTTTCTCAAGAAATTCCAATTCGGTAGTCCCTTTTAATTTATTAGCGTAATTTTTTTTCTTATTTCCATTAAGCTTTGATTAATTCACTGAGAATTTTGTTCTAATTTAATCTCAGCCATCTTTTGTTAATCTGAGCCCATCGCCCGGAAAATTGGGAACGATTCGAGTAAGTTATACAAAAAGTAATTACAGTACAGATCAGTCTTAAAATTTCTTCCCAGTCACGGAATCGCAACAAACAGATATTAAAAATATTATATTGCGTATATTGCTGAAAAGTTGATTACAATGAGTATTTGAGGTTATATGGAATATTACCGAAAACTAATCGATGTTCAAATTAGGTACTATTCAACCTAAGGGACACTACCTTTTTAAATTATTTATTTTTATTTTATGCATTTTAGTGACAGCAGCCTAAAATGAAATGTTTATTTTGCATGTACACCGTACCTATGTTAAATGATGCCTATAAATTCTACAGTTTTGGAATGTGTTCATCAAGGCCTTCAATTTGATACCCATATTGTAATATTAGAAGAAAAAAAAATTATTTCACTTTTGAAAATTGAGCCATAATACCGCCATATTGATTTTTTTCAAAAATAATATACCCAGTGTTACCCGGAATGATGTAAGGATTCTAACGATACCCCATACATCTAAATCCGTTCAGGCATTTATAAGTTATGGTGGAATAAAGAATCTCACATACATACATACATACATACATGAACCCTAAACACATATACACTCCTTTTTTTGGGCATTCGTGTAAAAAATAGGTATCCCCACATAACAATATTTTATCAGAATGAACGTGAAGGCGTTGTAATATTTAGTTTTGCTTGATGTAGATATGAGTCGTAAAAATCTTCAAGTCAAGAGTTAATTCGAATCGGTATTGTAAGGTCGGATGTGTTGAAGGCGGATCGTGGGCGGATCTCACAATCCAATTAGGCGGTATCTCCTTACTGGACGGAATTATTTATCAACGTTCTACAAGATAATTGACAGGAAACACGGAGAAAACGCTTTTCGTAGAATAAACACAGGAATACATGTGTACAATATACTGGGGTTGTTCCCAGTAACACTAGACAGGGCAAATTGCGAAGCCCATTTCCTAAAAATGCCCCGTCGGAAATTGAATCCAGAACTATTCGATGCAGAAATCCGAGAGGCCAAAGCTCAAACTACTGGACCAAGTAGATCCCATCAAGCTCCAAAAGACCTCGATACACCGAAAATTGCAAATTCGAAGTCGAAATATCTCATTAGGATACTGCCATTGAAAATATAACATAGAGCAATAACCCTATTGTTATATTCCTTTATTATCTTCACATAATGTAGAGTACAACACTGAAAGAGCTGTGTTAGGTATAGACGGTATAATAACAGAAATAGGACGATACACAAAAGGAAATGTCAACACGAGTGAGAGCAATATACGGCGCCGCGGCTATATGTGCCTGTCGAAGGATATCGCTATGTTATGTTACTTTCCTCAGTTAAATACTGTCGCAAGACACTTTTAAGACTATAAATAAGACATTTCAAAATTATTGAAAAAATAAAAAATGTCGTAAGTTTTTACAACAGGGGCCTATAACGGACCCGAATCATCTGTTTTGTTCGTTGATGATTTTGACACTAATTTACTACGGAAATGTGTCAAAGTTCAAAATTCGAAGACCAATCGAAACGAAGGATTATGGACTGATGGCTATAAATTTTATATCAAGTATTATACAGTCCGTATTAAAACAACACGAGTAACGGACAGAGGGTCGATAGCATCAAATAAAATGAACAATAAAATATCATAATTAACTACCATGAATAATTACATAAATTGAAAACGTACGTTTCAAATAGGCGTTTTGCGTCTTTGACGTCATTAACTGAAATAAAAGATTTTATGTCTTATAAAGGTGGGAGTCCGCTCATAGCAGACGTCAGTCAGCAGACGTCAGTCGATTCATAGAAATTGTAATGACGTCTGCCGTCGCGGCACATGTTACACAACGAATGGTCGTTTCTTTGAGACGTCGTTGTTTGTCATTTTTGTGTAGAAGCTCATAAATGATTCGGCCGAATCCTGCCCACAGAATGATGCTATAGTATATTTTTAAATTTATTTGTAGGTAAAACATTTAATTCTATTTCTCATACTCTTTCAAACCACCAAGTATTTCGCACTTTTGAAACAACATGTATAGTGTCTCTCGTTCTTACTCTAATCGTAAACTGTCGTGAACACATACCTTGCCGTACTGTACATAAATGTATATGAATATTTTTTGTTAGGGCACAAATCCTTACAAGTTCCGGACATGTCCTTTTAGTTGCCTTTCTGCAAAGGACATGCCTAACCTATACCTAACAATACGAAGCATACTCATATTTCTGAACGAAGTTCATTCAGATTGATACTTAAGCGACACTTATCGACTCAAAGCGGTCGTTAGCATCTCAAGTACATTGAAATAGTCGGAGCTGGTAACAAAACCGCAGAATACGTGGCAATCCAATTTGCGACGCTCGCTCTATTTACACGCTGCGGCCACCGCCGATTTGGCGTTAATCTCTACTGATAGATACGGCAACTATTAGTACAGGGGCCCTACCACCACCTCTTATAGCAGTATTGTTTTAACGTTTCAGCGACATTTTGTGCAATGACGTTTCTTATTGTCATGACAATAAGGTGCGTCATTGCTGAAACGTTAAAACGTTCCTATAATTGAATCGCGATAAGAGGTCGTGGTAAGCCCCCTGAGCATTGAATAGAGTTGCAGAAACAATCTTTTGCCAGTCCAAGTGGTATTCTTCCACTTCTATAACTAAACTGCATTGAAATTTGTTCATCCGTTTTGAATCTACGATACCACAGACAAATGAGTCAAACTTATCAAACCCTAAGCAATGTCGGACTATCAGTTGGTAGTTAGTATCCTAATGAAATACTCACATTCCATTGGTTATTCAATTGCGGAGATGCGTGACTACCTGTCCCTTTCTTACATGAAAGGTGTGCTAACAAGTCTAACAACCCTGCGTAATCTTCTCAGTGTGAAATGAACTTTAAGAATATATATATATATATATATAACGTCACGACTTTTATCCCCATTCGGGGGGTAGTCAGAGGCTTGAGTGGCCATACACCACCACATTGTGGAGGTATTAAGCCAACTCAAAGCCCACGTTTCACCAGATAGTCAGAACCCAACGTGACAGGTGGTGAACCTTGTCGCCGTGTATACAGGAACTGACTATTACCTAATCCCGAGGGATAGGTAGGTTTCCTCACGATGTTTTCCCTCACCGTTAGCGAACTGTAAATAACTGTAATAACTGTAACTTTAAGAAATCGAAGCTAAAGTTGTTTCTTAAGTAACACATGTATACTATTGACTGAGAACCGTGTAAAATCTTTACAAAGTAAAACGAACTCTAAAGATTCGTAGGTTAAGTTGTTTCTTGTGTGGGAAGTGTATGTACCTGTGGTTAAAGGTTGATTTATCGGCTTTGCATAGTGAAAGTAGCAATTCGTTTCATCGGCACAATATATGGCGTAGTTTCATACAACTTGATTTATTACTGTTGCTTCGGTGTGCCTACATGAATTTGTTTTTTCAGCCTTTATTTTTTTGTGGGTTCATTTGGCGTCACATGTTTTATTTTTCAATGGAAATTCATATCGAATTCATTTTGACTCTGTTGATCTGTCGTTGTATTTTTTATTTTATTTCATTAATACCGCTGTAAATTCAAACGAAAATCTATCGCAACTAAATTATTATCTCAAGTGCTTTTCTTTGTAAAATATCAAGTTTTCTGTGAAACATAACAAAGTAAATAAAATACTAAGGCTAAAAAGCATTGCATTGTTTCGCTAACGAAATATGTTCCACTTTGAGTATTTTTCAATTAAAATAATCGAAGAAAATGGTTGGTTTTTCGATTAACGTAATTCGTTGAACCTTGTGTTGAACAAGTATCACGTTAATGTTATCTAATTAACACAATTAGTACTCTCCTTAACGAGAATGAACGCCCCAAGGTACACGTAGATTTAATTACAATTTCCCGAAAAGAAAAACAGTCGTCTCCGATCTATTGCCACGCTTAATTATGGATGTGGATAAGAGATGGCGACACATGTTTTATTTATAAACTCGTAATCATCATAAGCCTTGACATCAAAGATGGGGAATGAGGGGAATTATTCATTAGATAATAAACCGCTCTGAAGGCGGGGGGGACTTTTATAAAGTTGATGTATCTTAGGTATTGTCTCCCATGGGAAGTGAGACAGAAAGTACGCATTTGTGAGAGCTATTGGTTGTTCATCGATTATCATTTTTTTTTACGATGAGAAGAATCCGTCTTGTATTACATTTGATACTTGAATAGGTTAAGTATACGAGTTCAAAGTCCGAACGGAACGGATTATGCTTTTGTACCGGGTTGGGAATAGTAGTCGACGTTCGGCCTATATCTGACGTCATCTTGCTAACGCCTAAAGTTGGCGACTTGCGTAGATAACTCAAACAACACTAATAATACTAGCAAACGATACTTCTATACTTATTGAACGAACAAACATCGTCTGTTGGTAATAACAAGAGGATAGACTCACCAAAATTACTTTTCTCGGAGCTTGATCTGGATTATCTGTGAAGAAGGGAAAATTATATTAATTTTATATCATACTAGCTTTTGCCCGCGACTTCGTCCGCGCAGGATATAAATTTAAAAAAATCCGTTTCCGTATGCTGGAACCCAAATCCCGTCAGTTTCTGGATATCCCGGATCCCGTATCTCATATCCCTGATTCTGTATCCCATATCCCGTATCCCGTATCCGTATCCCGTATCCCGTATCACGCATCACGCATCCCGTATCCCGTATCCCGTATCCCATATCCCGTATTCCGTATACCGTATCCCGTATCCCACATCCCGTATCACGAATCACGTATCACGTATCACGTATCACGTATCCTGTATCCTGTATCCTGTATCCTGTATCCTGTATCCTGTATCCTGTATCCTGTATCCTGTATCCCGTAACCGTATCCGTATCCCGTATCACGCATCCCACATCCCGTATCCCGTATCACGTATCCCGTATCCCGTATCCTAAATCCCACATCCCACATCCCGTATCCCGTATCCCGTATCCCGTATCCCGTAACCGTATCCGTATCCGTATCCCGTATCACGCATCCCACATCCCGTATCACGTATCCCGTATCACGTATCCCGTATCCCTTATCCCGTATCCCAAATCCCACATCCCGTATCCCATATCCCGTATCACGTATCACGTATTCCATATCCCAAATCCCGTATCCCATACCCCGTATAATTTTCAAAAACGCTATTTTTTTTAGTGATTATTTGTTACACCAATTTTCATAATACTAACTACAAAAATGACGAACTTCCATACAAACTTTCATCCCCTATTTTATCCCCTTAGGGGATGAATTTTCAAAAACCCTGTAATTAATATTGTTTATCTTTTAAAAGTCACGTAATCATCAATTTTCGTAGTTCCGACTTCAAAAAATTACGAACTTCCATACAAACTTTCACCCCCTATTTTAACCCCTTAGGGTTTGAATTTTCAAAAAAGATGAAATTATTATTTTTAATACGTAAAAAGAATCCTAAACACAAATTTTCATTATGCTTTCCTCAGAAATGAAAAAACTTCCATACAAACTTTAGTCCCCTGTTTTACCCCCTTAGGGGATGAATTTTCAAAAACGCAGCAATTCAAGTTTTTTATTTTTAAAAAGGAACCTAAATACCAATTTTCATAATTCTAACTTCAAAAATGACGAACATCTATACAAACTTCCCAACTAACTTTCATCCCCTATTTTACATCCTTAGGGGTTGAATATTCAAAAACGCCGAAAACCATATTTTTTATTTTTAAAAAGACACCTCAACACAAATTTTCATAATTCTAACTTGAAAAATGACGAACTTGCATACAAACTTTCATCCCTTATTTAACCCCCTTAGGGGTTGAATTTTCCAAAATCGCTTCTTATTGCTTGCCTACGTCACAAAATATATCTACTATCCAAATTTCATGTCTCTAACTTCAGTAGTTTCGGCTCGGCGTTGATGAGTCAGTCAGTCAGTCAGTCAGTCAGTCAGTCAGTCAGCATTTCCCTCTTTATATATTAGTATAGACAATAAGTAATACACATTTGTAATGCCAACATTGGGTTCATTACCCTTTTGAAAGCTACACAGAAATTCGTACGATTTTTCGTAGTTAACGTAGATACGATGAAGCATTGGCATAGTGTCCCATAGGTAGCCGCCGAGACACCGTATGCTACGATTAAATATACAGGGTGTCCCACAACTTTGCCACATGGAGGGAAAGTATCTTAAATACTGTAGATAGGCAATTTTACTGAATGAAGACTTCATTTTTATTTTAAAAACAATACGAACTGCATTCAAAGATTTTCGAAAACTCGCTTGCCACACTCTAGAATCGAACCGGCTGAAATCCCAAAAAATAACATCCTGTACTTTTATGGCATCAATCGATAGGATAAATCATAAGGATCAAATCTCTCAAACAAACATGGTAAATTAAATGAAAGGAAAACCATGATATCTTAACTTTAATGAATTAAAATACGTTAAAATTAGAATAAGTAACGATTTTATGGGTTTCCTTTCATTTAATTTAATATGTTTGTTTGAGAGATTTTATCCTTATGATTGACCCTATCGATTGATGCCATAAAAGTACAGGATGATATTATTTGGATTTTAGGTGGGTTCGATTCCCGAGTGAGGCAAGCGAGTTTTCGAAATGAAAAGAAACCATAAAGTCTTTACTTATTTTAATTAAACGAAAAAAAATGCTAAACTAACAAATTTGTTGCTCGAAATCAGCTCCATTTTTTTGGATAGGTACATTATCTTTGAATTCTTATTATCTTTGAATTATCTTTGAATTTATAAGTTTAGATTTCAAGGTTTTCCTTTCATTTAATTTACCATGTTTGTTAGAGAGATTTGGTCCTTATCATTGATTCTATCGATTGAAGCTATAAAAGAACAGGGTGTTATTTTTTCAGATTTTAGCCGGTTCGATTCCCGAGTGTGGCAAGCGACTTTTCGAAAATCTTTGAAAGCAGTTCGTATTGTTTTTAAAATCAAAATGAAGTCTTCATTCAGTAAAATTGTCTACCTACGGTATTTAAGCTACGTTCCCTCCATGTGGCAAAGTTTTGGGACACCCTGTATATCTCGTAGCCCAACGTAGCATGGAATCTTAAAGATCCATGGACCTTCAAGTCTATTGTATAGGAGATAATATGCTACGCCGTAGCGAAAAATGACTACAGTGTCTATACGTAGCTTGGATACCAATATCCACAGTACATTCTCAAATATCAACATGCCTCGCGTAGCGTTCGCTACGGCGGCGTAGCACCGTAGCGCGTAGACACGTGCCGCCGCTAATGGTCGCAAATTGGTGAGTATTCAGACCAGACAGTCTGGTGCGCGGCCGCGCATTAATTAACGTGAACTGATATAGACAGGGTAAATAGGGATAGTTTTATGCGTTAGGAAAGTAGTGTTGTCTGGTTACACTGTAGCAAAGGTTCAAAAGAAAAACCTTATCTTTATTCAGTAACGTATTCGTCCTTCGTAGAATCGTAAAAGCTTAGTAGCGTTGCGAGTTTATGTTTTAGTTCCTGCTTGCATATTTATATTACTCGCCAGAAATTTTAACGAGGCAGAGTTTATTTGATAAGCATACAGGATGACTTATCCGAGAATCTAAAATAATACACACATATTTTTACACAAAACCCTTTACAAATAATATAAAACAAGCCCTAACACTTGTGAATAATATACGCGAAGTACCGCGGAGTGTTGAGTTCGTAACGAAGGCAATTAGACCTAACCCTGCGCGTGCCATCCCGCCCGAAATAGAACGAAAATAAACAAAATAACACTCGGGACGAACCGACCTTCGTAACATCATGTGCGAACACCTTACACTTTACAAGCTGAATTAGGTACAACATATAGGTACCTTTCTAAAGCCTTAAAACACAGGTAGGTAGGAGTCTTAAGGTAGGAGTTGGTTGCGAGCGGCAGTCGGCCAACGGCAGGCGGCACACATCAATCCCATAGAAATTGGTGCCGTCGTGACGTCACGGCACATGTCATCGTGCCAATTTTGTATGAAACTGACAGCTACAACTGCCGTCGCAGCAACTGCCGCCCGCAACCAACTCCTACGTTTAGCGTATAAAGTTACATACAACTAAAACTACCGCTGTCTCGGTCATACATTAAGAACACAAGAAAGACGACGATACATTTAATTACGACAAGATCAATGTATGTGTCAAAAGAAAAACCAGCGTCGTGTCCATAAAATGAACATTATTTGCCCTCAAATACAAAATAAATGCCCTGAAAATAAATCTATGGTATAAAAAACACTTCAATAAATATACATTTGGAGAGGCGCACCGTGTTGTAACGAAGGCAATTAGAGGCCTAACCCGTCGCGTGCAGGCCTTGTCCGAAATAGAAATAACTGCGCTCGAGTCGGCTGTCGGACTGACCTTTCCGAGGTAAAAAGCGGTCGGGTTGACCATGTTATGTAATTCAGCGATTGGAGGGTTACCAACATCTGCCCCTCACCATCATCTGTATTGCGACTCAGTTGCAGACCTGCCCCCAAAACAAGTGGCTACGTGTACAAGCGTTTCTATAAATCGCTACGCTATATGTATGGAAATGACATAAGTCACGTGATCTACATATCGACTTGTAGTGTCATTTCCATACATTTAAGCGTAGCGTTTTGTAGAAACGCTTGTAGACAAAGCCATCTAGGGGGCTGAAATGAATCGCTACCCTAATATGGTAAAGGGGCTGTACTTCACGTATGTATTTTTTTTTATTTGTCTAGGTTGTCACTGGTTTCAAACGAACCCCAAATATTAAATGCGACATAATGAAGATTAATTATGCTCCTCCAAGTGCGAAACTTTTGCTTAACATAAAAGATACTAGTCTTTCTTTCGTAAAAAGATACTTCGATGAATTTAAAAAAGTATAACTTTTTTTTACCAATAATGTACCGTTAAAAAGAACGTATTTACGTTTGATCGTACGTGATATTGAGATAACGAGATCTTTATCGTGAATCGTGATGTTCTCAGATAAATCAACTGGATCGTAAATATAAAACGATACGATATTTTTTAAACGCGAAAATCAATAAAAATATTGAACTCAATACGAATATAATATTATTTCACACACACCAACTGTATGGTCCTAAACTAAGCAACGCTTGTACTATGGCTCCCATACAATGGACTGGGGGCGATTCCAGTGACATTTAGACCATGGCAAATTACGAAAAGGACTTTTCTGAAAATTGCCTCTAGCGGGAATCGAACCATTAAACCAGCCAATGCATGCCAATGCACATATTGTGGGCGTTTAATGGGAATTGGTGATGTCCCTAGTGATCTTGAAATGGCACGAAGACAGTTTCCAAGCGCGTGACTCGACCGCTCGGCGGTGCAAACTGTACTGTGCTCTCCGCCAGTGCCGGCCAATGCAAGTGGACTCCGTCCAACGCCTACAGATGGCGCTGTCGTCCCATTTCGATCGTTTCAATACTTTATAAAAGTTGCCATCTCCGACATACTTATTGAAAGATAGATTAATTATTGAACAGGGATCTGCCACCCTCGCAGCTTCTCGCGGATCACTGTGAGACATCAAAGCTAGTTAAGATATGCATTATAGAGTATCGGAGCGAACGCGCGGGGCTAACGTGTCAAAATAGACGCCCCTAACAGTATTAAATATTAATATCTTTCTCGGTAACCAGCCTATATTTGGGCACATTGAACAACAGCTTCCATGCAGTAGTCGTAATGGAGACAGGTGTCTGTCGGCTGTCGAGTTACAAATAACTACATTTGTTCATATGCAAATAAAAACTTGGACTTAAAATATATATTTTCTGGTTAAAATATGTTACAAGTATGGCAACACATTATGTTTAGTTCGTATAACAACAAAATTCGCACCTGAATTAACTTTAATAATCAGTTTTATTACTTCATGATAAAAACATAACAATACAGAATGTTATTCTCTCATGTGAAGAATAGCTGGAGTATAGCTATAGTATAGTATAGTATAGTGATGGGATGTTCTCGAGAACATTCTCACCATCGGAAACTTAATCGTGAGAATTCTCGAGAACTTATCTTCTGAACCATGTTAAACTTGGCATAAACCTCATTAAACATGAAAGTATGGTGGTTTTAATTGTTTTTAAGATTGAAAGTTAAGATAATGTCACCCAAAATATAAGATTCTCAAAAATTCTCACGAGTAAGTTTCCGAGGGTGAGAATGTTCTCGAGAACATCCCATCACTAAGTATAGCTTCTATTAAAAGTTTTAATTTAAAACCGCTGCTATGTTCCGGACACAATAGAAAATCAATTGTATATCGCGTACATCTGCGTTCCGGCATACCACGAGTTAAATAAATAAAAAAAAATAAAAACACGACTGCCCTATTTATTTTTATTATTTTGTGCATTTTAGTGACAGCAGCCAAAAATGAAATGTTTGTTTTACATGTACACCCTACCTATGTTAAATTGTGCCAATAAATTATATATTTTTGAAATGTGCACATTAAGGCCTTCAATTTGATACCCATATTGTAATAAAGAAAAAGTATTTTTTTTAAACATTTGAAAATTGAGCCATAATGCCGTTGTATTGATTTTGTTCAAAAATATTATACCCAGTGTTACCCGGAATGATGTAAGGATTCTAACGATACCCCATACATACAATTCGGTTCAGGCATTTATAAGTTATGGTGGAATAAAGAATCTCACATACATACATACATACATGAACCCTAAACACATATACACTCCTTTTTTTTGGTCAGTCGTGTAAAAAATAATTCACATTTTTGTGTGACCATTGTCATGGCTATGGAAGAAGTTTAAGTTGAGTTTTGCGGTAACAGAGAGCCGTCACTAAAACGACATACAACATTACTGAACGTGTTCCTCTCGCCACTGAACAAGGAACTCGGCCCCGTCCACCCCTCTCTGCCGACCCTCTATAATAACAGCGCGTTGATACCGCACCGCACCGCGGGGCCCGGGAGGCCCCTTGAGATTTTGACAAAAGAAAAATAAACAATGTGCTGTATGTTTTGATTGACGAAATGTCTATTTGTTAAACGTCTGTGACGTGGTTTACTCGACGATACCGGGTGGCTGCAGGTTTGATTCCCGTCGAGATGAATTCTGTTATTATCTTTGCGCTATTAGGCCCGGCCCGCGATCTCCCTCTGACGTGGGGGTACCAGATACTTTATTTAAACTAATGCTATAATAATTTATTCAGTCAGACTTTAATTTAAATAAGTAAAAACACAGATTTTTATTACAATATTAAAACAGCAATTAAAAATATACAGTAAAAAGTAAACTTGTCTATTAAAAACAAAAATTAAAATACATAATAAGTAAAACAACAAATGTACAAGGAGAGTCATACCATAAAAAAACATGATAAAATTAAAAAGTTAGAATTTTCCTCTGGTATGGCTGATATTGGAATCGATCCGGTCCATCGTGTGCTTAAGGTGGTAGAGCCAAGCTGTAGCCAATAAACCAGCTGATATTCGGGACGGCTCAACCGAGGTAGTACCACCCTCTCACAGATTATCGGCATAAAGTAGCTAATTTCACTGCGTATCGTAAGTGAGAGCCGGAAGCTCAAACCCCTTCTCCCCCCTTCGGCTCCCACTATCCCACTCCCCTTCAGGTTGACAACGTGCGAGCGATGCCTTGAATCTAGCTATCGTAACTGCTTAACATCAGGCGGACCGTACGCTTATTTGTCGCCTTTGGCTGTATAAAAAGAAATAAGTACTGAAGTTCAGAATATTATAGTAAAAAGTATAGTGCTTATAAATAGAGAATATTGTATTATAGGAAATCTAAAAATAGCCATATCCCATCACCTCATCCCCAAAACCTACATTATATGTCATATCACGTGAAGAATCGTCGCCTTTATACCGTTGTGACGTCATATCCTGGATGGATGGAGGTCGTAAATTTTGGTCCCATGTTTTTATGGTACGCTTGTTGCCAAGTAGGGTATTTGTGCCAGTTAGGTAACGATTGAGAGAATCACGCTTCGAATGACGTAAGTTGGCAGGGGTACCAACTGTTTCAGCAGTTGGTCCTGTATTGCGACTGTGACCTCATTTTACATCCACAGCACAAAAAATAATATCTTAAAAACGATTGGCCTAGACTTTTCCCAATGATGGATTTATTTGTGGAGGTAACTTGTAGCAATTGACTGCAGCTCATATATGAACAGGCTCAACTGGGGTAGTACCACCCTCTCACAGAAGATCGGCGTGAAGTAGCTGTTACAGCTGTGTTTCGTCTTCCCCTTCTTCTGCCCCCTCCTCTTCAGGTCGGCAACGTGCGAGCGATAATTTCAGTATTGCAAGCATCTATAGGCTACGGTAACTGCTTAACATCAGGCGGGCCGTACGCTTGTGTGCTAAATTAGACATATAAAAAATATGATACCAGTTACAATCAACATAACTTTGAAATTAATTCGTGAATCCTGAGGTGGTGTATGTATCTATTCACGTTGTATCAGTATTGACGTACGTTATACGACCATGTCACAGACCGTGTGTTCTATGACTGTCTACTTTTTACATTTTAAAACACTCCTAAATATTTTACAACCAGGCAGGACTAAGCCGGTACAAAATCGATTTTGTCCATGCCGAGCTAGCCATCGATTAGACTATGCATTATTTATTAACATTACCTGACCGCTGCTGGCACGGACGGATAAGGTCAATGACGAACAAATAGACAATTTCTGTTTAATTGTTGAGAATTTGAATTCAATGGTGTAACCTTGAACTTAATACACGGCGGTTGGGGTTATATAACTTTGTAATAAATTATTCCAATACTGGTAGCATTGTTTCGCATTCCAAATTTCAAATTAAAAACTGATGATTAATAAAAACAAAAACAAATTTAATTAAAACAAAAATCGTTCCACATTCAAAATAATTTGAAAGCCTACGTTCTTTGTTCAAATTCCGTGAAGAAATGTTAAAAATTAAATACGCCGGTAAAGCTGCGAGCACACTGGATTCCATCGCGCGATATTAGGAGTGACGTCGCAGTGCCACGTGAGCCGAATGGCGGTGATCAATAATTCAGGGCCCGCCACGAGACCGGACGCTTCAGTGTTGCGAGCAGTGTGTACACTGTTAGAACGAGTTTATTTTGTTCCTAAATTACTGCGCTGAATCGGTTGCCTGTTTATTTGAACGAGACACAGAGAAATAAATATAAAATGGTTTGTTAACTATTTGCTATTCAAGTAAATATATTGTAATATTATTACTGCTAAAATTCAACTAATCTTGTTCGTTTAAGAACAACTCTAGATGTCACAAACTCTTACGCTAACCTATCCTAAAATAAATATGATAATCTATTTTCAATCCACTTCAAACCAACTCACGCAGAAAGTTCAAACACCGCGTCAAGTCCAGTTACTGTTATTAATATCACGCGAGCGAGCGTCTAGACTGACTAGCGTAGACACTACTAGACCAGACGCCGCCAGACCAGACCAGACGGCGAGCGCTCACACCTGAAATATAAGGGGAACGTGTCTCGAGGGACAAATATACAGATTGGCGGTAATAGGGATGTGTTTCCTTATAGCGAGGTGATAGCGTTGAAGCGGCAGGCGGGAGGGAAATTGGTCCGGTTTGGCTTTTTATTTTTGCAAGACGTAGATATTTATCTTTTATGTGACTTAAGGCCGAATACTCGTACGCTACTTCAAATTGCACTACAAAAAGTGACATTTAACGACGTCCCAAACTGCTAAGTTGTACTCAAAGATTTGAATAACGTTTGAGTATTCGGCCGTAAGGGCGAGGCCCCACTAGCGCGTTGCGCTGCGTCGTCACAACGGATCAAAGGGTAGACGGGCGAGAGACGAAGCAGGGGAGGGTGATGCGCCAGGACAAAATCTTGCGACGACGCAACGCAACGCGCTAATGGGGCCCGGCCCTAAGGTGGCAAACGAACGTACGGCCCGCCTGATGTTTAGCAGTTAACGTAACCTACAGATGTTTGCAATACCAAAGGCGTCGCTCGCACCTAGCCGAGCTGAAGCGTAGTGGGTCAGAGGGAAAGGAAGAGCCGGGATTGGGCTTCCCGCTCTCTCACTCATCGTACGAAACGCAGCTGCTACTTTACGCCGATCTTATGTGAAAGGGATAAAACAAATACATTAATCATCGCCTTAAACGGAAGTATTAATGCTATGTTTACAACGTTTACGAACACACCACGTTCAGGATTGGATTTTGTTTAAACATTTGTTAATGTAATTCGCACAATATTACATTTAAAATCTCATTAGTTCTAAATTAGCTCGCGCGATTATGCTCCCAATAATTACATTAAATCAATTTCGCAACCAACATAATTAATGATACATTTATGGGTTTCAGGTCTGAAACCGATAGCAATTAATTTCAACATCATTTGTTTAATTTGCAATGAGTTCTCATCAACAAGATACTACTAAAATTGTATTTTTATCGTCCCTACGCGATGCGATGCGATCTTTAAATTATAAATAAGTAATTTTTGAAACAAGAAATCATTGCGGTCTAACCACTATACAAAAGTATTGTAACGTCACGACTTTTATCCCCATTCGGGGGTAGTCAGAGGCTTGAGTGTCCATACAGCACCACATTGTGGAAGTATTAAGCCAACTTAAAGCCCACGTTTCACCAGATAGTCAGAACCCAACGTGACAGGTGGTGAATCTTGTCGCCGTGTATACAGGAACTGACTATTACCTAATCCCGAGGGATAGGTAGGTTTCTTCACGATGTTTTCCCTCACAAAAGTATTCGTCAGATAATTATTAGATTGAATTGTCTGTTCAAAGAATTTTGCACTAGTGATGTACCATCTGAGTACGGACTAATATCCCCATAAATCGTTTGTCGGGACCGAACTTTGGCAGACTGAGTACGGACCCAAGGTGATCCGGACCGCAATGTCTAGACTATTGGCGCCTTGTATATCACTTTACACAGCCAAATCCCGTGTATTTACAGGCAAATGGATATAATATATTGTTTGATATAAATAGTTTGTTATAAGTGTAATACTTTGATTTGTTGCTGAATAAAAAAAATGTTATTTTTGTTAAAACAGAACGCAATTTTTAAGACTAGTTCATCGAAGTGCGAGTTTCTGTTTGTGCACACTTCGAAACGTCCAGAAGTTAGTTTGGGGGTAAAGGAAGATCTTCCAGCCAGGCGGATGGTCTGCCTGGCGGGGCCGGCCGCTATGCCCCGATGGTTGCTGTCGGGGTCTCGTATATATACTGAGTGTCTTGCGAATCTTGCTTGCGTGGTTCAGACTTCATTTTGTACTGAAGCGTGCGTGCACTCAGCGCCATCTATTGGTGGCGTCGTGAATGTATGTATGGTCGCTACAAGCATCACACTCTGTATTATCACAGCTTTGAGTTGGGCTTCCGGCTCATTCACTCATTTAAACGATGTATTCCCCGGCTCCCAAACTTTCGGGTAAAAACTAGCTTATGTAGAGTTTTTTCAGATTAAAATTAAATGTTATTCAAATCCTTAGCACAGCCGAAGTCTATCCCAGGAGCGTGGAGGCAGTCGATTTCAATTTATAATAAGCATTATCCACGCTATCTTTAAACCCTTTTTTCACTAAAACTGTGGGCCTGTCGTGTCTCCCAGAAGGTGGCGGGGCGCGGTGTGAGGCTGACTGATGACTCGCGCCTGCATCCCGCGCTGAATGTTTAATGGATCGCTTTTTATCTGCAAGCCCTTCGAGGCCACCGAACTATTCATCATCCAGACGTTCGCAGGTTTTCTATATAATAACTAAGAAATATATCCTCATAATCCCAGCTCTATTTAGCAAATATTTTGGTCCATTTTTATGAATAGTTTGTAACGATTAGTTTATACAGTTTTAGTTTTATTAGTTTTCACTAAGTTACCTTAACTATGATAGCCTCCATAATTTTTGAGTCAGTGTAGCGACACCGCCGCTACCACTATAACATGGTGTCGCGGTGGTGTACACACGCAGACACTCGATGTATACACTGAGTGTATTAGTGTCAAGTGTCGTCGTGTATCCCGAGCTTTATCACCATTTTCTTACGCTATACAATATGCTAAAATCTGATTTCAATTCAAGGGCTTATAAATTGATAAACAATAGAATCCTACAAGCCTTGTATGGAGAGATATCTACGCATAGTGTGACGTCACGGAAGAGCACGGAAGGAATCGATTTCAGCATTACACGCCGCGCTGAGCGCAGCGCCGCTGGGGACCGACGACGACAGATATTGTGCAGTCTCCACTGTTGGACGACACACGAGAAGTCGAGAACAGACAGGGCTATTAAAATCTTGAATTCACGCTTCCTAACTACAATAAGCTCTAAGCTTTCTTAATGACAGCGATATTATTAAATCGAGCTCAAATGAGCGAACTTTGAAATATCAATGGCGGCGTCCACAAGTGTCAAACGACGCACCCGAGCAGTCAGTTTTGACGTCTGACCGCGTAGACATAACGTCATAACTGATTGCTCGGGAGCGGTTGCTCAGGGCACGCACTTATTTCAGTACAATATGACATTTTAAAAGCGAACTCAATATCGTTCTGTAGTTGAGACTGGTTTATTAATGAATACCAGATTGTGGTAAGGGCAATGGGCACGCGCACCCCGCTGCTAGGGAGTCATTACCCCGCGAGGGCTGCGAGGCACATACACGTGTAATTATGCCCTGAATCGGGTGCACTTGAGCGAGTGCTCAAGCAGATTCGTTAGCATTGTGGGGAGTGGCTTTTGATGGTGAGCTATCAAAAGGGTTGAGCTGTATGATATTGTATCTAGTGTATTGTTGGCTGTACCTAGACAGAATCCGATTTTGCAATAGGTAATATCATTTTAAAAAAAATCCTTTAAATTAATTTTACATGTGCGTGTGATATTAACAAAAAAAAAAATCCCCCGAAAGCTATTTATTGCCGCAAGCGACAAGGTTATTCAATTTAAAACTTGTACGTTCCATCCACCAAGACACTTCAGTAGCAGTTCAGAATCTATTCCGAACACCGTCAAACCGCAACAGCTTTTTACTTTGTTGTCGTTTACCAATTGATAAAAGTTCCACAACTCAATTCAAAGTATTTACACACAAAAACCAATTCGATTTTGTAACAATTTTGATAGAAAACAATTCGATAGCGAGATTCACGGGTCAACAAAAGGGCGTAATCTAGACAATCTGATTACGTGCGTTATTTAATTCCTTCCATCTAAACCTGGTTCCCTTTCGATTATCGCTTTTATTAAATTCGTCGAGGTAAATAGTTCGGAACGACCAAGTAAAAGTAATATTGACAAGGAAAGAATAAAGACCTTACCTGTGCTATTTTTGGATATTCTGAAGTGATTGCTATCTTGTTTTTATTTGTAGACAACTAGCTAGAGTAAACATAATCTTCCATACACGTGTCACCAAGTCTAGACAAAGAAAATATTACTATATATATATATATACGTCACGACTTGTATCCCCATTCGGGGGTAGTCAGAGGCTTGAGTGGCCATACACCACCACATTGTGGAGATATTAACCAACTCAAAGCCCACGTTTCACCAGATAGTCAGAACCCAACGTGACAGGTGGTGAACCTTGTCGCCGTGTATACAGGAACTGACTATTACCTAATCCCGAGGGATAGGTAGGTTTCCTCCCGATGTATTCCCTCACCGTAAAAAAAATAAAAACCGTAAAAATATTACTAGTAGCTTAGATATCGCTAGACAAACATCAACTGTAGGTATAGTCCCTAAGTAAGCATTGCTTGTATCCTACTAATCCTACGAATATTATAAATGAGAACGTTTGTGTGTGTGAATGTTTGTTACCACGTATCTCCATAGCACTCTTTGAAACGTACATAGTGTAGTCTGGAATAAGACATAGCCTAATCTTACACATCAATTTCCTCCACGGCGAAGCCGCGGGGCACGACTAGTATTTTTTTTTTAATGGGACTAATCCCGCCACACATTCCCACCACTGTTACTCCTGTAAGCCAGGATCGACAATGGTGTCCAACGATGACGCCAAGGTTTGACCCTCGACGAGTCCCGGGGAAAAGCTAAGTTGTCTTAGAACCCGCACGAATTTAATCAGAAGAAAGGATAGGAGGAGTTGGAAGAAGATTATCCACTTCCCGACTAGTGCACGACTAGTTAGAGATATATTGTAATGGACTGACGGCGACCCCAGTAATACGTAGACCAGGGCAAATTACTAAAAAACCTTTTCGAAATTACCAAACCCGGCCGAGCGGCCTTAGCTCCATCCCTGGACCAACCGGTCGTCAAATATAAAACCCAGGAAACCTCGACACAACCCTAGAGTATACTAGAAATACTGTATCCATTCTCGACACGAACTCGACTGGAAAAGGGGTAGACCCTCTATTTAAAACCCATAATGGATACTTCCTTTTAAGGGTTTAGCAAACGTTCATTGTGTTCATAACGGCTCAATGAACTTGCTCGGCTGTATAGAACTTACTAAGGATTTGTTATTGAAAGAACTGAATGTTATGGGAAAACTGAGTTCATTGACCTAAAATAAATGGCGTTGGTTATAAGGAATATCGAGGCGATGGTACACCATTCCGGGAAAAATAAAGCTTCAAAGACCTTTACAATAAATACCTATAGATTGGAGACATAAGGAGGCCTCTTGACAGCAATAGAACATATGAACCTCCAAATTTATAGAAATTGTGTTCAGTTTGAACGTAAGTGCTTTGTAACACCATTGTATACAGATTCTAACAAAGTAGGATAATTTTGAACACAACGGAGTGACGAACTTTGACCTTATCGGATGACCTAAATTCCCAAAATCATTTTGAGTTTACCAGTTACTCCGTTACCTATCCATTACCAATCGATCGATAAGATAGAACTGAAACGAACGCTTACAACTAAAATCAATACCAAAACTTTAAATTCGGATTAGACCACTGAAAGATGTGGCCTAACGCTACGTTACATTCTATTCCCTTAAATAGCCCAGGTAGCGTCGTCAAACGGGAAGGTTCTAATAATACGGGCGCGAGGAGCCCCTGTCGGCGGGGGGCACTAATTTGACGACAGCCCTCCGAGGGGGTCTTACACCTCATTGCTCGAGGTGAACACGGGCCCTACGATCTGAGGATTCTCTGAGAGATATTGGGGCGTATGTGTATACCTTTTACCTTTTGGAGTTTACGGATAAGTACCTACGGGATAATTTCGAATACGGATCTAAATAAACAGGTTGGAATGGAATTGAAAATCGTACACACATAAACCACTATATGACTCTTATTATTAATGACTATTTTTTTCGGTGAGACTTAACAGCAATTTAGAGTTAGTTTAGTCGTCATGTAGAGGTAGTAAAAGGCAACTAAGGGAATTGACATCGTAGACCGTCTAAAAGGAACTTGTATGTATGGCGGGACCTCACCATTTGTCACTTATAACTGTTTCCATAATCCTCATTTGATGAACTGTTTAGATGCCACTCTGATCGGCTGAAACTAACACAAACTTGGAATAGCCTCATATTATTCCTGGAAAGACTAAAATACCTCCTCAAGTACTCATTGTGTGTTCAGGTTCCTTCCCAACTCGCAATCTAATACCCATACGTTATTAAGTTACTGCCGTCGTGTGGCAAATATTTGAGCAGGTTTTAATATATCGTACTATGTGTGAGAGGCGGCGGCGAGTGACGCGGCCATCTCCATCCATCTTGCCGGTTTATATACTCGCTATATAATAATACAAGAGGCTAGTATTAACGATTATGATAAAGTTACAAAATATATCTTATCAAGATTTATAGTCATAAGACGGGCAGCAATAGACTTTAGTCAAATTTAGTTTCTACGGCAACAGAATTAGCGCCATTGCGTAGCGCAGCAGTGTAACTTTAGGTTTCGTTCAGCAAAAAGACAGACAGACACATAGACATTAGACGAAAAAAAACTCTTTGCTGGTGAATGAAGTCTTGCGCATAGATATGAGAATTTATTAGAAGTCGCACCAAACAAATTAAAGAAAGACAGCATTTCATTAACCAGTTAAAATGTATTCCTGACGTAGGTATACTAATGTGACAAATGTAATAACGACTTAGCACGATCGGGGTGATGTGGAGCTATTTGCACGTAATAGCTCGGCTCATAATCACGCGAATCAGATGGACGGGCACACAGACGACCTTGTTCATCACGCAGTTTGCACGCAAATGTTTAGTTTGAACATATTCTTTAATTTCGGGATCAGGTAATAGTCAGTTCTTGTATACACGGCGACAAGGTTCACCACCTGTCACGTTGGGTTCTGACTATCTGGTGAAACGTGGGCTTTGAGTTGGTTAATACCTCTACAATGTGGTGGTGTATGGCCACTCAAGCCTCTGACTACCCCCGAATGGGGATAAAAGTCGTGACGTTACATTGTTTTTTTTTCAATTTTTATATTCTTTAGTCATTCCATTCTTAGGATAGCTCACAGCGTTTATACAACGTAATAACAATATGAACAACAAGAAGCCATTAACATGCTACCGCATATTATATTATATCAGGTTATCCTTGGTTGTTATAGGTTTAGACCTTCCTCTTTTTCCATGAATAGGTGTTTATTTGGAATTTTGGATACAGAAACTCGGAAAATCAATGCGACTATACAAAGGAAGATACTCTTGGTTACTATATGTTTCCTTATTATCACGTCTGCTAAGGATATAAATAGAATAACAATAGATAAATACCCTTGCGGGATAAGCGGTGGAGATTCAAGCGTCAGTTCGTGTAGAAAGGGCCAGCTTTCTCTCACAAAGTACAATAAATCCTTGTTTAGTGTGGCGAGTCCGCGATCAACTGAGCGGGGAACTGCGCACCTATATCATGGTTCTTGGTGGCATTTATTGAAATATGATTGTGTTTTCACTGCGGGAACTTCGCGCGGAAAATATTACATTACTTTCATAAATTGTGTTGTGTCTGTGGTAGAGAAAACGTAGTGATGCTATGCTCTTTGAGATATAATCTATCCTTTATATGCAAATGTCACTCATTAATAAAAGCTAATTTCCTAATAGGAATGGCATACAATGGCATACAAAGCCCTGACAAAACCATGGACCAGTTACTAAGGGGACTGGCCCTAAGCAAGTCGGCCGAGTGGTCGGCCTAGTACTAACATCGACATAAAACAAAGCGAGTAGTTCAACTATTTACCGGTAAATAGTAAAATGAAAATGAAAAAACATTGGCCATGTTTTGTTTCATACAAATATCTAATAAGGACACCTCTTTCTTTAGTCTTTACTCTGTGGACAAAACTTAACGAAATGAAATCGCCATGAAAGTATCCAAGCCAGTAATGTCCTTCCAATCCGCCAAGTAAATATCCTTCATTATTGTAGGCTCCTATTGCTTATGCATTGCTAGGGCTGCCATCAAGCAATGAAATTCACCGCGAAACATACCATCACTAGTCGACGAAATTCGGGCGTTTAATATGTAATTTTCAAAAGAAACAAAAGCTACTAATAGAATACTACTTTGTCGTATACCCTGACCATCGCATACTTAAATCTTATAACGTACTCGTATGTATAACAAAGTAATCTTACAAATATAATATAATCATACATATAATGAGTAACACCCCTATTGCCGAGAGCGAGCGATCGAACACGAACAATCACATTAATACACTATCAATTACCAATAAGACAGGATTTACTACAGAACTGCCATCGACCCCTACCCCCCTACCCCCTTGCCTCCCTCCCACTAGAGGAATTAAATCTCCATTACGAAGAAGGTACAGGTATACCTCGGAACCCGTCACAACTCCGCCATCAAGTTAATGTGTTCTGGAACAGTTTAAACTCCCCCTTAGACGAGGGGGGTTCTCGGTTTGCAGAAAGGTTTACGTTGGCTCGTTCCCGCCTTTCGAAAAGGTTTTACGATAAATGAGAATTTGATTTCGGTATTTTTATTATGAAACTTTATATGATATTTGGTTGGTTATAAAAGTTTCAGTAGAGCAGTCCTATATTTTCATTTCATATGTTGCAGCGGAAAGAAAATGCTTTAATGTGATTTAATGAAATCTTGGTTTAGTAAGTTTTAGTCTCGACGTCTCTCTTTCGCGACGTATATCTGATTGAAAAAAAAAAAAAAATATGTAACGTCTCGACTTTTATCCCCGTTCGGGGGTAGTCAGAGGCTTGAGTGGCCATACACCACCACATTGTGGAGGTATTAACCAACTCAAAGCCCACGTTTCACTAGATAGTCAGAACCCAACGATCAACGATTGTATCTGATTGATTTTTGCAAAAACATAGATAATTTTTCAGTCTTCTGTACTCTAGCCGTATCTTACGTAACTTAGTAAGTGCGTAGAAGTACATAATAAAAATGATATAAGTAAAATAAAAACACTCAACACAAAAGTTGCTACGCGAAGCAACAACTTGTAAAGTGCTACGGAGCGCTACGAAGCGCTACGTGTCCGTAGCGGGGATGCTACGAATTTTGAGAAATCCCCTTACAAACTCGATCGTGCGCGAAATACTAACACGGAGTTTTATTTCTGCAGTGAGAAAGAAAACATGAAAAAAAATATCGGTAACTTTACTAACACTATGCAATATAAAACAACGCAAATCATCTACTGTTAGTCTTTTGACCTGAAAATTAACTTACGTTATGTATTGTACTTAATTGTTAAAAAATATTGTTTTAATTGATACTATAAAGCTTACGTGTATAGACTCGTGTGTATCCTTCTTACCTGTGAAAGAAAACAAATGTTTAGTTACTAAATACAGGTTTTAGTATTCGCAAAAAATACAATATATGTAGATAGTCAAGAAACAACCGCTGTGAAGTTTGATGGTATAGACAGCACTTCAAATGGTTGGCAGCTTTACAAGAAGCACAAGCTACACTGAACGAGTTTTAATCAACTAATGCGTTCGATTTTAGTGCAATATCCGTTGTTAAAAGGCTCTGCTTGTTGGTTTAGCTGAGTGCTATCCAATAGGGGTAATCAATATTATTAGTGTATAATTATACAAAGTGTGTCTTATCATTACTAACAATGAAACAATTTTCAAAATAATAGCCGAAAATGTACTTACCCGTATGACGTCATAAGTGGGTAGTTTTATTTAGCAAACATTAATAGCGAACAGCTATTTATTATTTTTGAAAATTATTTCACAATATGTCAAAAAAGAATTGGTAGTTTTGAGTTAATATAAAAAATATACTAAATTCGATATGAGGATTATCCCCTATTTACCAGCCAATAATATTCAAGAAAAAGTTTGTAAAAATGTTGCATACTTTTTCAGACATTTTTTAAAATTGTCGGAATAAATAATTTGAAGGTGTTTTCGAATTTCGCTAAAACAATTATAAGCACCATTGAATTTAATGCCCGGTATGAGTATCGTTACCCTTATCGTATCCTTACCCCAAGTATTATTCATACTAAATGTTAATGTTAATTATGTATGTGAAAATACCGACAAAGATTGTGCCCAATACAAAGTGTATACGCAATACTGAGCTGCCATTATTTACGCTGTGACATCGATGGTGACTTGCAGATGACTCGGCACTCGGCACTCGGCAGTGACTCGCGAGTTGCGACAGCGATAGGGTTGAGTATTAATCATCTAATGCTTTCCCCGATTCCTTTATAGAAGGGCTTTGAGTGCCAATACTTAGCAGGCAAAGTAACATTACCACAAGTAGTATTCTGCAATACAACTTCACTTGCTTAACTGTACTTCTCCCAAAAAAGATTTTGAGGTTCTCGTACTTAACTAAAACGCTTAATAAACAAATATAATACTATAGTACGATTTTTTATACTTGTCCTATTTGGTAAACAAAGATGGCGTCCAGCGGGGCGATTGCGTAACTGTTTGTCAATGTTTCAATTGGTTTCGTATATAATTGACACAGGATGAACGAAACCAATTAAAACATTGAAAAAAAAGTGACGCATCGCCCCGCTGGACGCCATCTTTGCTTACCAAATAGGACAAGTATGAAAAAGCGTACTATACGTAGAAAGCAATAAAACTTTAAACGACCACTCAGAAATTGAGATACATTAGAAGACCTTTACACAAATCACAAAAAATAAAACCACTTTATAATTATCGGATAACTTTCAACAAAAAATATGTTTCGTTATGATGACCCTGGCTGCTCCCGTTAAATATGTACGTAGTTAAAATTATGTTTCAACAATATTCAAAGGCCGAGCGTCCGACGCACCCCCCCGCCCCGCGCCCCTCACCCGTGTCCGCCCGGTCTTAGTTGAATTAGTCCGAGCAGAGTGCACCGGTCCTCTAACGGTAATTAAATAACAAAACGAACGCATCAACTGACGGCGGCGAGATTTCGGAGGCAAACATATCGTGGGACAGAATGGGAGTTCAACTATCTAGGACTAAGGTCGTGAGGTTAGCCTATCGAATAAGGTTCAGAGGGCCTACTCTTTTACAAACGAAAACGAAATTCGGACGAAATTTCCCGTATTTCCTACTACGTTTCTCATTCATTCCGACATTTATTTCGTACGAAAATAGTTTGAAGTCTTCGTCTTCGTCGAATCTAAACGTCAAAACAATTATCGTTCCTAAGAAATTTCAGAATAAATGAGAAACGTAGTAGGAAATACGTGAAATATCTGACGAAATTTCGTTTTCGTTTGTAAAAGAGTAGGCCCTCTGAATTCATAAGGTGTAGCTAAATACTGACGACAAAGGGACAGTTCTTATGTGTAAAATATAAAAGGCTGAATAGTTAATTCCTAAAGTATGTTATCTGAATAGGAATCGTTGGAACTTTCTATGCCTTATTAAACTCCTTGGGACGGGATGGCTTTGGTATAGGTATAGGAAAGAGGTCTAAGGATTTGAGCTCAGCTAAACAGTTATGTATACTGCGTAATAGATATTTTTACATACAAGGCCACTAAACTATTCCCCCCACCTCCCTCCTTCTCTCTTTTTCCTTATAATTTATTAACTCGTGCAAAGTGCAATTCATGGTAACGGAATAGGTAATGCGTTGAAGCTGGCCGCAAGTCGAACTTAACTCTAACTTTAAGATGAGGCCATACTCTATTACTACTAACTTTAAGTTTTGTAAGTTAAGTTCCCTCAATATTTATTAAGAAGTTAAACAGTGGACGGCTTCTGAGTGCTATTTTTCTCTCAGTTAGGTTAAGAGGTTTTCAAATCAAAATTACATGCTTTAGTGATGAAATGCTCACAAAATCTATGAGTATCTATTAAAGAAAACGATTAGAGGCTCTTAAGCTCTTCCAATAGAAAAGCACTAACGAAAAGAATACCTAATTTCAAAGTAGCAAAATTTTCTAATTGTTTCATTCATTTAAATTAATTGGAAGAATGCCTCTGATCCAACTAAGTATTTAAAAAAACACGGTTAACGATGAAAAGAAATCAGAATCTTCTTACAAAAGTGAAAATAATCGTACCCTAAGTCCCTAAGCACGAAAGTACGATCTTTTATTATATAAAAGTAAAATACACAAAGGCCGTCAGATGTAATTACAATACAAATATACAGCAGATAATATACCGGTGATGTATCTAACCTACCCGGTAGCCCACCGTAAGTCGCTACGTCTATTTCGTGTACGTTAAACTGGCTACGATTTTATTGTGTAGCGACGTAGCGTTTTACTACGGCGTAGCAAAGTATCGGTACGGGATTATAGGCGGGGTATCTCAAGCGTTTTATTACTTTGATGAAACGTCCAGTATAAAAACATATTCGATTGGAACTGACTTGAGGAAATAGTGCTAACAAGACCATTTTAGATAGTACAGGTAAAAATACTCCTACTTCTTCATGGGTCATCTTAATGGGATTTATAAAATATATGCCATTATTTAAGACGTATTTGACGTATCTCATTAATCTCATAAAATGGACATCGCGCATGTTTTGCTACGATAGATCCCGGTTCGAAAAACTACAGTAACTGCTCAGAGTGTTTTTATGTGTAAACACAGATCGCGGCGTGTAGACACACCCCTTGTGCTGTCTATAAAACGCATGATAATTATTCATTTAGGAGAGTTTTAAAGACATTGTTGACAGATTGTAAAGTTCGATGGAATTTACTATTTGGAATCATTTGTTTTGATCTTACGACCCTTAGTATTTTTCATATATCGATACAATGGGTGTTCGAAAACACAAAAGAGAAAAAAAAACAAAGCATGATAACATTATGATACCTCTCGGATTTTCTACAGCGCGGCTGCGTGGGTTGACAAGGTTCACATTAAATCAAGCGCCTGAAGACTACACGAGGGACACGAAACAATATTATCGAAGGCACATATAACAAGGTATTCGTTATTACAAATACTCCCACCTGACTCCCACATGTTATGTATAAATTCCGATTGAAAGTCAGTCATTTCTAAGCTCATTATTTTAACCGACTTAAAAAAGATGTTCTTGATACGGACCGTAAGTTTTTGTTATTTTATAAGTACTACTACTACTACACACACTACACTACTAGATACTAGACACACGCATCTAGAAAGCTTGAAGACTTAGTTGTCGTTGGCAGGTTAGGAGCCATCCATAAATTACGTCACACGTAAAGGGGGGAGGGGGTCGACGAGATGTGACATTGTGTGACAAGGGGGTGGGAGGGGTCCTAAGTTTTGTGACGTCACATTTAAAAATCGAATATATCTAAGTATTAAAACCGAAATTTGAATTTTTAACGAAAATTTTTAAAAATAGGTGACGTCACACAGGGAGGGGGGGAGTCTCGCAAATGTGACCAGCTGTGATAAGGAGGGGGGAGGGGCCTAAAAATCATGAAATTCGTGTGACGTAATTTATGGATGGCCCCTTATCTTACCACACCCTCAAGTAATACTCAGTCGCCAGCCAGTAACACGATATTTTACGACTTTTACTATTCAAGCACTTATGGCTTGGGATAGAGTTACTTTTGCAACGAAAACGTAAGTGTGGTGTAGCCCGGACTTGCCTATAGCATGGCGCGTTCCTAGAAATATGGAATTTATGTGATAAAACAAAAGGTTCTGGGATGACTGGTTAATTTTGGAAGGTAACATGGGCATTTATCGAAAGTCGACCAACCTGCAAGGGTCAACTGTGGTGGATGGATATAGTCTGTGGAAGTGTGGCGCAAGGCGCTGCGTTTCTTGCTGGATCCACTCAGTTGAAGTCACGTTTGGAGCCGGTGGTAGATTAAGAAGAAAAAAAATAATCAATTTTTAAGCCCCGTAGACCTAAATAACATATACGAATTGACTATGACTTATACTCAATTCTCCTAGACTTCTAGAGGTTAACAGTACTAAACAAACAAGGGGACCGCCAAGAGACGTCTGTACAGTACAATGTACAAACGTGATAAACGAGAGGGAAATATTCGCCTAAAATTACGGATGGCACGTTCTTTGCAACGGATGCTGTTAAGAAAATGAAGGCTTTTAGGCGCGTGGGTGGATCAAAAACATCTCTTCAGCTGTACTTCCTTTTGGACACTATTAGCGTAATTGTATGTTAGAAATTGTTATATTCGAGGAAGTAATATCGAATAATAATATACTATAGTTATCCCTATGGACTATTTTTTTTTATAGTTGGAAAGTAAATTTTTTTATTTTGGTAAAAGTGAACTGTCATTTTATAAATTCTGAATTATACCTACTTATTTTCAAATAAAACATCAAAAAATCGCTAACATGATATCGACGTTTTCTACAAACAGAAACGCATGTTCATCGTGTCCAACAAGGATGTTTGTAACAGGGCATTGTCGCGGTGATGTTCTCTCAATTGTTAATTGTGTCAATTCAATTGGGTTACATGGAATCGTCGGTTTTCCCGCTGTCGGACAATAAATAAAATAAAAACCTTCATTGAATGATCGCAATCTCTGTTAAAGGTCAAAAACATCATTGGGTTATTTCAATTGGTGTCCTCTGCATTGCTATCATATATTATGTGATAAAATATAAAAAGCTAAAGCTATTGCACTCGTTATGAAATATGACATGAGTTTATTAACAATAACTCGTGGTTTATGCGAGTAAAATAGCGAATTAGGACGGGAAACGGTCGGTTCACAGATTCACGCCAACTGCTGCATCGGAGCGACCATGAAATCAAATTAGGGATATTTGGCTATTGTTCACAGAGTCCTACTGTACCAGAGCTAGGCAAAATTTAATTGCAATTAATTAATTGCAAATTGCATATGGTATCACAATTAACAATTAATTTTGATTTGTTGGCAATCGCGAACAAATCAAAATTAATTGTTAATTGTAACACCACATGCAATTTGTAATTAATTAATTGCAATTAAATTTTGCCCAACTCTGTACTGTACTAACCTTTGTAACCGGTGTTTCTATCATAAATCGCAATCCATCGAAGCGTAAACCCCAAAAAGTAGGCATTATGCTCAAATAATGATGCAATAAATAAGGCAAGTGCCTAAAGGGTTCTTCTTTGTTAAATTAAGTATACCAATATCTTCATCAGCCTATACCCCAGTTGACTAGGGTTGTGCAACATATAAGCCCCACTAGCTCGTATTTGTAGTCGAGATGTCTAAAAATCCCTAAAGGGTAAACACATCCGGAATGCACGGGCCCGGCTCGGAGGGTGGAGTGACACCTAAACGAGGTTAATGGCACACTGTTTAGGAGGGGACTGGACCCTGTTGGCAGGCAAAACCTTTGTTTCGGCCTGATTGATTGTGATTTTTAAACACAGTTCATTTAAAGCTGGATTTTCTATATTTTAGCTTCTTGGTGCCTCCTAGAGCAGTAAATTTTTGCTGTCTCAATTTGGAGTCGATGTACAGAACTACTACGGATATCGATGTTCCAAAATATGGATGGTACTAATCGATTTATGAGACACGAATACTTAATTTCTGAGATTTGAATACATTTTGTAATTGTTACTCCAACTATTCTAATTTCTTTGCTCCAACCCAATATTTAGCATCTGCTGCCTCAGAACCGTTAGGCACTGTTGCAAAAGATACTTCTAGTTTCCTAAACGCGACAGCCCTGGTCTTACTCTCTGGGTTTATAATCGAATAAGATCGACCCAAATCCATTGTAAAATTTGGACCATACAGTTGATTATTGGTCCGACTTTATTTATTTATTTAAAATATCACCGATCAATCAACTGTCAAAAGATTCAATAAGCTCTAATTGGCTGGCTTTTCAAAATCCGTCGGCCGTAGACATGTGCATAGCAATTTATAACACGATACCCTCCATTTTAAATTGGGGAAGGATCCGATAAAAACTTGCTTTTTCATGGCTTTTTTGCATCAACCTCCCTATACTTTCACTGTAATGCACGGAGCTTTTTAAATTTAATCAATAGGTACTATAAGGATTGCTTCTTTCCTATTCAGCTATGATGTAAGTAGAGTAAGGTATTGTATTTTAGATTTGTCAATTTCTAGCGAGTAGATAGTTTATTTGTTTCTCTGAAATCACACATCAGTGAGACGGATATAATATGCATGCCAATAATCAGGTAACTATTGTTTACTTTTTTGGTTACGTAGACAAACTTTTGAATATTTTTGTAAGCAATCAAATTTATTCTAAAATTATAATTTCTGAGGAAAGATATATTTTAATAAATCCTTTTCCCACGAAAAATCTAAACGAAATTAATACAAAACGCATGAATCAGAACTCCAGGGAGTTTATAACAATTAGCCGCCGCTATCGGCGTAATGTTTCACCCGATACCCGGGTTATAAAGGCAAGCCTAGGATATGCCCCATTGCGCATTCCAGGCATTTATGAGAGCCTTACACGACAACTCTGCCGGCTACCGGCGGCCATGGCACATTTAAGGCCACGACATTTATTCGGAAACATGTAAGTAGAATTACTTTACTTTTAAGTAAAACTGAAACTATTGTAGATAGTCATTATTCGTCCTGTCGTTGATTTTACATTTAAAAAAAAAACTTCAATCATAGAGAAAGAAAAGAAGAATTAAAGATATTTCAATGCAATATTACGGTAACAACAAGTACCACTAGTTACATAATAAATAAACATAGTCAAGCCAGAAAAGTTACAAAACCCTTTCAGCTGCAATACGGACGCGGAGCAGCGCCACCTACCGGCCGCCGAAACATGCGAAGAAACGACCGCCAACCTTATTTCGTTACTCAAAACTCACCCAATAACGCGCTAATCGACGAAATTTACGTACATTCGATCACTGGGACTCTGTTCAAAATTCGAACACACTGGATTCGGTCAGGTTCCACCACAGATAGTTCAAACACGGGGATTATTCGCAAATATTAATATGCACGCGAATGTAGTTAGCACAAATGTTAGGTTGATTAGGGAGTGGAGTGGTCGCGAGCGTGCGAGGAGTCCCGACGACGCGGACCAACTGACGCACCCCGCCCCGCGCCCCGCGCCCAGCCCCGCTGCGCCCCGGCATGCGCGCCATAACCTAACCCCGTTGAATTTTCCGAGACAAAGAATAATACTGAATGAGATGTGGCATTGGTATTTCATGATGACTTCCAGTCAGAAACTGAAATTTAGTTCGAAGATATTAAATCCAATCCTGATAACATTTAAAGCGTCCATGGTTCAAAGCACACATGCGGTGGCGTGAACGACAGAATGTATCTCAGACGACCGATAAGTCATTAGCAAGGTTAAGATGCTACAACTTTGAAATTATCAGTATCAGGATTTTAAGCCAGTTTACAATGGTTTTACAAAGCATTTCTAGGAACAAAAGTAATTTGTAATGCCAGTGTAGTCATAACTTCCCATAAATTTGGGAAATCCAGTCATAAAGATCCACAAATTGCTGAGAAGAGAAATAACGCAGTTCGTTAACATCAAACAAACCCGACAAGATAATGCGTAGCTCATCTATGACTCTATGAGTATGTAGCATGTTCGATATGAACCCAATTTATGTTCGCAAGGTGGCTCCTCGGTCCCTCATTGACCCAGTAAGCTGGTTGTCCACTTACGATATAGGCCACGGATAGCTCATAATGGATCTAGTTACTCTCACAAATGAAATATCAAGTCTTGCGAACGTTTGGCACGAGGATAAGAACAAGAGACGTGGGGAAATTGAAACAGTTTTTTAGGATAGTACATCGATTGACGGGCCTGTTAGCGTGGTTGGCGCGGAGGCGACTTTCACGCTGCAGGTCGTAGGTTCGATTCCTACCCGTGACATGCATTTGTGTGCATGAACATGTCTGTATGTCCGGAGTCTGGGTGTATATGTATATTAAGTATGTATTTACAAATAAAAAAGTAGTATATGTAGTAATATCAGTTATCTGGTTTCCATAGTACAAGCTCTGCTTAGTTTGGGATCAGGTAGCCGTGTGTAAAAAATGTCCCCGGATATTATTATTATTATTATTATATTATTATTGGCACAACCTTTTAATACTAAGGTTCGAACTAAGGCTGAACATAAATAAGCGAATTATCGTATCCCTAGTTCATGAATATGCAAGCCTTACAGATTTCCCAAGCACTGGTTGCCTTTCTTAGTCAATATAATACAAGAAACCCGACAAGTCATTCTATTAATATTGTTAACTTGTGCACAATATAAACGCATGCAGAACATCAGTGCGTGTGTACGTTCTAGGAATCAAAGTTATCGTCTACTTGAAACCATCATGGTAATATTCCCCATAGATGCAGAACCTTCGTCCAAAATTAGGCGAATACAGACTGCAGAGGAAATATTTTTTCCCATAGATTGCGTATAGAAATATCCAGTCAAGTCCCCAAGTTGACGCACGATATTTATGGCCCACCCAGTTTATCCCTTCCTAAGTGAGGTTATCACAGGACATTATCCCTCCGACTACCGCTATACGTAGTTAGTTATATCGTGAGCTCTAGGCGAATAACGATGGAGGAAACATTGTCATGATACCGAACTACAAACTCTTAAACGCGATTAACGTCTTGTAGTACTGGCTTCCGGCTCTCACTCATCATACGAAACTGTTACTTTAAGCCGATCTTCTGTGAAAGCTGCTGAAAATACAAGCTGCAGTCACTAGATTACAGCTTGGCTTTACCACCAATAAACGTGTCGATTTCGATAACGTGAAGAAAATTATCTTGTAATGCTTTCATAAGTGTTCTTCCTAATCCTAGTGATCCGAAATGAAACCTACACCCGTTTCATTTTGTTCTTGGGAGTAATATAGTAGTAGAATCGGTAGCTAATCGTATTGCCGGAACTAATGCGTCGCATTGTGCGCGATCAATAGCTATTTCCATAGTGTCAAACTGGCCGGATTCCAGCATTCTTTTCCACGAATTCCAAGTTGCTCCTCCTGCCACCCTAGTGGGGGCGAACAGAAATAAACCCCCGACAAGCCTCGATGTAAAGTTGAAGATTATATAAACATTCAATGTTCCACCCACATAAATTGTTTATATAAAATTCTTGATACACTAACCCCCGAAATTTATGTAGATATTTATAAAAGAACTTGTCATTCAAAGTTATTGAAATCTCAACATCATAATTATCTTCATTCTCGCGTAACATATTTTCATTGAAATTTAGAGATGCTAACTACAAAGCAAATAAAGGCTTGGGAATCATTATCTTTAATTAAAACAATCTTTTGGGAGGAAACAGTTTCTGGAATGGGATCTTCGGGTTTGGTTGGATCTGCAAAGGAAAATATATTAATGTTATTTCAGGGAATGATTACGCCAGCAATCTAAATGTTTCAGCGTTCGTTTATGCAAGAGATTATTTGCAAATGAAAATTCTTCAAGTCTAGCTCTTCTTACATAATATAAAAACTGCAATCAAAATTTTGCTAATCTTTTTAGCTCTAGCTATTTTAGAAATTATTTTCGTCTGCGGATTTTTGTTCACTAGTTATGTGAATCGAATCAAATCATATAAATTCAGAGTACTTATTCTTCAATACATCGTATTGTTTTATGACAATTACATTCCATAATACATTTATTAAATTCATATCGTCCTAATATATAAAACGGAAGCGAAAAATGGGGCCCGCCATAAAAGGAAATCAATGTTATCGCGGAAGGGCCGCCATGTCGTAAAAGTGATCGGCAAATATTGATGGCCGACGTATTAGGTCCCGCGGCGGCACTGCTCCGACATGTCCAGTCGGAGAATAGGGCCCGAGAGATATTGAACTCTACAGACATACAGTAATACTCCATTGGTAAAAGAGGCCTCTCAAATTTTGCGACAAAACTGTCTCCGGCCTACCCATTTGACTGTCATAAACGATTTTCTCCGAATCCATTTGTTTTAGATTACGGATATCAAATTCGGAGGCATTAGTGGTCGACCCCTAAAGCATTAAGCTAACAGGATCAACTAAATCTGGTAATAACTTGCCAGTTGCCACACAGCCGAATTTAGATATTCGTCTATTTACTTCCACAACTATTAATGCAAACGTAGCATTTGTTTTCCGTCCCTGTTTTGATAAGGTTCCAACCCCCGAAACTCATTTACTATAGAAGACTGATAATTATAATTATCTGACTCGTCCGAAGTGACGTCAAACTTCGCTATATAAACAGATTCAATTCAGGATGCTCCAGAGATCTCGAATAATGATTCCTCGGTTGCTTCGGCGTTCCGGGGTAGATTTGCATTTTACATTTACAATTGGTTGCCATTGCCACTTTGGCGGTAGTTGCAATGAGTTTAAAGACGCGTCAACTACGTTAACGTTGTACAAATGTTGGCCAGAACGTTAAGTGGAATAGTTAGTTAAATCTACAACAATGTGTACCGGATAGAATAAACCCTCCTCCTATGACTGGTATTTAATTAAAAAGCTACTGGACTTGTAGATGATAAGGATAGAGATACCAAAAGTAATAATAGGAGATAGTAGTTTACTCTCCAATCAAATCATCTCTACAACATTTGGCAAAATGAATTTCAGCAAAAAGTATTCTGAAATTGATATATCAACGAAAAGTTGATGAAGTTATCAGCCGGACATCGGAAACATTGCAGTTTGCATCGCAGCACACGCAAGATAAATGACCATCCCCGCTGCCCGCGACACGGATTGAGTGCTACGCGCTACGTCGAATTGTGACGTCACAATGCTGGATGCTGGAATCAGCTACCGAGATTTAGAAGGGCACTTTGAGGATTAAAATTTGAGCTGAGAACATTTTTCAGAGCTTAAAACGAGAATCAAATGTTAAGCAGTGTACAATTTACAGAGCTTATTAAAACTGTAATCTGTTTAAGTGCTAGGGCTTAGCTTTATGAATTAAAGATCGTACTTTGGTGACGAGCGTTATTTCAAGTGTTATTGCTACACCGAAGTAATATTTTAGGATTTAAAATCAAGGATATTAATTAAAATCTACTGACTGCTTAAGACTATAGGGAGAGATCCGAAAATAAAGTCCAACAACAATCTTTTGGCAGAGTGAACGCGGGCCTAACTCAACCTTTCGATATTTCCTCAACGGAAATCCAATAAAATTCTAAGGTAACTGCGACTATTAGCGTTTTTTGTTTACAGAGGTGCCCCGACGCGCCACCTGTCACCACCTGCTCAAATACTTGCATATTTTTTGTTTTGCAAATAAAAAGTGTCGTAATATCCGTTTTATGATGGCTAGCAACTCAAAGCAGAGAAAAAATAAAAGCTGAATCTTTACTTTTAGTATTAATTTCTTATGATTGCTACTTCGTAAGAAAAAGTAATTTAGACATGTCAGCAAGTATTCCCTTTGTGTCAATTTCTTGCATTCATTTTAACTTGAAAGTATTTTTATATTACCAAGTAGACTTTTTTTTTGTTTTTTTTTTGTTTTTACTCTATCCTTCTAAATTATTAATTAATTAATCCTTCAATATTTACTCTATCCTTCAAAATTGGAGTAGGTTCTGCTCTTAACATAACAGATGATTAATGTGTGGTTTAGCAAACTTGATAAACTGCTATGACGAAGCCTTGTACCCAAGAAGTTATGTCGACGCTGATTTTCGCATTAAAAAAATCACCATTTAAGCAAAAAAAATCCCGTAGATAAGAAAAACAAAGGCAACAATGTTATTGCTAAGACAATATAAAACTTTTTTAGTAACAATGACGGTATCAAATTCCACATAAACAAAGACAAGCGCTTTTATTTAGGGTTCTCTCACAAAAAGATATGTCTAGAAATGAGAACATTACTTCTACGACTTCTTTTCTGCTTTTATTTCGTTATTTAAGTAGAAAGTAAGTACCACATAAAGATCTTGGATATCATTAACTATGAGTAGGACCCTAATGTATTTGGTGAGGCCTGATACCTGCCTACGTTTTAATCAAAAACCTGAACCCAGAATATTTTTATAACAACAACCACCCAAAGTTTTAAAACGGCAATGCGAATAAGGCAATCTTCCGCAACAAACTTACAAAAATGTCTCAATTTTCAACTGTCTCCACAACTTAGCCTAGAAGCTTAGCAGTTTTTCGAGCCGTCCACCAATCAAGATACACGTGAAACTTTCAGTCCACCCGTGTCTCCATTCATTTTAACTACAATTTTCTGGTCAGCCGAATCTGAGACTTATTCATAAAGGCGTAAAATAAATATTCCCCTGCTGGTCTGTGGCCAGCACTGCTGAATATTTATCTTTCGCGCATGAAAAGGGTTCAAAGAGCTTGGTTGACTCTTGGAAGTTTTTTTATCTCCGTCAGAGTAGCCATTTTCTAAAGTAAAGTTTACCGTCCGGTGGTCTAATTGAATCTACCTCGAGCTTCAGCGCAGCAAGCAATGTGTTTTTACCTTAACTTCATAAAATGTAAATGACAAATCTGAAAAATATACGTCATAGAGATACAAAAATAAATGTAATAATTTAGTTTACACCTAACTCTAATTAGAACTCTCTAAAGCTCTCATCATCATCTCATTTCATTAAATTAATTAGGTAGATATTAAAAATATTTTGAGATTCGCGAAATTACGATTAAGTATCTAACTAAATATAGTTTTCCAGTAACGAGCACCGATTTTCGCCTTTTTTCTGATTGATTGAAAATTTGGAACATGCTCCCGAACGGATACTTATTCAGTATGACAAAGAGAATTTTTGAATAGATTTCGGTTTACATTTGAAGTAAGATGCATGCACGGAGTGAACACAATAGGGTAGTGCTCCTTTCAGTAATAAGAATAGGATTGTGCAGAATCTGGGCAAAGAATAACCTTCATTCATGCGAACGATTTGCTCTCACGACCTTAGGCCCGGGCCATCGGCCGGCCGCTAACATGGCCAATCTAATGTCACTGACTCATAAAGAATAAGGGAACGATAATGGCAAAAACGTTTCTACCACAACGTGGCCACAAATTGAATTAGTTGAGCAATTTTAGGAGATAGCGGCGTTGCCGGTAATGAAGTAAGTTTGTTAGTTGCTGTCTTCAAAACATCGTGAAACTAACAAACAACAGCAAATTTTAGTGAAGTCTATCGGCGAGATGTAAAATTAGTGTTTTGTTACTTAAAAGGCCTTATTTTCTTTGTGATAAACCCGAGTCAGTAATGAGAGTGGACGGGCGTCAGCGTCGCTATCGTATTTTCGACCCAAAATACGTAATTTCCAAGAAAATTAACGGTAGATATATCTTTAATACTCCTTTGTGATGGCATATCAAAAGGACGAGGCTCCTAGTACTTTCGATAAGTGCCCGACGTTCTCAGAATCCGAGGCAAATTGGGACTGACAAGATCTGGTCCTGTATGTAGGAAGATATTTTCATTCAACATTATCAGTATCGTCCTCCTTATTTCACAGACATTAAATAAAATAAACTTCAAAGGAAGGCTTTAGTAGGAGTTAAGCGATGCTAAATTAGAACGTTAAAAATCTATTTAAGAAAATTTAAACTCCATACAGAATTGTGCGTTAGATTGAAACGCATAATATACATAAATGCCTAAATTCCATATTCCTTTTAAACAAATATTCGGGTAAGAATTGACCATTTAATACTAATTTGACTGCTGACGTCATAAAAATTCAAATAAATTTTGACTGAAAAAACATATTTCTAGGCAAAACATTCGGTCTAGTGACCACATTACCACGCTACGGCACATTAAAACTGCCGATTGAATCGGAACGGCATTTTTGCATAGCAGCCATTGGTCACGGCACGTGTCGTCACGCTACGAGAGGCTGGCGACCTCTGTGACCTGCGTGGAAAGAGAACGGCTATAGCGGATCAGAACTCTGGATAAGATACGTAAACTTTTTTGATATGCGGTGTCGTCGGGTTGGTGAAAGATACTACAAATTATGGTCTCTACCAGAAAAGGTTAAAACTAATTCTGAACCTAATCTAATAATAATAGTAATAATATCAGCCATTTGTGGGACACAAATGTTGGGCAAAGGCCTCCTTCCACTTCTTCCACTCCTCCTACTCTGTTTCAAACGAAAACGAAATTTCGGACGAAATTCGCGCATTTCCTACTACGTTTCTCATTGATTCCGACATTTCTTACGAACGAAAATTGTTTGACGTCTTCGTTGTCGTCGAATCTAAACGTCAAACAATTTTCGTTCATAAGAAATGTCGGAATCAATGAGAAACGTAGTAGGAAATGCGCGAATTTCGTCCGAAATTTCGTTTTCGTTTGAAACAGAGTAGGCTCTCTGACGTGGGCTACACAAGACCAGTCCCTCGCAAAGGTGTCCAGTTCGTCGCGCCATCTCTGTCTGGGCCTGCCACGTGTCCGTCTTACATTTTGTGGGACCCATTCGGCTAGTTTTGGCCCAAAAGGTCAAATCTATCTAATCTCGAACGCTAAAACTCAAATCGCACAATCATCCAATAAATTGGTGAACTTGTACATTGAATTTCTTCAGCGTATAAGTCATATGTACTTATTTATTTACATATTATTCTCAACTTTCCCTCATCAGGGTAAAATAGGGCTCACTACTCAGTTTAAGATAAAACCACACATTAACATGACATAAACTGTTTCCGAAAGCATACAAAAGTGACAGAATTTATACCTTAGATATATCCTGTAAAAGCTTCTGATTCTCTGAAAGGATCAAGGGTGTCAGTAACCCCTAAAAATATGACACAGACCCTTCGTCCACGGCTGGGAGAAAACTAAATGAATTACGTCGACTGTTGGGGATTGGTATCTCTGGATACAGATAGGTCAGTAGAAGCATTTGGATTTAAATCCGAGAGTAATAATAATAATAATAATTTATTTCAGACGGTTGTCCATAATGTTAGAACCAATATTTAACTTAAAACTAGTGTTAGTGATTCACAAAATGCATGTCCGGTTCGAGGTATATGTACAGCATTTCGACTACGTTTTTTAGAATATTCAGAATGTTTCAGTGTCACGAATCTCTGAACCGCAAGCTGGAATTTTCGTATCTTTATGAAAAACAAAATATCTACTAAGTAGGAATTCTTTATATCAAATTTTTGGGACATTTTCTCAGTAAAAGAGCAGCTTTTGTAAAAAATATTTCGGAGGCCTTGGCTTCTGACTTCGGGGTATGTCATTTATTTATTTTTATTATTATGTGTTGGTCGGGGTATGTCATGTCGGCACATTTTTTTTGCGGAATATATAATTATTTCTACTAAATGTCAGTCTGGACGTTCGGATATCTACATATCTTAAAACCGAATTGCCCATCCCTATTCCTCGCCATTAGTTATTTATGACCGACTTCGTATAACCACGCTAATTAATTTTCTAAGAAAAACTGCAAAATATAGCCCGATTGTTGCATTTTTAATTTGGCAAACATTTTTTCGTTTTATAAACTTAAATTTACCATGGTGATAGTAATGCGTTATTTATTTTGGGAAATGAGGTTGATTCACATTTATACACAGGTATATGCCAATGGTAGTAGTGGTAATGGTGGTAGTGGTAGTAGTGGTGGTGGTAGTGGTGGTGGTGGTGGTGGTATGGTAGGTTCAATGCTCGGTGATCGACCTCGGAGCATCGCGGAGCATTTTCTCGGTGCACCCGCTGGAGCACCTTATTTCGATTGGATAAGTATTAAATTCGATTGATAAAAATTTATATGCCATGCCATGCCGTGCTCTATGTGCGCTGGCCATTAAGAGCACACTAACAGCGTCGCCAGCACATCTCACTACAATATTTAAAAAAATCTTTAAAATAATTCAACAGACGAAATCATTATTCCGTCAAAAATATAGCGCCTATTTATTTCGACACAGCGAAGGCAAAATAAATTACAAAAAGGTACTCGGCGTAACGATAAAAATGTTTGGCAACCAGTGATGGAATCAGTAATCAACTTTGCCCTCTCTCCCCCGGCCGGCATAAAGCTGTGTGCAGATAGAGCCGGAGTGAGTCCTACCCCAGTTTAAAAAGGCCTTAAAATGGGGAGAACAGGGATAAATATGATACAGGCCCCGATACATTGAAAACGATCAAGTTATTCGAGACATGCGCTCGTAAATTCCTGATTAAGCAATAAATTAAATATTGTATGAGACATTATCTGTAACTCTATAAGGATAGGAGTCATCCTGAACAATTGTTTTGATAATATAAAGGAAATTAATCAATGATTAATCAAATGTACTCTGTTTATTTATTAGTTGTATTATGTTTTATAAGTCAACGGAGGAAAAAAGTAGAACCGCAAGGAAATCTTTGTTCATGGCTACGATACAGTTTCTAATGATGACGTCAATTGGCTGTCGGCCAAAAACTGACCCTGACATGGTATCCTAGCCAAAAAAATAGGTTAATACTACCCCAGTGCACTCTCAAAATCATTTCCCAATATAGAGGTGTACTATTTTTATGACGTTCTCATTGTTAGGAAATCAGATTTTGTTACCTACTTAGACCCTAAGGTTTAAACATCAATATGGCGCCGTTTTCACGATTTTACAGCTGTTAATTTTCTGTAAAGGTACCGTTATTAATATAAATTCCTTAACGGTCCGTTATTACGTTTTACCAACAAAATATAAGCGATGTTTTCGCTGGTGTTTATTAAAAATGAGCCGCAAAATTTTGCGGCCGGCTTAGTTATGAACAAAGTAGGAGCCTGTGAACCGCGAGTGGGCAGGCAACTCAAACATCAGTAATTTTCATACAGTCCCGGGTCTGGGTGTATGATATGTTAATACATAAATTATTAGCAGGTAAAGCCAGTCTGGGTATTCTATGTGAATAAATTTGAAGCCAGTTGTGTACATTTTATACAGTACATCCCACATCTCCGTCACGTGCATGTGGTATTTTAAATATCGAACATGATTCGTTTCCTAGCTTTCATTTATTGACCCCTACTGCCCCTTGCACCACAGGACAGGGAATGTTATTAAACATATATAAGGAACATACAGCTGCTTGTAATGCATATACATTCAGAAAATTCTGCTAGTTACGTACATTGAAGACCAATTCATAAGTAACAATAGTTTTTACTTCGCTCCTTTTTCCTGAAAGCGGAAAAGGCGCTATGAATATCCAGCTGACAACAATAGACAAACCATTTCACAAAAAACCATGGACAATTCTATTTTTAAAATTCCGCAACCCGCAGGCAAAGGCAGCAAGCCGAAGAGGCTCATTTACCGGCCGGCGCCTGACGGGGCTGGCGAGCTATCTGAGCGCCCGCGCCCGGACGGAGCGAGCGCGCTCGGTGGTTGGGCCATGCGACCGCCGCTGCAGTGGCGCGGCGGGCGCGTGACGTCACCGCGCGATCAATGGAACTGACGTCGAGCTCCGGCAACCCCGCCCCGCGCCCCGCGCACCCGGCCGCACACCCCCCCCTCACCCGCACCCACTACAGACCGGCACACGAGAGGAATTTATTGTACTGTTAATTAAGTTTATTGATAGTGGGCAATGCGAAAGTTCGCGCTCCATGATAGATTAATTAAAGTTTTAAATAATTAAGATTCGTTGTGGTATTAAGGACGAGTCGGGTGTTAGATAACTTTGATCCCGAATGCTAGATAAGGCGATATACCTACCTAATCGTGTTAATCTCACCATTAGGAGCTACGATCAAATCAATGTCAGGATTTACTCAATTGAATGGGTAGATTACCAGAAAGCAGCTTTTGTTGATCGAAAAATAATACATTCATACCCTTGATGGAGATATAATAGAGATAATTAGACCGAGTTCATAATTGAATTATAAACACAAAAAAAAATACAAATCGGCTATTGAATACCTACAGAATATATACCTTCAGAAACTAATTTGAAGGTTTAGACAATTTTATTGGAAATCTCTGACATAAACATTTTCATTAGTCGATCTCTAAAAACAAAGCGTGAACAAAGCCGAATATAAAATTACTAAATTCACCGTGACAATGAATAATGCTTGCCGAAACGCAGAAAAAAATCTTCACAACATTCAGACGACGCGACATGACGTCAATATTATTGGATCCAAAGAAAAGGTTGGCTTTAGGTCCTTATCAAATAAAACACCGACCTGTTTGTTTATGGAACAACAAATAACTGGCAACATTTCTCGCCGTGCTGCCATAAACTCTGATCCTTTTCGGGAAATTAAAGGGTGTTCGCGAGACTCAAAATGTCCGACCGTGGTACGCGAGAAGCCGTCTCATTTCCCGAAATTAAAGCATCATATAATTTGCGTTTCCATAATGAGAGTTTCTCCGGTCTCCGGCCACCCCTCGCCACCCCCGGGACGGCTTCGCGTGGCAGGAGCGGCCGTTTCTATATATTTCAACGGGGGCATTGCTCAATCTAGTCCTGTGAAGGCTTTTGTGCCTGTAATCTGACAAACACAGGACGGACACAGACCGGAGGTGTCGAGTATCTCAATACTTCATAACAATAGAGAAACGCTTCATAAAACGCCACAAAACACACAAATGACAGTATACAGTATTACTACAATGATAACTGGGCAATTACTAATTGAATAAATACTACTAGCACCTTAGTTTAGACTAACATTTACAGACAATGTTGCTGTTGCTAGTAAATAGTAATTACTATCACGTCGAACACCTATTTCCATCTTTCCATTAAATAACAGTGTTATTGTTGAGGGGCGTGAGAGACGTGATTCAGCGGGTAAGCATGCAGTGGTTTCCGGTCGTTATCTGGCGTTACAAGCTGAATCGGAGATTACGAAACCGTGCTAGATAATTATCATATCAATATAATCTCCTGTATTTATAATGTTCTAGCTCATTGTACCGCGTTTAACGGTATACCTCTATATGCGAGTGTGTTTATAAATTTGATTACAAAATAAAACTGATCTCATAATTATTAGCGTTTCAGTTAAAAATATATTAAAGCCGGAAACCCACCGCGGCGCACGGAGAGGCCACGCACACGCTACGCACGTGGGTCAAGCTTCGCTTTGCACGAAAATGTATGTCACCGTGTCCACCGCGGCGCACGGAGAGGCTACGCACGAAATGACGTCATCCATACATTTCCTTGCAAAACGTAGCCGTGGCCGTGTGCGTGGCCTCTCCGTGCACCGCGGTGGGTTTCCGGATTTATGTTTTAAATTACGATAGGCATGTACAATTCAACTGTGAAAAGCACAAATATGCTTGAAACCTACTTATACGTTTCCTCGAATATGGAGATGTATCAAAGGCCTCTTTTCTTCTCAACGACTGACTAACAAGCTGTACACTACACTACACTACACATATACTATTTTAAGAGCAATAGAATAGAAACCGAGGCAAAGTTATAGAAACTTATATGACGAGGGGCTCGGGCTCGGGACGTTTGTTGTGTGCTCTCCGAATGCCACTTTCAGGGATTGAACAGACATGCCCGCTTTGTACGAAGCGTAAGTCCCACCCGGTTAGCGATGGCATACAGATATGACGAAATGAGGTTGGCACTCATCTATCAACTCGGCACCCGACCAGAACCGCCTCGTTGCTCGGCGTCCACTCGTTGTCGATAGATGGTCCGCGGGCGCACGCTGCTTTTACACCATAAACGTCACGTGATCAACCAGTGGACCGCGCATGGTCAACGAGTGAACGCCGCGTGGTCAGCGCGTGGTCCACTTATTTCCGGTTCAGTTAGTTAATGCCGACCGACGAGGCGGTGTTGGTCGGGTGCCGAGTTGATAGATGAGTGCCAACCAGACTTGTTTAGATGAAGAATTTTAGGACAGCCTACCAATTTTAACATATACTTAAAACTATTTTTAGGGCCATTTTAGTCAGATGTAAATACTGGCACAAAGTAAATCCTACCTACTACTCAACAAAACAAAAAAGTTAGAAAGTCTGAGATTTAAAAAATAGTTTTAAGACTATTAAGTATAGTAAACACTTGATAAATACAAACGCAATATACCCACCAATTTTTTACCAACTAATTGGGTGCGTCTAAAAGAGGCGTACGCCCGAGAATTCATTTTTTTACACGACTGCCCAAAAAAAAAAGAGTGTATATGTGTTTAGGGTTCATGTATGTATGTATGTTTGTATGTTTGTATGTGAGATTCTTTATTCCACCAAAACTTATAAATGCCTGAACGGATTTCGATGTATGGGGTATCGTTAGAATCCTTACATCATTCCGGGTAACACTGGGTATATTATTTTTGAAAAAAATCAATATGGCGGCATTATGGCTCAACTTTAATATGTGAAAAAATTTTTTTTTTCTTCCATTATTACAATATGGGTATCAAATTGAAGGCCTTGATGAGCACAGTCCAAAACTGTAGAATTTATAGGCATAATTTAACATAGTTAGGGTGTACATGCAAAACAAATATATCATTTTTGGCTGCTGTCACTAAAATGCATAAAATAAAAATATATAATTTAAAAAATTAAAAACACGACTGCCCTGCCAAAAAACGAACTAAAAAGTATAAAACAAGTGCAGTGTCATTGCAGTCGGGGGCCCTCTTAGATTAAATATGTTCCACAGAACGGTCCCCCGACTGCAATGACACTGCACTTGTTTTATACTTTTTAGTTCGTTTTTTGGCAGGGCAGTCGTGTTTTTAATTTTTTAAATTATATATGTCGGAGAAGGAAAGAAGGAGTCCGTCGCTTTCTCATATTGTGGGCGTTCAGTGGGTATAAAGATGACTAATAAGATCTCAAAATGGCACGAAGACAGTTTCCAATCGCATGTCTCGCTCGACCGCTCGGCGCGGCGGTGCAAACCGTACTGTGCTCCCCGCCGGTGCCGGCCAACGCAAGTGGACTCTGTCCAACGCCTACAGATGGCGCTGTCGTACCATTTCGATCGTTTCAATACTCTTTCAAAGTTGCCATCTCCGACACGGCCATCCTGCGAATCACACGTCCTCGTGTGTCTATTGGCATCGCAAAACATTCATAGTCTAACCGCTCGGTCACTCCTGACCTAAGTTCCAATCCAAAATCATCCAATACCATGGTTACCGTAATCTTTACTGTGATAGTTACCATAATAGTTTCTGTGATAGTCACCCTGATCGGCACCTTATTCGTCACCTTAATCGTCACCTTAATCGTCACCTTAATTCGTCACCTTAATCGTCACCGAGATCGCTGCCATTACCTAATCACAATTTGGCCACAACTCTGTCAGAACCCTTGTCAGAAGCCCTGTCAGCACCCTCCTTCGGCACCCTCCTTCGGCACCCTCCTTCGGCACCCTCCTTCGGCACCCTCCTTTGGCAACCTCCTTCGGCAACCTCCTTCGGCACCCTCCTTCGGAACTCTCCATCGGAACTCTCCATCGGAACTCTCCATCGGAACTCCCCATCGGAACTCTCCATCGGAACTCTCCATCGGAACTCTCCATCGGAACTCTCCATCGGAACTCTCCATCGGAACTCTCCATCGGAACTCTCCATCGGAACTCTCCATCGGAACTCTCCATCGGAACTCTTATCAGAACTCCTTCAGAACTCCTTCAGAACTCCTTCAGAACTCCTTCAGAACTCTCCTGGACCGCGCAAAGATAGTAACACGTAGTAAGTGAAGTTAGCCTCCGGGCTGCAAACCATTTATTGTAACAGCCACCTCGCCGTTTATCATCCAAACAGCCACCTCGCCGATTAACATCCAAACAGCCACCTTACCGCTTATCATCCAAACAGCCACCTAACCGTTTATCATCCAAACAGCCACCTCGCCGTTTATCATCCAAACAGCCACCTCGCCGTTTATCATCCAAACAGCCACCTCACCGTTTATCATCCAAACAGCCACCTTACCGTTTATCATCCAAACAGCCACCTCGCCGTTTATCATCCAAACAGCCACCACGTTTCTCATCACATACTTCCAGCAACACGAAGATCGAACCCCTTTATCATCGTTCAGTTCCGTCTCGTTTTACTAGGACTTTTACTAGGACTTTTACTAGGAATTTTACCAGGACTTTTACCAGGACTTTTACTGGGACTTTTACTGGGACTTTTACTAGGACTTTTACTAGGACTTTTACGAGTACTTTTACTAGTACTTTTACTAGTACTTTTACTAGTACTTTTACTAGTACTTTTACTAGGACTTTTACTAGGGCTTTAACTAGGACTTTTACTAGGACTTTGGCCACACTTTTGCCACAGATTTGCCACAGTCCTAACACAGATTTACCACAGTCCTAGCACAGATTTACCGCAGCTGTACCACAGCTCCACCAAAATTCGAGACCTCCAGAGTAAACTCTCAGAGGTCACGGCATAGTCAAACAGCAGTCATATTGCTCTCATACGCATATCCACGATAACCAGAGCCATGTACCGCAGTCTTTCGAATTAGTTCTCAAAAACTACAATAACAACAACCAAGCTTACAGAAACGCTCGAGTAATGCTTCTAACGCCACGGCTCTCTAGCCGACCGGCAATCGCATTGCCCTCACATATCCAGCGCATGGATCCCATGTGTATCACCCAGTGACTACACACGCGCACTATGGTCTCTCAAGACCCCGACCTCCGCCAGAGTTAAACGCGCATCGCGCACCCACGGACTACTTGACTTTCCTCAAGAGACACCGATTTCCACCGGGCTACGACTACGTAATAACTACTGGTACGGGTGACTTCATACGGCCGATAGAGCACCCACTCGAGTTTCAACAGCTTACTCATCACAATCCCGTGGTCATCATTTACGTCAAACTACGACTGGTACATAACCTGCTGGCATCTTCTTTGACTATTGCGAGCGCACTTCTAAAAGCGTTTAGAATTTTATTTAAGACTACAAACAGCAAATGAGCGTGAATCCAGCCTCAGTTTGATTTCGTTAATTCAACACGTAGTAGATTGGCAGCTTTTCACACACGAGCTAACCTGCTCCGAAGGAAACGAATTTATCGCAACAACATACTCGATAAATGATCAGAATGATCTTTTAATAAGGTCGGTATCTGAGTAGAAAACAAAACTGTATCCGTCCACTGTCAGTGTAAATATGTGTTCGTACCTTCCAAAATTGTAGGGTGGTCTACCTATGTCACTTACTTCAATAATCTCAATTTAGTGACATCAATTTCAATTTAAAAAAAACAGTCACATACATGTCCAATTATGTACAGTCAACTTCAGAACCAAATCCAGTATGCAATACTCTAAATATAATCAAGCCAAGCACGAGGGCTCCATCGGGTACCCGGCGCTTCACAGTACACTATCTCCATCTGACAGCACCTTGGTTGACCTCCATCAAGTACCCAGTTCCACACAACAACAACAACAACTCATTGCCACCATCCGGCAATTCCAACAGCGACTGCTTACATCTCCAAGCCAAACGCACGCCACACGCCCTTCGTGGCCGCACTGAGATGGGTAATAAGACCCGGTTTTACGCCTACGTCTGGGAATGGCAGGAAGGTGTATCCGGTCTGAGTGTCTGCATACTACTTAAGGCACTAAATACAACAAAAAGTCCAATCCCTTCATCAGTGTCCATTTGTCTCATCAGTCTTACTAGAGCAATAATTGGTTAAATGGCTAACAGTAGTTGGTTAACTAGAGAATCGGAATTCATCGATCGGAACGTTATTGATAATTTTCGAACACAACTTCATTATTTAAGAACACCGTCGGGTAAGTAAGTTACACTTCACTGTTGCACCTATGGCCAACCACTAAAACACTCGTTTATCCAAAAGGCACCGCTGAGACGTCGCGGTTAGGGTGTTTTTACCTTACTAAATGCTTTGACGCGTTCGGTTAGGTTAGGTTAGTTTAGAACAGTGACCACAACGTGGCAAGAGCCATATAGTACCCATTTGGTTTTTAGTAAAAACTTCGAGGTGTTGGTCCATGACCTTGGGATCAAAGATCATTCAAGGTCAAAGTCAAATTTCAAGTTCATTCGAGAGCGAATAACATTCGATGTCAAAGGTCATTCGGGGTTAAAGGTCATTCGAGGTCAAAGTCGACCCGTGTCCTTTTCGCCACCCTTATACTCAAACCTAAAAATAAACCTAAACATAAACCTAAACCTAATAGCGCCCCTAAGGATACACATTACACACTGACCGACGTCACGCAAATTATAGTCCTTTACACAAAGCTTCTAAAAACGTAACTCCGTCGTAATAAAATTAAGAACTACGATCCAACTTTGATCACATTGGCAAAATAGTCCGCCTGCAATCGTAAAATAATATCCGCAACAAAACAAAATCACATAGCAACATCGACCAGAGTAAATAGACGGTAGGCAGAAAACGACCAGAGTAAATTGAGGATAGGCAGAAAACAGTTAAATCTCGTCCACCCTCCAATCCAAATAGCAATATCACGCACACCCGCACTTTCTTTGTCAATGTTATAGCATGTACCGCATATACCCTCTCTTTAGAGAACACGTGTACCAAATAAACATGGTTCGACTCACCGGATTCTGCTTCATGCAAACCTGCCACCACCATCGCCGTCCCGATGCTGCTCCGCGCCGTCGGCAGCCACACCGTCTGTCGATACTCGCATCGCAGCCATCCGCTTGCACACAGCACCGCGTTACCACACAAAACACTTAAAACGACACTATTAACACTTCACACACAATAATTCAAACGTCCGTTGCGACTTAGCAAATCGCATAATGTTCTTTGTGCACCGCCATTTTTCTTTTTTTTTTTCATTGTACAAACACGTGGCACTTTTAATTTTTAAAATCAACGAGAATTAACACTACGACTTGGAAACTGTGAAGTAACTGCCAACAGTTAAATTACTACGTGATCATCAACGTTTTTAGCCATCGTTCGATCTCACTTCTGATGTCGGAGAAGGAAAGAAGGAGTCCGTCGCTTTCTCATATTGTGGGCGTTCAGTGGGTATAAAGATGACTAATAAGATCTCAAAATGGCACGAAGACAGTTTCCAATCGCATGTCTCGCTCGACCGCTCGGCGCGGCGGTGCAAACCGTACTGTGCTCCCCGCCGGTGCCGGCCAACGCAAGTGGACTCTGTCCAACGCCTACAGATGGCGCTGTCGTACCATTTCGATCGTTTCAATACTCTTTCAAAGTTGCCATCTCCGACATATATTTTTTTTACCTCTGACCACATAGCCATAATGTCAAAAAAATAATTCTCTCCTCATTTAGATGCACTAATTAACTTAGCTCAAACGAAACTCAAGCATTAATTCATATATTTACCCGATATCAGATTGTGGATGCCTAATGCTACAAAGTACACCTCCATTGAGACTCCTCGCAACCTCATTCCGCGCGATTGCTTCATAAAAAGATTATGTTGCGCGGCGCGGAGCTCCTCAACAATTACATAACGAGCCTAGTCTCAGCGCGTGAACATAATCGCAAATCTAGTGCCCGCTCCCCGATGAATCATTCACTACATTTTCGGCTCCGCATTGATTTTTTGCCGAAACACAAAGAATACCAGATTGACATTCGTGATTCATTGCTAATTCACTTTTTATTAAGATCACCAGACAATATGACAGACGGTGTAAGGTATTTCTGTTTATTTCGGCTGACAGCCAAAAGGTTCATTTCTAAAAAATATGCCAACTGCGTAACGATATTAGGAATCCGGATTTGTCAAACAGTGTCAAACGGATGTTATTAAAAGGAAGCAGGAACGTTATTTAATTTTATTACTTTCGACACTATTCGATATTACGGATGGATGGACCAATACAAAATATACTCTCCGTTACTAATCCAATCAAACGGCGTTACTTCCCTAAATTAATAAAAGCAGCCGTTGCTCAAACGATGTCCGCGCGGGGCTCTATTATCGCCAACGTCCAGCATAGCAATTACATCAAATACCTACGTTTGATTCGCGTCGCATAATAGAGAGAAGGTTATCAAAAGGTCTGAATAAGGCACAAAGTCTAATAGGTAGTAAATTCAAATAGTCTCTCACTAATAGCTTAATTATGTAAAGCTATGTAAAGCTCAGACGAAAAACTGTTTTTGCGTGAGCGGAAATAACCCTGGGCTCTTAGAGGGCCATTTAGATTTAGATGACCGTACCGCCAGTAACCGGGTTCTCAGTACATTAGGTATAACAATACAGCATATTCAGTCCCAAATTGCGAATATCACGAGCCAATTACTATAGTAGCGGGGTACATTCCTGCCATCCCATGGAGGTGCGAGGTCGGGTGTCGGAGCGAGCGAGATGACAAAAAACGGTAGCACTGTCGGGGCTCTTTATAGCGGTGCAGTCAAAGAAGTTTTACTAACCTATAGCTTAGTAGTCCGGTTGCAGTTTAGTTATTAAGTGAAAGACGTAGAAACTTTATTAAAATTGCGAAAAAGAAGACTGTTTAAACCAAGTTATCCTAACCACTGTAGATTTACACATTAGGTTCATAAAATATATCCTGAATTGAGTTCTTCTTAAAAGGGTTAAACCTTACACACAGTCCGGCGGTACAGATAGTGTAAGATAGGAATTGCATGTATTAATAAGGAAACAGTGCGAATTCACAAATAGCTACCTAATTCTGACGCTACTGACTCGATTATGTCCCAGTATTACATATATTTTTTTAAAACGTGATATTATTTTATTGATTATGACATTAACTATGAATAATCAGTATCCTTGCCTTTCATACGCACGCCAACTACTAGTAGTTACGTGATTATCTTACTAAACCGTCTACGATGACTCAGTTCCGATGTCAAAACCGGAAGAAAGCGTTCGTCAGCCGCGGCTCCGCCTCCACGCCCGCTCGCTTCGGAGCCTCGCCTAAATTACATAACCCTCTTCAACGAGGCGCGGGGCGAGGGACGCGGGGCGCCCCGACAATACCGGGCGGTATCGAGCGACGCGCGTCCCTCTCGCACCCTCTCCCTCCCGCCCTCCTACCGCGGTACCGGACATGAGCATGACAGCCTCGCAAGCTTTCCAACATCCCATTCATTGCGGCTTTACAAGGCGTAACATAACAAACCTATGTAGGTGAGCCACCGAAGGCACTCACTGCAAGACATTTGTTCGAAAATACATTGATTTCAGTGGTGTGAGCAGCATGGGTTATTGTAACATCCAGTTAAGAAAATATACTTCTCATCAAAAAATCGAACCACCTATATTCATTTATTGGATGAAAATTCTAAAATTTAAATTCAAATTTGGAATTGTGGTACACCATTGTGTAGACTAAACTGCCAGATATTTATTGGCGTATTTTTTTAATGAGATCAATCATTTTTTTTATTTAAATGCCCGAATAGTATGCAGTACTGTTTCGATTTTTTTGATGAGAAGTGTATAAGTCCCGTATTGTGTGACAATAATGTTAGGAGACTTACATAGAATCAATCATATGGAATTGCCGGTAAATACATATATCCATTCAATTACAAACCAAAGTAATAATGACAGGATAATAATGTTTAGGTAACTCAAGGGAAGATAAGCGTAGAAGAGGCAGACAGGTGAAACGATGGGAGGATAATTTAGCTAAAGGATGGCGATGAACGTGCTTAGATAAAACAAAATGGCACAATAAGGAGGAGCCCTATGCCAGAAGACAACCTAACCTGTCTTAGTTGAAACTACAATATAAAAAAAAATTGTATTAAGAACTTGTATTTGGTCAGAGAAATAAAGGCTAATTTTATTTTATTTTATAACTGCACATTAAGTGTAAGGTAGGGAAGGAATAAAGATACCTAATAAAAATTAAGCCAGATTTTGTTAAGTGATTTGTAATCCAGATTAATAAGCAGTGTTAGGTGATTATGTAATATTTCCCATTTTATTTTATTATAGTAGGTACACCGCTACCGCACAGTGTCTGAAACATGGAATCTCCATCCAAAGGTTGGTTGTGTCTGGAAGAGATCGCAGCTTGCGATAAGACCACCCACTGTACACTGTTTTTGTTTCTTGTTTTGTTGACATTGTTGTTTATGTTTTTGACTGGTGTACAATAAAGTGTTATCTATCTATCTATTAAATTACTAAAGTAATTCTAGGTACAGTAGTTATCTCCTGGCAGCTAATATACAACTAATACTAGATAAGAAGTTATTAAATCCAAGCCTATAAAATACAAAAAAATTACAAAGCATGATGCAGACCAGTGTACTTAATTTCTGTTTGTAAACGGTTCCGTACCACCATAGAATAAAAACGTCAAAATTATCAACTTTCTTGTATGGGGTATGTATTTTTGGTATTTGTTCTTGTACCTGCGACAGAAATACACATTCTGTGAAAATTTTAACTCTCTACCTATTACGGTTCATGAGATACAGCCCGCTGACAGACGGCCGGACAGACAGATGGACAGCGGAGTCTTAGTAATAGGGTTCTATTGGCACCCTTTGGGTACGGAACCCTAAAAACAAGATCACTTATGAAAATAGATTCAATTAAAATATAAACTGACATTTATAGCGGTCATTTTGACCAAATAATTAAAAATCAGAATATAGAAGAGTAAAAGAACTGTTTAAAACCACTTAAAATAATGATGACTTCACTAGCCACCTGCCTCTCATAAAAATGATGAAAAATATTAACTTGTAACATAATAGGCACACAATTAATTAATTATTATGAATGTCTTATTAATATTCATGTTTATGTGGTAAAATTATTTGAGTATTTAAAAAAGAAACTTATTATCATGGTAACAAGATGTTGTGTTATGATGGCAGTCAATTCATGATATTGATAAGTCGAATCATTAAGTCATTTCTTGAACATATTCAGACACATTATCTTCCAGATGTCATGACGTAAGGAGAAATTGTATCAAGTATGTAGATCCACACAGGATACTAATAATATGCTAGAAAGCTAATGATCTGGTGTTATTAAAACATGACTAGCTTATTTGTTTACCTAAACGCAATATAGTTAGTACCTAGATCAGCGTAAGCATCAATAAAATTGCGAGTTGAACAGTAAGTATGAAACTACTACTACTAATATAGTAAAATACAAGAATTATAAATACGATACAGATGAACAAAGAAGTATATATGTATAATATACTTACTGCCTGCAAGAAAAAATGGTATGGCGTTTTCTAATTAAGAATTGCTAACATTTTAAATTCATTTTATGAATTTGGTTAAAATACAGAGAAATTCGCGTTTTCTGGGTGTAGCTTATTCGAATAGCGAATCTGAAGTAGATCATCAAAATTAATATCACTGATTATTATTAAGGTGTAGTTGTTCTAAGATAAGAGGCATTTCCTTGAGGTTGGTTTGTCTGCCGAGCGCGAGTCGCCGGGTGCAATACAGTATCAGTCAACGTTCGTATCACAGTACACACGTCCGTACAGCTATCAATAGATCTCGAAATATACATACATATTGCACCCGATATAAATTCCGGCGCCACAGTTCACGTTAAAACTAATATCGGTCGTCAGAGGGGCCAATGTCGCCGCCACATTCCACAACACCGAACTATCACCGACGACAATACAATTAGCAGTACATAGAGACAATAATTCAATAATTTCAAATTCCATTTGAGCTATTTTCGCTTCACACGTTAACTGAATTTATGGAATAAAAATCTCACTTACCGATAAAAATCTGACCTTTACAACAGCACGACAACTGTTCCGCTATAGACTCACTGTTTTCACAAGTAAATTGATTTTTATCTTGAAATTATTCGATTTTTGTGAATAAATAGCAGCCAAGTCGACGATTTTGACATTGACATTATTTGACATTTCTGTTTTGCAGATGTTGCTATAAACAAAATACTTTTTTCGATATCCGTTCGGATACACAAAATAATATTTTCGTTAGAAATAAAATTGCAAATCTATGAACCTACGCTGGTACGTCTTTTATGACCATGGGATAACATTTCTCCGTTAGCCAAATTTTACACCTCTTCAAAGCCGGTGGTTGAATAAAAGACACTACCTACCTTGTATTTTAACTCCTTGGAGTTCCTTAGAGATAAAACTAAAACCTAGTCTATGGTAAACCGGAAGTGGAAGTGAACAGTACCGTGCCTTTGACGATTCCATTCATTCATTATTATTGTAGGGATGTACATATTTACCTGATCTATTTAACCAAGTCGATTTCAAATATGACAATTGAATAGCTATCGAATTGAAATTATTTATATAAAAATATATATTAGGGCACGGGGGGAGGCCAATTGTACATAAGCATACATTTATTTTCCTCACTCATTAGGAAAATAATAATTTCTCTAAAAACAAAGTGATCTCTAATTCTCTTGCGTTTATACGATATTTGTTACGTTATTAAAACAATAATTTCGAGGGCACAGCACGTTAAAAAAATGTATTGATTAATCACTGTGTACAAATTTATTTCATAATAATCTTTAGATTTTAAATTTTCATTCTATTTTCTGCACAGAACCTTGCCGAATTAGTAGACGATATTACTAGCAATATTTCCTTCGACGGGAGTTATCCCACATTATTATTCTTTTAGCTTCTCTGGGGCATAAATGGTTTATCATATTATTGCAAACAACGGGTCATATTATTTGCCCTAATAAAAATATTTTATACCTAAAACGAATCTTCAAACGATGCTTCAATATCGATATTAGTGGTATGTGAATTTGTTCGATCCCTTCATTCGTCGGCATCACTATAAAGACACGCTTTCTATATTTCATTTCATTCAATCATTCATTCACATCGCCTTCGAATCGCCATTTTGATTTGAAAGTTGTGCTTCTTGCGTAGATTTTTACGTTTACATAAAACAGTGTTATTTTTTCACCAATTGTGCTTTCTTTCGTCGCGTTGGAGGAAATACAAGGTAAGTACTATCTGTAATTTGGTTTGGCCCACAACTTTTCCTTGTACTCGGTATTGCACTTACCAACCAACTCCGAACTTCCATTGTCATGGACGCTGCTGACTCATTTCGTCAAATTATGTATGCGTTTCAGAAACTAAAATGCCGGGCGCCGGTACTTTCAAAATCTTCGTCGGGAACCTATCCGATAAAACGACGGACGCCGATCTTAGACCGCTATTCGAAAAGTACGGTACGGTCGTAGAATGCGATATCGTCAGAAATTACGGTTTCGTGCACATGGAAAACGAGCAAGTCGGCCGGGAAGCCATTCAGAATTTAAACGGAGAAATAGTTCACGGCCAAGCTATCAAAATAGAGGCGGCCAAGAGCCGGAAGGCGCCGTCGACGCCGACCTCGAAAATATTCGTCGGTAACCTAACGGACAAGACGCGCGCGCCCGAGGTCCGCGAGCTGTTTCAGAAGTACGGCACGGTCGTCGAGTGCGATATCGTTCGTAACTATGGCTTCGTGCACTTGGACGCGACGGGCGACGTGAACGAGGCTATCAAAGAGCTGAACGGTATGGTGGTGGACGGGCAGCCCATGAAGGTGCAGATGTCGACGAGCCGCGTCCGCCAACGACCGGGCATGGGCGACCCCGAGCAGTGCTACCGCTGCGGTCGCGGCGGTCACTGGTCCAAGGAGTGCCCCAAGGCGCTGGGCCCCGACCGCAACGGTTTCCGCGATCGAGCGTTCGGCCGCGACCCCTACCCCCCGCCGCCCCCGCCGCCGTTCCTCCGCGATCGCATGATGGGAGGATTTGGGGTAACGCGCCTACTTCACTTATCCGAAATATCGAACCGTCGGTTTCCACCTGACCGCTGTCATGCATCACGTAGGCCAAGCGCGTGGATATTCTGTTCGCACGCGGTACCTAGTTCGGGCCGAATAACAACCTGTCGGGCTCTGTGATGCTATATTTGCTCGCTTAACACTACATAAAATGCAACATTTGATCATGCTCATCGTTGATATTAATGAAATTGTTTGTTATGTTAAATTCCAGGACTTATGCTTATTATGTTGTACAGGATCCGTACGATGGATACTATGATCGTGCACGGTTTGACTCTCCTCGAGATCTGTTTGAGAGGCGCTACCCGGTGGGCGCGTCCCGCGGGCTAGAGCTGGGCGCGTCGCGCGGCGGGCGCGGGGACTTCGTGTCGCCGCCGCTGCGCCGCGAGCCGATGCCGCCGATGCCGAGCCTGCCGCCGATGCGCAGCGGCATGGGATCCATGAGGTCGTCGTATGATGCTATGTACAGCCGGAGAAGTCCCCCGCCAGGACCTCAAATGTCCCGGGGGTGAGAATTAATTGTGTCCCAGTTGTTGTGTACTCCTTTTCATCAGTAGTTTTAAATGTTATGTTAAAAAAATTGTTGTCCTCCCTGTCTTGATTTCCCAAGATCATCATAATTGCAGTAAACTTATGCATGCTATTAAATATCCTCATGCAGTAAATGTTGTAATATTGTGTTAATGGATTTTGACTAATAACTTTGAAATGTAATGTAAAATAAACCTCGAATGTGTGTTGCTGTACTAGTTTACTTATTTCACGTTTTCTTTATTACAGAATGTATGAAGATTTCAGCCGTGACACTTTTGATGACAGAAGGTAAATATTGTAATGTCTAATAAAAAAATTAACCCTTGGTTAGGCACTGACCAAAATAATGCACTGCAACATATTGTAGTACCTCTATTATCATAATATAGAGGTGTAATGTTTTGGTCAGTGCCAACCAAGGGTTACAGCAAGAACTGTACCTAAAATGCAGCTACTTATATTTGTCTGTTGTCCACAGGCCGGGGATGCGCGGACCTTCGCCCTCCAGAAGATACGCGCCTTATTAGATATTAATAATTACATTGTTATAGATTAGAGTTGGTTGCCCAACGCTCAGTTGCTATCAATTGTAACGTACTACTGACTATCTGACAAATTGTTAGTAATATTCTATAGAATACATGCAAGTTTGGGTAGGAGTGACTGAATTAAGATGTCCACAAATATGTGATTTGGTTTGCGTGCATAAATGTATTATGTGATGACTGAATGTAAATAAGTAAAATAAATATCATTTTAAGTACATCATTGTTGTATTATTATACTAGCTGTGCCCCGCGGCTTCGCCCGCGTGGAAATTGGTATACGATTAGCCTATGTCCTAAGCCTACACCATCTACGTTTGGAATTTCATTAAAATCTGTTTAGTAATTATGGAGGTACGTGGTAACATACGCACACACTTTTGCATGTATAATATTAGTAGGATTAATGCATGAACCTATATTTGGATTAATGTGAAGGTATTTCTTGAAAAAATACCTTTGTGTTGTGCCATAGATTATAGATATTTAAGAATAAGGCTCTGGGGGCTTACCACAAGCTCCCATTGCGACTCAATTACAGGAACGTATTAACGTTTCAGCGACTTTTTGTGCAATGACGTACCTTATTGTCATGACAATAAGAAACGTCATTAAAACGTCGTTAAAACGTTCCTATAATTGAATCGCAATAAGAGCTTGTGGTAAGCTCCCTGGTTTTGTATCTTATCCGTTCTGTATCTGTGTCTAGCAGAGAGAAACATACATACATACTGGTCTCTAGCTACAGAAGGGATGAACTTATTTATTTCAACATGGTATTTTCATCTAATAACTAGTATTCGAGTTTTTACACCACCCGTATATTAATAAATAAATATCGTGGGAAATTCTTTTACACACTGCTACCTGATACCAAACTAAGCAGAGCAGCTCTGCCAGAGCTTGTACTATGGAAACCAGATAACTGATATTACTACATACCTACCTACTTCTTTTTGTTTTGTAAATACCCCTACTTAATTTACATAATTACACCCAGACTCGGGACATGCAGACATGTTCATGCACACAAATGCATGTCCCGGGTAGGAATCGAACCTACAACCTGCAGCGTGATAGGCGGAATCTAAACCAACGGGCTCGTGGACATTGTAGTCATTACTTCCTAGCTCCTCCGTCCAAGGCAAGTTCTTCGCTCTTGTTGAACTTATTTCTAAGGTAAGGGGTCCTGTTCTTATACTATGGAGAAGCGGAATCCCAAGAACAGAACCTGTTTTTGTTCTGTGAACAAAACTGAGCGTGGTGTTTAATCATAGGTATACATTGCGTATATCCGCCAGAACCCCAACAGTTGTCTAACCTATGCTCATAAGAATTCTCCTTGTCTACTTCGTTACATATGCTATGGGTTCCTCCAATAGCGGCGCCATCATATAACGGCCGCACTAGAACATTGGCTACGTAAACAGGTAGCGGTCTAGGAAACCGCGCCATTTTGTTTACATAGCCAACGTTCTAGTTACGGCCGTTATATGACGGCGCCGCTATTGGAGGAACCCAGCGCTTTACAGACGTTTTTCTGTGCGTATCAGTCCGCGCAGATCACCCGTTGCCGGCGTGCCATCCCTGATCTAAGAAGCCATTCGAGCGCAGTTGGGTAGTGCATTCGTAGTGTCGAGGTTTTATGAAAGGAAATTCATTTTAGAAACCGCCCATGCAAGTTGGACTCTAATTAACGCCAGACTAACACCAACTGTATGATCTCAAACTAAGCAACACTTTTACTATGGCTACCGTACATCCCAGTGACACCCAGACCTGGGCAAATTACGCAAAGGCCCCGTGAACTGAACCCGCGTCCACTCGATGCAGAGCCGTGCGCGACCTACGCTCGAACCACTGCACCAAGCGGTCGTCATTATTGTAAACTAGCTTCTGCCCGCGTTAACTTTAAAATCCCACAGGAACATGACATTTTTCCGGGATAAAAGTATCCTATGTGTTAATCCAGGTTATAAACTATCTGTGTTCCAAATTTCATCCAGATCCGTTCAGCCGTTCTGGCGTGATTGAGTAACAAACATCCATCCATCCATCCAACTTTCACATTTATAATATTAGTGGGATAATTTCGTAGTGATATGAGTCCTGCCTGTGCTTTCGCCGTTTTCCGTTGCCTTTCCTAGTGGTAGCTAAAATTAAAGAAATAAACTGATAGATTGTGTCCATTAATATTTTATTTGTAACTTAACATGTATTAGATACCTATGCAATGTCGGCTACCCGCTATATTTACACACACTGTACAGGGCGCGCTACGGCGCAGTAAATGCTAGGCGGCCACTTGGTCAATTCATAATAATAACGGCTCAATTCACAATTTGTAAAAATACAATCGAGAAACTGTTTGCTATGTACCGGACCATTACAATGGCCGGTTGTCAATTCAGTATAATAATAATAATAATATCCTGGGACATTCTTTACACACGATTACCTGATCCCAAACTAAGCAGAGCTTATACTATGGAAACCAGATAACTGATTACATATACTACTTTTTGTTTGTAAATACATACTTAATATTCATAATCACACCCAGACTCGGGACATACAGACATGTTCATGCACACAAATGCATGTCCCGGGTAGGAATCGAACCTACGACCTGCAGCGTGATAGGCGGAATCTTACCAACCACGCTAACGGGCCCGTCATAGCCCGTCAGTATAAGTACAATGTTGTACTATTTTCAACCGACTTCAAAAAAGGAGGAGGTTTCTCAATTCGACCGTATTTTTTTTTTTTAACTATGGTCGCGGCACATAACAAACAATCTTTTGAATACACAAAGACGACCAAGTGCCTCGCTATACCAACACAAACACTTGTTAATACTAATCGTGGCGAATCCATAAGACACTGCACATCACATCCCATTACTTAATACTCACACTCAACTATTAGTCTTTTTATCATCGTTAAGTACAATTCACAACAGCTGTGATATGCGCGCGATTGACACCATGGCAGTCGAACATAGATCTTAGTCCTACCTAATAAACATCATATAATGTATTTTATCTACGTGACATCTTAGGGACACCGCAGATATGCTACTTTTTGCATCGGCGATCGACGATTTAGCATCGGAGCAGTCGCTGCGTCCGACCGCAGAGAGTCGCCAAAACGCGATACAGTCGCAAAATCGCCGATGCAAAAAGTAGCATGTCTACGGTGGCCCTTATTGGCTACATATTACCAGTAACATGACAATCTTTATCAATCGCGCGCACGGCACAAGTACACTGAAAAACATGTGAATATAAAAATGCATTTCACACCGCAATGTAGCATTCAAAATCAAACTGTTTTGTACGACTAAAGGCGTCTTATTGTCAAAATATCACAATCCACGTCCTCAGACTGAGCCGCGGCAGTTTCTGTACTCAACAATACTCTTAGTTCATAACAGAAACTAAACGGAGTACTCATTAATCACATCCATATTAGCTGCCTCGACGCGAACACCTCGATTGCTTATAGAAACGGAAGACAACAAATATTTCATTATAAAAACATTTCATTAATTCTAAGTAACAGTAATAAAATAAAACATTACTTTTAGAACAAAACTAAAACCAAAATATAATCAGTTGGTGAGAGATTCCATCGGGAACGTTCATAAGTTAGTCGTCATAATAATAATTACAAAAATACACCGGTGTCGCGAGCTGCTGCCCGAATAAACTTAACAATACTGAGATTTAAAACGAAAACGGTGGTCGAACAGAATTTTCACTTCGATGGGGGCTTTACGACTATTGAGTTTCACATTCGAACTAATAATAAATAGAACATTATCGAGGAACTTATCGAACCTAAAGTGAGTCCGTCTCCGCGGAGCGAACATCGTCCGAACGATTCACAGTACGTATTTACAGGAAGGAACAGGAGACCGGCGGGAGGGGCGCGGTCACACGAGCTTGATGGTGGTCTCGGTGTTGAACTTGGCGAGCGTCTTCTTGACGCGCAGCGCCGTCAGCCGCACGGGTGGGTTGGCGTGCCAGCACTCGGCCATGGCGGCGGCCAGCGCGCCCAGCGCCGCCGACCCGTGCCAGCGCGCCGGGATGCAGGGCCGCGCGCCCGCCGCCACCACCGCCGCGTGCATGTCCTCGAACGACGGGTCCGGCGGCACCAGCTCGTGGTACGGCAGCGCCGGCGCCTCCACGTGCTGTGCCTTGTCACCGGTCGCGCAGCGCCGGCACATCTCCCACAGCACCAGCCCCAGCGAGTACATGTCCGCCATCTTGAACGCCTCGAAGTTGGTGACGTCGAGCCGCTCGTCGAGCACCTCGGGCGCCATGTAGCGGCGCGTGCCGACGCGCGTGTTGGGCGCGATGTCCACCTCGTTGCGCTCGGCCACGTACCGCACGGCGAGCCCGAAGTCGGCGATGGCGCACTGCCCGTTCCGCTTCACCAGAATGTTCTTGCTCTTGATGTCGCGGTGCGCGATCGCGGGCTTGCCCTTGGTGCCGAATATGTCCATGTGGAGATGCGCGAGCCCGCTGACTATCGAGTAGGCCATGGTGACGAGCGCGGGCGTGTCGAGCACGACGGTCTGCAGGTAGTCGTGGAGCGAGCCGTTCTCGTGGTAATCCGTGATGAGCAGCATCTGCGTCCAGGAGCCGGTGCCCTTGATGTCGGCCGCTATGAAGCCGAGGATGTTCTCGTGGCGCATCAGCACCGTCTGGTAGATCTCGGTCTCGCGGAACCAGGAGGCCTCCTCGGTGGTGAAGAACACCTTGACGGCGACGCGCTCGCCGCGCCAGCGCGCCAGCCACACCTCCCCGTAGCGGCCCTTGCCGATGGACTCCACCATCTGGATCTGCTTGGCGACGGTGCGCTGCACGAGCAGCGGCAGGCCCGAGCCGGAGCCGGAGGAGGCGTCGACGGGGAGCGGCGCGGGCGGGGAGGGCGGGCGCTTGCCGGCGCGGCGCCGCCGCCGCAGCAGCAGCAGCACGGCGGCCAGGCAGGCCACGAGCGCCACGCACAGCGCCGCCGCCACCAGCAGCGCGGGCGAGCCGGCGGCGGGCGGCCGCAAGCCCGGCGCCTCCGTCACCTCGGGCGGCTGCTCGGGCAGCAGGGGCTGCAGAAGTCGATTGCACAGGTCCTTGTCACTGCAGCACTCGATCACTTTCGGGTGCTGGTGGGGCACCTGGGAGCTCTTGCACTGGAAATTAACAATGGTCGACGTTAATTTTGTTGATCTCCGATCCCGCACGAGCGTCTCGTGACGAATAATGGGAAATGTGAGTATTAACCGATGCGATACTCACTTGCATGAACCCGGACTCGTCTGGCTGCAGGCAGCCGGCGGTCCTGTCGAGCACGACCAGTCCATTATCGTCGAGGACCTCCTCGACGGCCACGAAGCAGTAGCCGCCGGGCTGCGTCACGCACGTGCCGTGCGCGCCGCCGTCCGGGCACGCGGTCGCGCCCGCGCACTCGCACTTCAGGCTCCGACCTGGAATAACGAGGGACCCTTAGAGAAACCGTACTTGGTAACATTAATATGCAAGATCATGTTAGGCGACGTGGCGTTGGCAGTCTTTATCTGCTTGCGTCTATGTTAAATATAAAACTAAACAATGTTATTATTGTAAAATCTATAAAATCCTTGTTTCTGTTTCAGATAAAACATTTGAGCTATAACAGCTAAGTGGTTATAAGATAAATAGAAGATCACAGAAAGAATCAACGTTCAATGACACAGGTGGTTTCAACAATAATAGTTTTACCATTCGATATTATTGTATCGAATTCAATTTGGAATATCGGTCCCTAAAATATCAGTTTGTAAATCATTGCATGTCAGTCTACAGAGGTAGGTTACCTATAGGTAACACGTTCATTCAAACAATGTGTCACATCAACGTAAAGACAATTCCACAAAATATTACGCATTAATAAATGTGGGGTACACATAATAACGACAATAATATTTTCCTCATAATTCAACAAAGTGATTCTTAAAATCAGTTATCGTCACGTTCGTCAAATTAATCTGCAATATCGCGGCGCGTACACCTGTACCGCACAGATAAAATCGATGATTTTATAATGAACGAACCAATGATATCACCGGCCCACGCAATTCAAGGATGTTTATAGATTATGGTGAGAAAATATTCCATAACCACCCGCTGAAAGAAAACATTAAGGAGACTGAAACAGTATGGCGAGACAAAACGTTGGAACGTACAAGTGATCGATCAAAAATTATGTAACGACTCATAAATATAGAAACTGTTGAGGAAAACAGATGACCTGCGTAACGCTGACGTTAATGCACCAAACATATTGCCACTGACAGCCATTTTAATGCATTTAGCCGCTGGAGCTGTAGGTGGAACAGATTCTCGCACTTACATCAGTGATGCATCATAAAAACCAAAGGATGGCTTCTCAAGAAAAACATCTTCGATAAATAATTGGCATTATGTAGAGAAGGATGGATTACATTACAATTTGCATTGTGTTTAAAAGTTACTTGATCAACTTTCACATTTTGTTGCCATTGGCACAAAACACCAATACTACAAGATCTTAATTGTTTTCAAGAGTGCAAACATCTTGATGATAACAATTGCTGGACAAACAGATGGCTACCCTTTGGAACTGAATAAACACTGCTATGAAAATCTTCTAGATAGTGGGATCATCATAACGAAGATGTAATAATATTGATGGGTTACGGATAGTGGACTCAGTGATGGAACAATTTCATGTCACGGCGAGTGATTTTACACAATTACCGAGACATTGATACTGCTCCATGTTTTACTAAGGAAGGTAATTAAATCGTGATTTGATATGGTTTTTACTGAATTGTCATCGTTCCTTACAAGTGCGGAAGTAGCGACAGTTCTGATATAAAAAGTATATTTGTTTTGCAGTTAATTGCGCGAAGAGACATATTAATCCAACTGTAGATTTCAATTATGGTAAGAGTGGAGATATTATTGTAAGATAATATTTGTAAACAAAACCGTCGCACAGGTAAAGTTATATCTAATTATCTCGTATATTTCCAGCTTCTTTATTTAACATTCATAAATTGGAAATAGTTCAGTGCGTACACGTTAAATCATTAATTTACACATCTGAATCAACAAGTCTCCCGACTCTAACTACATTTGAAAGACAAACAAAACTACTTTTAAGAGTCGCCCAAAACTTAGCGACCTTTTTGGAATATTATAGTTCACATCATATGCCTGCAAAATTAAAAGAAGATAGACAATTAAATACCAGCAAATAGAGAAGGAATTCTTGAAGAAATTTTAGGAAGATCTTATCCCGTGGGAGTTAATATTAGATGTAAACATGATACGGCGTGTCTGAATATGAACACAAAGGCATTACGAACAGTAATACATATAAATATTAATGACATTTAACATTCATGCAGCAGGGGAACATTTCTTTTTTGCAAGCAGTGAGCAACAGGTACCCTCTCGGTCGACACCCCGCTCGGGTCGCTACAAAAGGTCTTAAGCACAATAAAAGCAGGTAAATGTTGAATAATTCCACACATGAGTGAGTGGAACGAACAGTCTTGAAGTTTATTACGTGATAAATGACGTTAAGAATTTAATGTGATGCTGCAAAGGAATTTTACAGGTTAAAAGAGCGGTATCGGCTGTACCGATGAGGATTTCACTGGTACATATGAAAAAGAGAAAGAAGAGCAGGGGATTTGTACTGAACTGAGTATCAGTTTGAGATTAACGGACTACGTCAAGTTATTTAGGATCGAAATTATATGTTATGTATAATGCGTTTGAAGAGTGAAATGAAGTAAATTGAAATGTGTGCAGATTATCTTGAGTATTTCAATAAACTTTATGCATTGATGTGTCTTGATTAGCATAACATGGAAGCAATAACATTGCGGTTAATATATGCCGATAGCCAGTAGAAATCTGAGAACTGATCTCATCGAATTACACGTACTAGGGGTAACAACAAAACATCATAACAACGCTATACGCCTACAGTATCTGCTAATGATTTACGCAAACATTTCATATTGAAGACATAATTATAGCTTTTTTTGCGATTCCAGATAAAAAAAACTTAAGACACCCATGAAACGCCAAGGTTTTCTTTGTAGTATGGACATGATACAATCATCAATGAAGAAAATACACAATCCACAACAAAGACAGAAAACCATGAATGATTAAATATCCACACACATTCTTTGAAGTTTCCTGAACACATCAAATCCAACTCCATTAGAAAATTATTCCCGTCCTTTTACAATTAGAGATCAGAGACACAATTTCTTGAAACCAACAAATCACCAGCGGAAAGCGTCTCCTGGCACACATTGTGAGCAACATTGGACTGCAACTGCACTGCAATGCCGTCGCTAGGACATACAATACTATAAGTTGCAGGCATGCAGCACAGCTTTGATTTACGACCTAGTTTAAGTGTCGGACTTAGGTGTTGCACGTACTTCGTCTCATGCCGTCGGAGAGCGTTCGAGGCGATCCCGGCCCCGCGCTATCATTTAAATATAACTTGGGACGCCGCCGCCGTCTGTCGCCGGCTTTATTTTTACACCACTGAGATTATATGTGGACAGTCACAACGCACGCTGTCTCACGGGAGACGTTATGGTTCGCGCGCACAAAACACGAGAGTACACTGAGCGACACGACTCGATTGAACGACGCCCACGGCGCGAATGACGGGCGGGCGGAGCGCGAGCGGCGGCCGCGTCCCCCTGTGGCGTACGCCCCCCGCCCCGCCCGGCGCCCCCGTGCAGTATGCACCGCTGCACAGCCTCCACATGGCTCCGGCCAAGATAACGCGACCAGCGACCGATCCACGATCACACATGAGTGATCGGAGATACACAAATGTAGCGCACGATGCAATTCATTGACGCCAACGCGATATACTGCCAACTGCTTATTATGAACTAGTACATACATACCTACTAACAAACAGTACATATCTAGGAATAAATTGGACCGAATGCGACGGGTTGTTGAGCTGATAAAATAAACTAACTTGTTGTATAGAATACGGAAATCATCTAAGCATGTTATCAGCCTCTAAATAATGTGGCTTAATAAGATGAAGAGAGTCGTTGAACATGACACAGAAACTGAACGAATATAACAATATTTAGGTACACTTTCTGACAAATAACATAGTTGCTCATAAAGAGCAAACTACTTCAGATGAAATGAACGCGTTTTTAAATATGGTAACATTAAATACACATAATATAATATCAGCCAAAGATATAAATTTGGTAACAGTTCTTAAAATTCAACATCTGTCGGAAGCTGATGCTGTTTATAGTTTACGAGAAGCATTAATACTCCAACTTCCACGTGTTATGGGAGAAGCGCACGCAATAACCTAAGCTAAGGTAAGCCAACTAATCCAACTTATCTCTATTAAATATGCATTATTTGCTTTTATGACAACATTTCATGGTGTTTTCTAGTTACTTATCGCGTCATGAAAAGCAATGAAGCGGGTTTTGATAGTAGATTTTTTTTTTTTAATTAATGGCCTCTCTCCTTTGTGTCAAGCCCAATATGATTCTGCCAATGTCAAGTATTGGAAATTACGATAGAATATAATGTTTAATCAAGTGAAATATAATAATAACTATAAAAAACACCCGAGTAAAAAAAAACAAATCCAACCCCCCGCCATTTTGAAATTTGTTCCATAGTGGATATTAAAATAACATTACTTAGTTTAGGACGAAGCGGTCATAGCCAGTTGCAATCACTGATCGGTAAACGATCAGAGGTTAAGCAATGCTGGGCAAGGTCAGGCAGAGATGGGTGACCATTAGTGGCATTTGAACTGAGCGTCTCCGTGCTTCGGAGGTCACGTAAAAAGTCGGTCCTGGTTGTCGTCATCTAGGCAGCAGTCGTTAAGCCTTGTCAGAGGCCTTCGGGCGGCTTGAACAACTCTGACACCAGGATGGTCACTAACCATACGATAAGAACTTTAGGACCATTATAAAAAATACAACTTGGCGGGTTGTCACTTACAGGAAATGATAATAAGGCGTTTAATAGCTATAACAATACATAAAAATAGAGCTGATATACGAGACAAGTTGGTTACCTATAAGGCAGGATTGTTCATAAACTAGATAAATGTATGTACAGGGCGATAATTGCAAAAACTGTTTCTCAGTAAGGGCAAGTAGTCAGGGTGGTCGCGTCGCAGCGTCCCGACAGATTTGGTCATGCGTCGGCCTTATCTCGAATTGCAAAAGCAGCGGCCGATCTGAACGATCGCCATATGTTGCTCACGTGCACGCGGCGTCACACGCTGCACTCGGCGCACTGAAATTGCCGCAATGAATAACTGCTGCAACGATCCATCAGCATTAATGCACCTCAAGGATGTCCGTAAACGTGGTGCGGAGGCACGCGTCGATTGCCGAATCGTATGCAAATTACTGTTATGAATTCAAATTGCACGCCTAAAGAAACGATACTATTGTTCTCGTGACTCATCGGATACTTCAATTTGCAAATAATCGACGTTATTAGACTAATACGGATCGCGATTTGGTTTCTGATTGACATAATTGGTCATTTGGGTTATATTTATTCAGTTCCGTGCGACACTGACTGCGATTTATTTAAAGGTATGGACATCGTGGGAAGCGCTCCTTGATTCGTCCGTGCGTGTCATCAAAACTTCATCAGAGACATAATATAGTGTAGGTATAAATCACACATCAGACAGTGCAAACTCTTTCACGTTGTTGTTCAATTTCGTCGACATACCTATACCAAGAAACGAATAGATCTAAGTGACTACGCACACGTGCAAAACCCGTTCTGGAGATTCGTAAAACGGTGCAGATGTTTTTGATATCGATTAATGGATTCGAGAATGGATCAACAATACTGCGAGTGCTGCAATTGCAACCGATCATACAAATCGATTTGTTAAAGATACAAGTAAAAGGGCAATCGATCAAAACGAATTCGATGTAGAACACCGGATCGCACTCAATCTTGTTTTAGATATGAGTACACTCAGTTGCCGTTCTGTCGACCGAATTGGATTAAACGATAAACATAAAGTGAGAAAGCGAGATATAATGAGATCACGCCGATATCGTCGTCGAATGTGGGAATGCTAATTAAAACAAATACTGGCACCGCACACGGTACAGTACGCCCTCCCGCTTATCGGCCGAACAATTTTGTCGTGACTATTGCAAATGGCATTCGGTACAGATCATGCTCTGCCGGGGCGAAAGGTCATCATCGCGCAGGCGCCGGCGATCTAGCGACCTCTAGGATTATCCAAGTCGATCGATAAGGTCCCGAGGGGCAGCGCGGGACGCGCGGTGGGCCGATAGGGGCCAAAGAACATAATTTATTCGGCGGCAGAGTGGCGCGCTTCGGAGGTGCCGCGCCCGCTCCCCGCCCCGCCCCCGCGCATCTCCTGGCTCCTTTCAAAACAGGATCCCGGCACTATTTTTTGTGGGTCGGGGATTAGGGAGTATAAGGTTTAAACGCAGGTTACGTAATAGTTTTTACACACCCTTAATTTTCCAGGTTCGAGGACCAGTCGTATGTTTATTGTGTTTATTTATGTCGGCTATGGATATGGAATCGAGCGAGTTGAGGAGCTCGCGTATTTGAACATCACCTGTAACGACGCGACGCGCGATGGCCTATTTGCACGATAAGACCGCGACGGTGACAATATTTGCGCCCGCGCATATCACTTGGCCGCCACTGCATGCATCGGTCGAAGAACCCAAAATATCTCTCGATTGTATAAATTGAATATTGAAACACTAAATATAATTAGAGTGAAGATAACTTGGACAATAATATTTACAAAACTTCGGATAAATAATAGTAATAATATAATAGTTTCGTTCGACCATGATCTTCAAATAAGTAAGTAATCAGCAGAATCAGCACATACCTGATACTGGGGTTTTTGCTCGGGGATTTTTATAAATATACTTTAGGCAGTTACATAATAATATGTTTAATAATGAAATGTGTAAAAAAATACTTTTATCCGAAATTACAGACACAGGATCATTGATTAAGGAAATGAGTATTTTTTGAGTTTGTGAATACTCAAACGAAACTGCACTTTTGCTGCCAAGATAACATTAAGTTAGAGAAGTAGAGACTAGTTTTAAAATTCTACTAAAGCAAAACATGTCTCCTTGTTATTGAAGTTCATTGAATCCCCGATAAAAAAAACACGACAGTAAACAAATATTTACAAAAAAAAAATCCAAGAGTGTGAACTGTTATCTTGTTACCTGACGTGAGAATTACTACGCGTAAGTATATCTTTATCTTCTTTGACAACTATGTCAGGTTTAATCACCTGCAGTGAAGTACGATACCATGCGATTTTAACTACTTCATAAATCTCACGACTCAAGATGTTATGGAAATTTAAAAAAATACCAGACGGACGGCACTCTCCGGCAATTTTCAACAAAAGCAAGACTAGGGATTAATAGTTGAAGAAGAACGTAGGATACATGACATTTATCATGTTCCTCGGCCAAGTGAAGCGCCGTGCGTAACGGTATCGTATTCAAATAAACACTGCAACGCCAGTTAATGGCAGGTTACGCGACATACAAATTAGCGACATGCAGAATTAATTGAACAGTTACGGTACGACGGCCTCTACTGAACATACATCCAATTAGTACCAGCGTAAAAAAATCTAAGCTACCAGCCGACTTTCAAAGATCCTTACTCAATTTGGCCTAGAATTCAATTTGGTCAGCCTATCTAAATCTGGTGCCTCGTATCAGATGCCGACTGTTAACGATGCATATTAACATTGGAATTCCATTTAAATTCTCATGAAATAAGCAGAATCTGACATTTGCAAGACCACTTGATCCGTTCATATACTTTTTATTCCAAATTAATTTCGATTATGGAACAAAATGCCGATTATGTGGTAAGTTATGAGTATTCACTAGCTATGGTCCGTAATGGGCTAACTCATGTGAACGGACTCAAGGAGTTATGTCTGCAATTAGTTTATTTATTTGCGAGTGGTTTGCAGCGAACGTCCGGAGTAGTTGTAGTTGACTGTCAACATAAATGTGTTTTACCTGCAGCTAGTTCATACAGCTTCGTTCGAGATTATGTATCAGGTTCATTTATTTATGCTCAAGTTTCTCTAATGAGGATTTGGGGAAAACCATGTTCAACTAAAAATGCCAACAGGTAATCAGTTAATTCTGTAGGTAATCAATAACATTGGTGTCACGAGATAAAATAAAGCTGTATTAATTTATCATCATTTCATTCCAAGTCAATTCGATCAGAATAGATGCTCCTTACTCTCTTCTAGATTCTGGCACTTTTTTATTTACCTGCCGATATAGAAAATAACAATAATAATAATTTAGCCCTTTTAACGTCCCACTGCTGGGCACGGGCCTCCCCTCAATGCGAGGGGGACTCAGGCCATAATCCACCAAGCTGGCCCAGTGCGGGTTGGTGGATTTCACATGTCTAAAGACATGCAGGTTTCCTCACGATGTTGACCTTCACCGTAAGCAAGTGATAATCATATTAAAGTTATGATTCACACATAGATTTCGAAAAATCCAGAGGTGTGAGCCTGGGTTTGAACCCAAGACCTTAGCCCGCAAGACGCGTGCTTAACCAATCGGCTACCACTGCTATACCTATATAGAAAGTCTAGTAAATTCTTTACAGAATGACAAACGGCGGTTTTCAGAACATTTTACCGTAATTTAACCAACCAGCAAGGACTGACGCGACTAGGGGCCAGTCAGTTGACTGTATTACCATGCTGATCGATCTCGGTTGCATATTCATGCTCGCGCGCAGATTGCAAGTAATGCCGTTCTATGTGACCTGGACGAACGATCCAAGACCGTTACCTCGGAAGTGGGAGACTCATTTGTATTTAATGAACTTAATGATAAGAGTACCTGGGAAAGTAGTATGGGACTTGGATATACAGAGTATGATGGCAATACTTTGCAATCTGCAACCCAACTACCATTAAAATGTACTCATTTTAATGATAGTTTGGTTGTAAATTCTATCCTGCACTTGCTATTTACAATGATGATAAAGTTTCAACAGAATGGTATGCCTCTCGTAGGAAACGAACCTTTCTACCATTGAAAAATAAACCGATACATATTTAGTTAAAATTACAGGTATACAGTTATGAACAATGTTATCTTCCCGCAGGTTTGTTTACATCGACATCTCTCACTGTCGTTTCGTTTCAATGATAACATTTTTAAATACATATTTTTCAATCATATTTTCGTTACAATTGTGTAACGCGGGGCATAGGTCCAGCGCATTTGAGCGTAACCTCTCGATACCGGCGGGCGGCGCGCGCGCACGCTCCACTTGTACAGCCTAGCGCCTGTATCAAAACAACAACACATTGGAACGCTATCTGCACTGAATGAGCACCGTTTGTTACAATTTGATACACGTTTAATTGTCAACATGCATAAAATTCGATAACGGAACATTAATGTCACAAGATACAGACAGCGTCATTGAGTAAACTAACATTTGCCAGTTTGCACGCGAGATAAGACGACCCAAATATGTAACCCACGCTACATACATACATACATTGGCCGAAATGTTTTGTGGCGGGTCGTAAATATGAAACCCAAACACGGCGCAATTTGAGGTCGCGCGTAATCTGTTAATCACGTCGCGATAATCTTAATTGCAGGGGCGCGGCTCTTATCGTTGGCTTGGAGAGAGGTGCACTATCATACGGCTGGCTATCTTCGAGTGATAAACAATTTATTTTTGGTCGTGTATATCATGCAGCGCGGCGATGGCTCGCCTTGAGCGACCGGCCACACTAGACACGCCGCGCATGACAAATTGAGACATTAGAAAAAACGTTGATGAACATGCAGGTAGCACGAACAGACCAGCTTACGATGGTAGACGAGTACTACGCAGTAATATTTGGAAATACCTACAAGATAATCGTATCTGTAGATACGGAATACAAAAGATACGTAATTTGCTTCGATACAATGCATCTTATCGTAAATATTACTGGCACAGATTACGAAGTCGACACCCGATAGAATGAAATTAGAAAAATCAAACGTACATACGTTTGACAGTAAAGGATGTAATTAATGATCTGTCAATAAATGTTCAGATGGATGAAACGATAATGATTGAAAGGTTCGAATTGAACAGTGGGCGATATCCAGACATAAATACACCCAAATTGAACGTCAGTCAAACTTGTATCACTGTCGCTATTATATGACTGACAACAGACAATCGTGTTTTAATAGCAAGACAAAAAGCGAACAGCACGTAGGCGAACCAGTGGAACTACATAAGTATGTAAACCAAATGAATACAAAAACATCACCATTACAATACAAAAACACTACAGCAACGGTTAAATATAATCATACAATGCTATATGACTAGACAATAATTGTGATCTATAGCGTCTAACAACCTAAATTGATATATCTACCAAGAAGTAGCGACGCCTTTTTATAGTGAAAAAATATTTAAATATTAAGAATAAGTTGTCCATACTTCAATAGCAATACTCCGGAAGCACGAGTTGCCAAAGGCACAAACTTTAGAAAGTTCAATTATGAAACAATTTTTTATGAAACTCGAAACGCAATATCGATGCAAAATATCTAGCCAAGCTAGATCTCTGAATTTAAACAGCGACTGTGGGCGAGACCCAGCAATCTTATGATTTCAGCTATTTTGAATCTTAAATCGATGTCATTAAGATAAAACAGGCTCGTTACAGCTGCAGCGATAATTTTGCCAGATGGACGCGGTAAGGCACGACAGGTGACGCCCACAGTCGCGTGAAAGTCTTGTCTGCGAGCGTGATACAATGCCCGGGGGTGGCTGAGTTATTGGACTATCGGGCTGGACAACTGGCATGGAGCTGGCGTACAAGCTAACGAACTGAAGAATGCACTCTGGCATGACGCCGGAAAAAGTGGAATACGTTGTCAAAACTTGACATTAATATTATGGAGACCAATTTTGTCAACAATTGACTGAATAATACTGATTAGCCAGATCAAAGCATATTTATTATTCTCGTTGTACACTAGATAAAGTATCCCGCAATCAATAAGATGTTTCAAGATAAACGATAATTTTTAATTAGAGTGTTTGTATAACACCTACGCGACGACCAAAAGTTCATCTCAATAAATAACAGTTCTGTCGAAACACACGTCTCAAACTACATGAACGATTTGACTCCGACCGACGATGTGTCGACTGAGAGCAGTCGGAGCACCTTCCAAATGGAATCTTATTTCCCAAGAACAAGGAATTTCGACCAGCAAGTGTAATTTTGTTACAATATTTGTACATTTGTCACGAGCGACCATTAATAATGAGATACGACGTCGTGCCACGGGCCGTGGCGATCCAAAATCGGTATAAATAACTGAATGGTCTCCAGAATTTGCGTGGGCAGCACGGGTCGAACTATTGACCGGCGCGCGCGCATTGATGTGTGGGCCCGGGCAACGGTAACGTTGCGCAACAGCAAAGGCCATCCTCATTATAATTTTTTGTATGAATTTACTGTAACGAAATTTATCGTTTCGAATCAATTTGAATCTATTGTAACGTATACGTTAAATTTTCCACGGCTCATATTACAGACGACGCTTTTTATAAATGCCGCGGCTGGGACTTTCAAATCATAAACCATGTTAAATCAAAGGTACGTTGACGAATGAGATCTTTACAACATTAAAGATTTCAGACACGTAATGATTTTCTTCGCCTATTAAACCAACGTCGGAGATTGAAACTACACGATAAATACGTTTGTTTAAAATTTGCCGTAACAATTATGCAGGAATCAATTAAACACTGGCTTCATGATAAACATAAATATTTAAAATGACTGTAATATGTGCGTAAGCGCTTAATTGGCATTATCATATAACAATCTAAATGCATTTTAATGAAATTATAACGCGATCGTAGCGTCGGCGTCGGATAGAGTCGGCTCGAAGTGAACTTTTCTAATCGCATCGCGTAGGCGACTTCCGCAACATTAACCGCTGGAGAGGACATTAACGTCGAACCTACGACTGACACACGACACCTATTACCATTATAATTTTCCATAACGGCTCGTTCGACATAACGATAAAAACGAATAAAATTCTAAGCATTTCTCTTCTTTGTTAAGCGATTAAAGAAACGAGTTTAAGTCCGTATGGTAAACATCAAATTAATAATTACCATAAAAATAACGTGAAAATTAAGAGATAGTTAGCATAATGGATGAATATTGGCTATCTCTTAAAATATTTTTTTAATCCGGTGCCATTAAAATGTAAAGCAATATTACGCATATTAAAACCACTTCATTTGTTCCACCGCCGACACTGTAACATGATACTTTATCACCAGAAAGGAACACTTGATCCGGCTCGAGGACAAAAAAATATGTCCGTCGCCGTTCGCGCTCGGAATTATATATCTGGCTTAGCTTTTTATTGTGAAACTAAACACCCCAAATCGTCAGCTCGTGTGCAATCAACCTTACCAGCTCACATGTAATCGACACTGTAGTTTATAAAAACCTAAAGATGTGCATCAAATAAATGCACACACCACACCAACCACACCACATGCAACTTTGTCTACAGATATTACAGTGGGTGGTCGTGAGAGCGATATCTTCTTACATTTGACAATGCCCTGTATTTTTTTTACAAGACTTAAAGCAGCTCACTCTCAACTCACAACATACCAAAGAATTGAAGAAATGTCTAGTTGAAACTCGTGCAACATACAATAGCTAAAAGTTCTTGTTCAAGTTGTAAATTACAACTTGTAAGTTCCTTCCTCATCCTTGAACATGAAGACGTTGTTCACGACAGATATGAAAGAGTCATAAAAATATGATGAGCATATTCATACGTGGTCGTATATCCATTAGATAAGTCTGGGCAGATCGCTGTAGAAAGCTCGGCCCACGCGTGGCGAGAGGTCACGACCGCCCACACAACCCCTCGCCGATTAGACTATTGGGAAATAAGAGAGGCTCCGGAGGTGTTCGTGGGGCAATTACCGGTGTAATTGATGATTATTGCGAAGCGATGGCGCGGTGGGCGCGCGCTGCCGCCATTAAAGATGCTCACGAGGGCGGATTGAAGACATGACAGATTGGTGCAATAAAACTCAACTCTACGTATACATTGAACTTCAATAAAGACTATGTAAAGCAATCATATCAGATTATTACGTATAATGAATGAATCATAGAAAGAAAACCAAAAAACTTTTACGCAAACTGTTAACAACGAAAAGTTACGTTTGTAAACACTACGGAAGTCAAGTTTTCAAATTAATATAGTTAATAGGTACATCGGTGTATCCATTACATGAACCTAATACTAAAGGACTGGTCTAATCAGCTAAGCCGCGTTGCTTAAACATCGCACAACTAGGCCGGTGACGTAATCACAGTAGGCGTGGCTTAAGTCAGTGTGCTGTTGGCGTTCGTCCTGTGCAGACGTCTTGCCAACGTTCGCATCCCAAATATAATTATATTCGACACTAGATGGCGTCCCTTTGTACGTAATTTTTCATGATCATACACTTAGTGACATCTAGTGCAAATAATTAAACTACGTACTAACATCGACATAAAACGAAGCGAGTAGTTCAGCTATTTCCCGGTAGATAGATGCCACGCATTTCTGAACCGCCACCACCGGCGCCATCCCGTGCAAATTACCACGCGTTGTTTAATAGAGAAATCTAATAAGGGCACCTCTTTCTTAAGTCTTTACTCTATGATCCATTATATAGATACATGTAGCTTACGTTACAATGTTCCACGAACGCCAAATTATTTCAAGTTGTAGCGATTTATTGCGATAATTAAAGCAAATTGGTATAGGATTGGCTAATTGGTTACACCACAAATTAAGTTACACAGATACCTAGAATGGCATTCGGTTTATAAGGAGCAGCATAGCTGTTTGCTTATTAATTTTCGTTCCCAAATCAGATTGTAGTATAAATATACATCGTGTAATAAAAACCGAACAAACGAATATTTAATGAGGTACACGTGACAGTCAACCAGCGGGTCTGATATACACAACGATATTCAATAGTTGAATATACACAAATTGATCAAGCAAATAACACCTCAGGAAGACCAAATTGATGCCTCGCATCCGCTACGAAAAAATATGATTGATATAGCAAAAAAATAACTTGATCAAGGCGTAATTTGCAACAGACGGCGATGAAAGCACTCAGTCACGTTTCCTACCATCTTAATACGTTATAATTACGGATGTGGCAACATCTGATGTGCAAATCGGATGCGCTTTCGATCGCCGCCAGAATAGTTAATAAGTTTTGTTCTTGTTTATATTGACCGTGAGACCAACTTGGAATACATAATAATTGCAACCGCGAAAGTATTTTTGAATTGCGTTTCATTTCGTTTTATTTTTTCAATCTATGTTGATTTGAATATTTCTTAAGTTGTTACAATTTCTTTGCTGAAGTACTCAATTTTCTCCGGAACTTTTCACCTTTCTCCGAAATTCCTTCTGTATTCCTTTTGTTATGGATTTACTATAATCTCCTGTGCTTAAACTACCTAATATAGTGTGTGGTACACTTAAGGCAAGAAACAACGTAAAGGATTTTATAAATGTAGGTGTCATTATCTTATCAATCACATTTGTAATCTCAGAATAAATTAAATTTCCATGACCCAAATCATAATTGTTCATTAATTTTGACGCCTGAGCGAGTTGTTAGAACAACTAGCAATCGATAACTTAAATGCGACGCAAGCTCATAATAATAAAATTCTTTGAATGCAATTTATCACTCATTATAATAGTTTTATAAAGCCTTGAAGATATAAATAGCTGGTAACAAACAGAGTCATTCAGCTGTGTCTGGTCAATTTCGCATGTTAGATATGATAACGCAGGGTTAAAAACGCCGTTAACCCGCCAGCGCCGGATAAAACACTGCTGGGGACAATTAGATCACTGTCGTGTTTTTTTATTGATGCGTTCCAAAGTCCGATGTGAAGAATGAGCGTCTATACTTCCTGATTAAAAATATCATACCGCTATTGTTTATTGTATAAAACTTGTGAACACCTTTTGAACAAAGAATAACGAATTTGATAACAAACAACTCATAACTCACAGAAACTTGTTCTTTTCTAACCAGAGCCAGATCTCAAGTGTGCATGGATATCAAATCCACGTGTGATTTTCCAATTCCACCTATATACATTTGTTTCAGTTGAGATGAAAGGTGGGAAGATAATTGGACGATTGAACCGAGAAGAAGATTAAAGTCCCATACGAAATAAACCCAGTCCCGGCACAAATTATATGTTCTATATATATCTCATATTTAGAGTAATAGGGACGCAATTATACAAAATATAGCCGTCGCTAAATTTGCATCGAAAGAAAAGAATACTCATTAACACGAACTATTTTCACAAACAATTACTCCTTAGCTTAGTCCGGCCTAAAAAAGTATCTGGGTAAAAAATAAACCTATTTAACTACCGAATTCAACAATGTCGATAATTTATTTATTTATTTAATTTTATTTTTAAAATTATCACACAAGTTTTACTCTAAATTATAATCTCAGATATACTACATTCATTTGTATTAGGGATATTACGTACTCCTCCTCTATGTTATAACTTTTTAAATACGATACTCGAATTTGCATAAATTAGCTAAAATATTATATCCAAGAGACATTATACAAATAGAATATATTTTTCAAACATCATCCGATGGGCTATTAGAATAATCGGTTGTCAATGGTGAGATATGGGCGTCGAGTGGCCACCTGCTTGACTAATCAAATTTGAGGCACTGCCAAACGACTACCCACCGACCGGTTCAAAGGTGATACGATAACCATCTGAGAGATTTGCTATCAGCAATATCTATTTATTCATGTATTTATTTGTCTGCTTCAAAAATATACACCGGTGTTTCGACAGCATCTGGATTTATAAATGCCAAAAAATAATATTATATTGACCCGTTTCTAATTTATACAACTGGAGAATACCTAGTACATTTCAGAACTTCGAATTGTATTATTAGCTTCAACTTCATTGTAGTAACTTCAGAACGGAATCTCCACTAAATTACGATTTAGGAACTGCGGATATACATGCTTGCACAAAAACCACTACTTAGTATTCTTTAATTTCATAAGTAGTATAATTAGCAACCAACAAAGATTCAACTGAAGTGGGAGACTGCAGCTTTCAAAAATACGCACATCGCGCGCATTTTATGACGTCACTGCATTTTGACGCGCACATGACGTTTCCTCAAGCTGAACTAAATTAAACCGTTGCATTTGTAAAACGCTTTTAACGCTTATTGCTGATGCAAAGCATTTTGTTTGCCAGAAAACTTTGGAAGGATCGAATTAAACATATTGAAAAAGTCCTAATATTAGTCATCCCTAATTTTGAAGAAACATTATAAAACATTTTTAACTAGGCGGTTCTGAACCCTCAAACTTACATACCTACAATTCGTCGTATAAGATTTGAACGTATATTTTATGTTAAATGAATATGCAAGTTAGCAGCTTTCGCAGCGATGAATGAAACTACATCAGTGTAACGTTACTACAAAATGTTTATGCAAATGGGCGAGTCCATTGAGGGGCCCATTGAGAGCTCTCTATAACGGGCCCCAGACAGGTCTGCTGCGCCCGGGCCATTGGTGCGGATTGCCACAGCACCGCGGACAGGTTTGGACGGCTACTCAACATGTAATAATTAATGAAACTCAAACATAATGATTGGTCGAAGCTTCATTTAAAGATAAACGAGTCTAAAACGGTGAGTGAACAGAAAGAGCCTTCGTTTTCGAGGCGTCAATTAAATTATACTAAAGAATTGATGAAAATGGGACATACATATCTCTGGCCAGAACCAATTAGAGAAACAGATAGTTTTAGAGAAAACGGAAGGCAGACGCGCTTAACGGAGTGCCAATAAAGAACTTGAATCATTGCAGGCTGCACTTTTACCAGGCGCAGTGCATAAAGCAATAGTATGACCGTAAAGTTTGGCTAGAAATCTCCAATATAATGACGATTTTCAGAATTCAGAAAAGAAGGAAGGAAAACTTATTGGTATAGGTTTTAATAATTTTTGTTGTATGTCCTCTATATTTATCCAGCAGAGTACACGAATGCCCTAATCGACGCCATTGGCCAGTTATATGTTAATTCTAAGAACACATATTAGTCATATCTTCTTATCGTATCGTATATTACTTAAACGACAGGTGTTTCGTTGATATTCGTGTTTATGGCGAGGCAACCGTTTCCGATGTCAATAAAATTTTCTAAACACGTTGCAAATCACATATAAAGTGGTATCGCGTCATTTATATTGTTCGATAAAATGTTTATGTTCGCCAATTACCTCTTTTAAGTCGAGTCAATGTATTCAATATGATCTTGTTGTACGTTGATTGCCTTGATCAAGATGTAAATCTTTTGTTTCGGGAACATTTTAGATCTTTTTTCGGAAGGTATAATAAAGCCTCACCTGTCTGAGCTACTACTGATATTAGTTTCAAAGTTCATATTTCACACTACTTTGGTTCAATTAAGTTGTCATAAAATACCACTTTAAACGAGACTCAGACGTAACTGCGCACATTAATTTGCCCAATTTTGGGTGTGTTGATTTTAAATTGCTGTATACGAACGAAACTAGTTTCGAGATTCGTGACTGGTGACCTCTTACTTCTAGACAAGTCGCTACAAGTCGGGATGGAACTTTCTTTTTAATGAACCATGGTACCTATCGAGAAGATTGCCAATCAGTGTAATACCTGTACCACAGATTAGAAAGGACCTTTACATACAAGCAATACACTTAATATCCATGGAGACACTTTAAAGATATCTTATAGGCTTGTATAACTTCATGCCTGTCTTGTTTTCTGTCATGAGCGTTTGCAAAAAATCTATATTAACTTTCAATATCACTTATAGACATGTCCGTTACCATTAATGGTTTAGAATCAATTTGTTACAATGACATACCGGCTAAGATTTATATCTTGTAAATAGGTCCCATAAAACGTATATGCGATTGATTTAATGAATGAATGAACATTATTTCGACGAATACATTAGCGGAAAATAATATGGTCACAAGACCGGAATAATTAATTAGTTAAGACATTATTGCGGCAATAAAATATTTTATTATTGACTTAAATGAAATACTCGTATCGTTCAACATCTCCGATGTTACCATACATTTAAATAGCGTTATTAAAGTCTGTGCATCGTGACGATGAAGAAAGGTTTGGTGGAACAATAAATAATATCTAAATTGCAGTCCATAAAGATACTAACGTGTTCCACTCTCGAATATCAGGCAGACAGTGTTATAGTTCGATGACATACTTCACAGATATTATGCACATCGAACAATCGGACGATATGAATATCATTATATTTATTACGCAAGGACTCTATACCAGTGCTACATACAATATACTAACCGATATATTGGCTTCATAGTCGATACATGATGCAACTATATTTAAACAATATAGGAATCGAGTGTATTCAGTATAGAAATGACTTCATAATTTCTCTGCGCGCACGCATGCTCGCACACCAGCGTGTGACGTGTGAGTGCACTCACACACGGCCAATATCCGGCCGTGTCTGTGAATGACGCTTACGCATGTTTACTACCGCTCTGTGGCCGGTTGTCGATCATTTCGGTACAGAATTACGTCATCATTCATTACTGTGCCGATTTCCAAGTATGTACAATGCGGGGCCCAGCAGAATTGGCGATGACCTTTGCGAGTTTTTTTTGTGATTTTCGCGGCTAAGCCAAGTTACATAAATATTCGATGAGTCAGTAAATAACAAACATTATACACATTATTTATTTACTTAGACATTTTGTACTATAATACACGTCTTCAATGGAAGCTTATTTATGATTATTATAGACGTGTGACTAATACTGAAGACAAATTAAGCTCGACACTGCTTCAACACCTCGTCAGCTTATTGACGACAATGTACTGACATATGTCAAATAAATTAGCATAAATATTTATGGTCTACTACTGTTGCTTGATCGTTTAAAAGAACTGAATTTAAATGCAAATTGGCTTCTATTACAACCATCGGGAGTTCGTGTCTACGAGACCCTTAGTTGTACTCTGGTAGAATTTCAATGAGGCTCCTTCCTGTGGGCACCACTGAGCAGATACTCTGCAACTGTTTACGGGCGACTACTTTAATTTCGACCGCAGGAATTCAAACAAACACAAAGTAACGCGTCGAGCGCAACAGTGTTGCATCTGGACCTACAGCGACCGTCTTTATATCAGGCGTAATTTATTTATAGATAATTTTAACTGCTTCCGAGATAAATAATTTAGTCTGCGATATGTAGACACCATAAATCTTGTAGTTTCCTTTGCCAGTAAATAATAAAACATTACGATCACGTACGCTCTTTTAAATCACTCTGAACTTTTATGTTTTAAGATCATTTCGTTGGAACTTGTTTTACTGTCACCAGTAGTTGCATAATCACAGCAAACTTTAATGTAGTTTCCAGGTAACTTTATTGGGCCAGTAATATAGTAACGTAGGAATTCATCAACTCGGTAACGAGTTCATTAGCCAAGAAATAACCGATTTGCATACGTCAGACAGCACTTGTATAATATCGAAATTGGCAGCGCTCATTAGAGCATTAAAATTCTCAGTGCTGCTAATAATGATCTCTAATCAATATCCGGAGATTCACGACTAGTGATGGGATGTTCTCGAGAACATTCTCACTCTCGGAAACTTACTCGTGAGAATTTTCGAAAATTTATCTTCTGAAGCATGTTAAACTTGGCATAAACCTCATTAAACATGCAAGTATGGTGGTTTTAATTGTTTTTAAGATTGAAAGTTAGGATAACGTCACCCTAAATAAAAAAATCTCACGAGTAAGTTTCCGAGGGTGAGAATGTTCTCGAGAACATCCCATTCACGACGGCTAGTTGGTGATTCGAGAGCGGATGATGTCATTCTGATCGAGGTGTAAACGTAGCTTCCTACGATCGTGTCAGCCGCAGCCGCTACCGAGGACCGCTTTAATTTCCTGAAGACCCAAATCACGGCGTGGGATCGGCGAGGCATTAAGATATTAATCGAAACCAACTGGTTTTAAGTGCGAACTGAACAGGCGTGTTCTCACCCAGATATCATTAACTGTATTTCCTTCCATGGAACACGATCTGTTGATCAAAGATTTAAAAAAATATATAATCAGTAACATTTTGGGAGACTAGAAAATTTATTTCGCACCAATTAAGATACTTTCTTGTTTATTGAACTGTAGTTTGGTGTCGAAGTAATGGCTAACTTCAATTCTCCAACCAATGTTTGCTTTTAGATATATAAGTAACATAATGTATTTTATTTATTATATACTTAATATATTTTACGCACGTATGTCTTTTTACTATTTAATTAATTTTATTAAGTAGATATATTTTATTATTCCTTTTTTCTTGGGTGGCCAGTGATACGTATGGTCATATGGAGGAGGGTTTGGCTGAAAATCAACGCTGGGGGAGTCTCGTTCCCCCCAGCACATGCTGAGCCAAATACCTTTTCGGCACAGTTCGCGCTGACCTCTATTTTCTGTTTCCTCTTTTTATGTGTTGCAAGTTGTGAGTGTGTCGAATGAATGTTTTTCCTTTCTTGCTTCTTTCTTTTTTCTTAGATGATAATCCAAACTTGGCAATAATAACTGTAAACATCAAAACGAGGGCCGTGACCGTACATTATACCACTAAGGTCTCGGCGGGAGACGGCTATCATGTTTCAGCGTCTTTCAATTACCTCGCTTCAATATTGACCCCCGGGACTGCTTTTACTAAGCATTTGCATTGTCGTAAATCTGAGTAAGCGTGTGCTTGCCATTTGTATGGTAAATTCGCAGATAGTGGAGACGTGGGAATATGCGTAATGTCGCCATACAACAACTATTTGCTTTCTATCTATTATAAACACATATAAGATGATTGGTATGATAGGTTGGGTCATTTGAGTATTCTGATAAAATGCGGCATCAGTTGATGAGCTGCGCAAGTATATAACAAGTCCAATAACGAACGGCACATTAATTAAAGGTCCCACATAATTAAACATAATTACCTCAGGACCTTTAAATGGCTGCATTCCTGATGTTGCAAGATAGGGCGGTGTACTTTGAGGACCAACTAACAACCAATATGCGTGCTGTATTTGTATTTTATGTTGATTAGCGCACGGCTACTTGTTTTATAACTTACTTTTTATTACGTATTTACTTTTCTTTTATTTGTCACACATCGATGGCAAAAATATTTCCTAGTATGAAAGTGCAACCAGTATTTATTCTTTGGTTGCAAATACCAAGAGTTTAGTATTGATCTGTCTTCGCGGCCATAACACTCGTCATCCTCCAGCTCATTAACTGTGCAATCTATTAATTCGCAGGTGATCTCAGATCGTCACAACACGGGCCGATGTGACACATCCGCGGTGGCCTGCCAGCTCAGTCGCGTGTATTTCTGTGCGTATGCGCGCGCCCCGCCGTCTCGACTGAAACTATGCGCCAGATATAGGCATTATCTCAAACAGAGATCAGGTGAGATTAATCTGAAATGTTGTGGGCGACCACTACTGGCTACTCTTCTACACATCTCATGTACTGTAAAACAACTCTACCTACAAAGAGTTTATTTCATGTTTAGATTGGACTTGTAAACTTTTAAGAATATAAATCCCGCTTCGGCAGTTCCAAATAAGATTTAATTTAAGTACTGGAAATAATGCCACGAACAAAACTTACTAATAATTACGTATTGTAAAATAACACAATACAATTTCGTAAGTAATGCAACCATGCGCAACAAGGGTGAACATAAAAGTCCTGGGTTTTACAATTCTCCAAAGGGTCTATTTTACGGCCACGGCCCTCAGGTACCTAAACGCACATGTGCATCGAATCTTTTCTTAGAAAATCCACTTTTTCTCATGGCACCAACAATAGATGTATGCATCTGGCAGACACAGCGTCGACGTTGTCGGATCCTGACAATAGACCACGGGGTCCTCTAGTGAATACACCTTGATGATACACACAAAGAACTACCTGCCCACTACCTGCTCACCTATTGTGCAGGTCAGCCTGATAAATCGTAAATATCAGATTCTATTTAATGGCCAGCATAAAACGCAAGAAAATTTCTATATATCAAAATATAATAGTTACTTTTAACTATGAAATTTTAACTTGGTCCTATTGATCACTTTAATAAAAAACTTTTAACTCAAGAAGTCTTTCAATTTGAAAATGTATTTTTTCTGATGATATTAAAATAAGTAAACATTGAACAACATAACTCAATGTTGTGCTGTAGTTTTGGACCAATAAACAAATATTTACATTAAACATTATGATTTCATAAGGGGGCGTCCATAAATTACGTGAGGCATTTATGGGGGGGGGGGTCGGGTCGAGCAAAATCTCACCAAATCTCACGTGGGGGAGAGGGGGGTCTCGACAAATCTCGCGTAATTTTTTTTAACGCAAGAAACAGTGTAACATTTATGAAAACTGGGTTAAATTAAGTTTTTTTTTAAACAAAACTTAACTTTAACTTTTTTTTGTTAAATTAAGTAAAACATGTTTCTCCTCTAGAATATAGCTTTTGAAAAATCTCACGTGAGATTAGAGGGGGAGGGAGGGGGTCGAGCCAAATCTCACAAAATCTCACCAAGGGGGGAGGGTGGGTCGAAAAATCTAAAAAATCACCTCACGTAATTTATGGACGGCCCCTAACAAAAGAGCCATCAGCATACCAGCAACGATTGTTGAACATCGTAAGATCAGGTAAGCAATGAACATAAAAACTAACGGGGTAATAGCACACTGGCACTGGTATCAGGTTAAGCAGACCAACGCGGCCACGTTACCTAAATCATAACGATCGCAGTAATTAGAGAGCAGTAGGCGAGCCGAGCCGTTGACCTGATGATGGCGTACATGGAGACGCCGACACCGGCAGGACAATGCCTCATTCAATTGTCGCTGAAGGTGCACCAGGCAACACATTAACGGATACTCCACTGTCATTCGGAGAAAACAGAGCGATTTGCACGTTGGTAGACGTCACTATATACCCAGTGAAAATGTATAATGAACGCTTTCAATGCTAATTCCGCCATTTAGTCTGATAGTGTGAAAATAACAATTTCATTTTAAGCTTGCTACATAAATACTTCAAGCAATATGGTAAATAAAATACTTTCAGCCGTGCGCATTAAAATTGACAAAATAGGACCTAAAAACTTTACTTCCTCATGTTTAGTTAATTTAGTCTGCGTATTTTTTTTAAATTGTACAATCAGAATTCTCTGTAATCACAGACCTACAGAGCTTAATAATAATATGACTAACCAAAGCCATCGTAACATACCAAGATATCATCAGACGTAATAAGACACGGAAATAGACGGTTCCATATCTGGTTACCTCTCTCTATGACGATAACCGCGACAAATGTGACAGTTATAAAATTATGCAGCCAAGGTGTCGACTAATGACGCTGTGAGAGCTAGCGATACGAATGTGCACCGATGACATCACACTCTTTCATATTCAAGATTTATGATCTGTCTAATTAAATTTCGAGACGTTACCATATCTTGATTGATGTGCGATGAAAATAAAATTCTGGACGACTAATGACGCTGTTTGAAGGGGAAAAAATCAAAGAGTATTAAAATTCGGGAGTCTTAAATTATCTCGTGTCCATGTTGCAATGGGCTGCTTTAGTAGGTAGGCGGATCTTTTGATAAACCATTAATTATATTCACACCTATGTCGACCGCGACTAAGCATTCGGGTGAGTTTTTTTGTGCTAAAGCGACAGTTCTCGGAAAGATGGCGGCGCGACGTAGCCTACACAAAAAGTGGAAGCCCGAGCACGAGCGGCTCGGATCTCGACGAATGTTTGAGGTCGTGACAAATACAAAAACATAATAGAAGAAAAAGAAATTAACGATGCCATTTCTGGCAATGATGCACAAGACATGGAACATAACAATTGAATAAATTAAATATATAATTCTCGATGAAGCCGAGTAAAATGTTATGTATCTAATGCAATATCATCAAACGATCGACTTATTATGGATAAACTTATAGGTATAATTCGGTTCGGAAGTTCCCGTTCAAAATATTCTAAGAAAACAAGACTTCAAGAGGCTACTTAAGCCAAGACAACATATCACACGAAGTTACATACTTGTTTAGTTTCCGAGATTTGAACATACGATGACCCTGTAGATCTCACCTCGATAGGACTTTTAGGAATTCTCTGGTCCATTTTGTGGAAGCGACAACAATGACTGAATTCCTTGAACACGTACCACGGCGGAGCGGTTAATTCTAACCCTGACAAGTTACTTTTTGTTGCCATGATGTTTTATCTCTATACCAACATACATTTAGCACCAATTTAGGAGACATTTACATCGCTTGCAGGAGATTTGGATATTTGAGAAATTCTGGTGGTGATCTGTGAGGTTAAACCAGTTTTGTACATTACCACCACAAAATCGATCTACAAATACGTATTTCAGTTTCTGAATCCTAAACCACAAACATCAGTATGCACATATAATATGTGCATGGTAAAGAATATTCTACATAAACGAAGAGGTTGCATAAACTTCCAAGATTGCAATTACAGATAATAAAACTTTACTTCATGGAATGGTTCATTAATTCGCATCGGCCAGTTCCGAATCCGGCGTGGCTGTTGATGCGCGTCAGGTTCAATGCACTATGTGGGGCAGGGCAGACTACGCGGTAACGCTGTGGTCTAGATTGGCTCAGCGGATCATGACACGGTCTGTCGCCCGTCCCCGGCCCGGTCGCACCTTGATTATGGTTGGTACATAGTGGAGGAACATATGAGAACTTTATTGATGCAAAATGTTAGGTGCATTTTACTTAACCAAAATTATATGATGAGGGGATGTGGATTAGTACAGTCAAATTCATCAGCATTAATTCATTCTTCGAGTGGGAAAACTGACAGTTGTTTTTATAAAAGAGGCGCCTACTCTAGGGTACCTTTTAGAGAAAAGATCACTTTAGTGTCAAAATAGAAGTTATTGCTTTATACCGGAACGCTTCCAGAATCTGGGCTGTTGATTTAAATTTCTTAAAAGAAAATTCACACACCTCTATATTTCTCCAGGCTATTGCTCCCGCGATTAGCGACATGTGCAGACCTTTAAACCACTACTCATATATCTATTAAATCTTTAACACTTCAGTGATTAGAGTATACTAAGTATCGATTTCAATTTCTGCTCGGTATTATTCTTGTTTATTTACGTATCCGTGATAAAGGCGATTATCTCGGCGGAAATGGTTGTCTATCGAAACTAATAATAAAATAAAATTAATCTGCCATGAAATTTGGACGATAGTTCGCTTTAATCTGCAAATAGAATGAATAAGGAAAACCATTACGGAAATTAGATTTGAACAAAAACTTCAGGAATTATTTGAAGAATCTAAATTAATGGCAGGACAAAAAGTATTTTATCGTTCAATATTTTGTAGATCATCAACATTAAGAGGCATCGTCAATAACCATTACTAGACTTGCCTCATGCTAAACCCCGCTTTTCATGGACTTACTGTAACCAAATCTTGAAAAAAAATAAAAACATAAATTCTCAACAACAATATACAGAAAAGGAAATATTCATTTTTGCCCAGATACCTACTTAATAAACAGAATATAAATTATACAACAAGTAAGCTACCACGAAACCAGTACACTTATCAAATTAATCAAATTTCCATCGAGATACAGATATTCGAACACGTCACGTAAACAATGTACCAGTATCATAGTGACAGTAAACGAATGTCTGAAATTGTTTCGTGAGCCGACAGGCACGACTTCGGCGAGCTGGCTTACCAACACGACATCTAGCAATGTGACATTAGTGGTCCAACCGCTTCTAATAATTATAAACTTTATCTAGTCTAATATGGCATTTGGTGAACCACGTCGCAATGAAACTTTGTCAGACTCAATCATAATTCATTTTTACCCGACTACGCCGGAGGGTTATGATTTTGACCGGTATGTATGTATGTATGTATGTATGTATGTATGTGCATCTGTTCCCACCTAACTTCCAAACTACTTGTCGTAATTTAACAAAGGAGGTATCGTTAGAAGCGGCTTAATGGCGCGCTGGTTATAGGCTATGTGACGTCACATAAAATTGCATATGGCGCCCTCTAGAGGACATAATGTCATGAACTAAAAAAAAATCATTTTTTAATAAAACCGTGTGGGGTATCAAATGAAAGAGCTTGATGAGCACATTTCAAAAATATATATATTGTTACCTATAACTCCAAAATAATTAAATAAAAAGTAAGTTTAAAAACTAAAACCCGACTACTGAAAAATCGCGCTCTAAAAAGTATGAAACAAGAAAATATTCGCATCTAGAGGATAGCCGTGGTCCGTGTTCATATGCCATTTTGCCCTAAAGGACCTACACGGACCACGGCTATCCTCTAGATGCGAATATTTTCTTGTTTCATACTTTTTAGAGCGCGATTTTTCAGTAGTCGGGTTTTAGTTTTTAAACTTACTTTTTAATTAAAAGTAGATTATGGAAGTAAGAAGATAAAAAGTATTAGATATCGACCTTCGTAGTCTACTTGCTGAAGAAAAGAAAACATAATAGGTAATAGTATCTACTACGTGCGGCGATGACATGAATAATTGGTACTATCTGATGGATGAATACGTAGCCCCTTTGCTATATTAGGCGAAGTTGGAGGGAAGCTGACTTCCTTTTGACAATAGCTCCTCAATTCAGAACAACGTAATGAAATCTACACAAGCAGAACACTGTCAAATACAAAAAAAAACCGAAACCTTTATTCAAAGTCATTGTATCTGTAGTAACAGTGACAATATTGAGACCAGGAAACTGTAAATTCTAGTACAAGTCTCGAGGAGCTACCTCTATCTATTTAAACAAGAAAACGTACAAGTTTTTACTAGGCAAATCACAATGGCGTGGTTCCAATCGGTTTACTTTAGTAGAAAAAAGACCGTATCCGTTCAACCGAGAGCCTTCGTGGAAAATAATGTTTATTGTTGAAGTAATTTGTGTTGCCAGATCTACTCATTTCTGTGAATGTTAGTCAATCCTGTTTCCGAAGATTATATCCTACGCAGAGTTCCAAAATTCCTGGTTTTCCCAAAGTTATTATTTGTTAAACACGTTACAGAACACCATTAATCAATCTGTGGAAAAACGCAAGCAAGATACAGCGTTTTACTGTATAATCTAATCATCTTCGTCTAATATGTGTAGTTTACAGGAGTCAAATAATTGGGTCAGTTATATCACCTGGCATTAATATTAACGTAGTTTTAATTAGATTGCTATATTCCTTTGCTGATACACGGTCCTGGCAACACCAGATAATGTCCAAGACTACCAACATAACAGTATCGTAACTGAACCGGACTAGTGACTAGAACCTCTAATAGGTGGCCATTTGTTATTGAAGCATTAATGTAAAACTTATTTGCATAAAGATCAGTAAAAGCTTGTATTAAGACAAAGAAATCAAATACTAAAATTAAATTGCAAAATAATCATCATCTGCCTCGCCTTTTACATTATCTATGGTCGCCGCAGTATGTATTTCTTCCGGTTTTCTATCATACTCGCGTTCATTATAACCTCTTATATCACTCATACATATTATTTCGTTTCTTACTCTGGTGTATCCATCCATATTTAATACCAATATTACTGTTCAACATTGTTGTTCTGTGGTGTGTCCGATACCGGCCTGGACTTTTCGCACCAACGAGCTTGTGGTCGTGTTACATTTGTGCATGGTCTATTCAAATTAACGCTCGACCACGAGACGCAACAATGACATTTTAACCTCGCCCACGCTAGGACCTTTCTAATCTTCCATGGATTTATAATTTAAGGCAAGGTATGTATGAACACGATAACACTGAAAACGTTGCTGTTGACAACTAATTGAGAGTTGGTGTATTTTCAAATACACAACTTGCTTCAAATAATGTAAATAAAGTGATAACAACAGTATTTATAACTATAGGAGTAATTAACATACACGAGAAAAGAAAAGGCCGTTGTGGACCACCTATGACCAGTAGGGCTGTTTTTTTTTAATAGCCGTTATACGTCCCACTCCTGGGCAAAGGCCTCCCCTTCACTTCTCCACGTTCTCTATTTTGGGCTATTTCCTGGCACGATGTTCCCGCAAAGGTGGTCAAATCATCTCGCCATCTCTTCTTTGGTCTACCTCTTTGTCGGCGTCCTCCATCGAGAACCCAATTGGTGATGATGTTTGCCCACCTTTCCGGGCTCATGCGGGCCACATGAGTAGGGCTGTTACGTAGGTAATTTATTCAACCATGTTAATGAGAAGAAGTTTTGGGAAGAGTCAAGTCTTGACTGAGTTACCGATTTCAATCTACAAAGCAACACGGAATGATCGAAACCAATTAAAACATGGTTGAATCAGTTATGTTACAACTCCGAAGGTTACAAACAATATAAATTACATGAAAAATGTTAACACAAATGAGCAGACAACCCACAACCGTACGGTGTGCGTGTGCCGCACGACTATTACGAGGCCTGACCCCAAATAAATTAGGACCCAGAAGAAAGAAGAATCAGTTAACAGTATATTGTCATCAGACATAAACCGGGTTATCCACAAAAGGGGTACTACTAATCCCGCCACACATTCCCACCACTGTTACTCCTGTAAGCCAGGATCGACAATGGTGTCCAACGATGACGCCAAGGTTTGACCATCGACGAGTCCCGGGGAAAAGCTAAGTTGTCTTAGAACCCGCACGAATTTAATCAGAAGAAAGGCTAGGAGGAGTTGGAAGAAGACTATCCAGGGGTACTACTAGCTATACTATGATAAATGCCGCGGCTTCGCTCTTGTGCTTCGTCGCCAATTAACGCGAATTAGCGCATGCGCCCCGCGCCCGGCATACCGCGCCACTCCTATTAATTCTAAAGACGCATAAAAAAGGTCGTCTAGGATTTGTATTTAGTATAATCACACTTTTTAAGTGAATAGTTTCGAAAATGTTTGTCTTGAATGAGATCTAATTACATACTTATCATTAGAGCAATCTGTGAATGATTCTTGAATATTTATATTTAAGACGATACAAGAAAAAAATGAATTTTAGTTTCGGGGTGTGGCTAGCGTCGCGTGAGCTGCCGAAGGATATATCCCTCTCGCTTAGCTAGGACAGAACAGCTATGGAGTAGACTATAGTATAGTTATTTTTTGAAGGAACAATATTGTTTAATTCGTACAATTAAAATAATATGTCCCAGTGCACCTTTTAAAATAGATGAAATGGATGAAAATATTCAAATATATTTTTTTCGTTTTATATGGGATTTTTATGTCGAGTGTATTTGAAAAAAATAATTTAATTTCTATGTTGTTTTTATTGCTGAAGACAAAGTAAGTCAAAAGAAGACAAACGATACCTACAATATGCTGATAGATACGTATAACAATATTTCGATCGTATAATAGCCTATAACCAGCGGACGATCCAGACGCGTCCAACGATATCTCATTAGTCAAATTATTATGATAAAAATAGTTTGGACGTTATACGGGAGCAGATGAACATACATACATATCGGTCAAAATCATAACCCTCCGCCCACCGTAGTCGGGTAAAAATGTACATACTCTGTGTCAGTGACTGACTGCCGGATATGAGTATCTTTTTCATGTTTCGTAGGCAAAGGAATACTTTGGTACTTAACTTCGATGCCGATCATGAAGTCATCAGCGGTGTCATAATATTTATTTTTACCATATTTAATTTATTTTTTAATTTAATTTTCAGTTCTTATTAATTTTATTGATTTAACCATGCATTTATTTATTGTTTATCTTTTTATCTTTATTTTTTTATGTATCGAAATCACCCTTAGACTGGTTACCGCCACAGGTGACAAGAGGGCTGGCTCTTTCCTTGCTCAAAAAATTCGCTTGACAACAGGAACAGCTTGAATACAGGGAGGACATGCAGCCAGTATCCCACGCGGACGGTATTTGTTTAATTAGGGGTAGGTTTTTATTTTATTGTATTTTATTTTAATTTATGTTATATTATATTGTATTTTAATGATAAAACATGAAAAATAAAAAATATTTTTTTATTTTTTTTTATTTAATTTTACTTTTATTTATTGTTTTATATTTATTGTGAAATTATAATAATTTTAATAATCAATATTGGACTATGTCTGAAACAAATACATTGAATTGAATAATTTAAATACAAAAATTATCACATTAACTCGTTAAATCACGGTTTACACCCGCTAGAACGAAAAAGATCCTAACATGGTAGGTAGGACCTGAGGGTTGGCCAGTTGATTACTTAAAATACACTATATTTATTTCAAGAAAACATTCATAAGATCTGAAGGCGTCGGACTCGCACATAAAGGGTTCCGTACCACCGTAGAATAAACACATCAAAAATATCAAGTTTGAGACTTGATATTTATTTTTAAATTTTTAAATGTTATTATATTTTTAGTATTTGTTCTGTACCGGCAATAGAAATACACATTCAGTGAAAATTTCAACTCTCTACCTGTTACGGTTCGTGAGATACAGCCCGCGCTGACAGACGGACAGACAGACAGACGGACAGCGTAGGCCTAGTAATAGGGTCCCGTTAGCACCCTTTGGAACCCTAAAAAGTAGCCTATGTTCTCCGCCAAGACCCAGTCTATCTCCATACCAAAATTCATCAACATTGGTTCAGCGGTTTAGCCGTGAAAAGGTAACAGACAGAGTTACTTTCGTTTATAATATAATAGATTGAATAGGACGGACAAACATTTTCCTATCCATATCTGTAATGTTATTTTTTACGATAATTTATTGATGTATGATATATTTATTACTTGCCCATCCATACCTACAACAAACGCAATAAAGCGACTCCATTGTTTTGACAAGCAATGTATTCCCACTGTCGGCCCAAGACCATGCTGCAAGTATATAACAGTAAGCGAAATAGGGAGTTTTTACAGAAATGACACGAATAACTATGAAATGACAAGAGATGACACAAAATGACAAGAGATGAAAAGAAATTACACAAGACAAGGAAAAGCAAACGAAAATCACGCTGCAGTGCAGGTCGTAGGTTCGATTCCTGCCCAGGACATGCATTTGTGTGCATGAACATGTCCGCATGTCCCGAGTCTAGGTGTAATTAAGTGTATATTTAGTTTGTATTTACAAACAAAAAGTAGTATATGTAGTAATATCAGTTATCTGGTTTCCATAGTACAAGCTCTGCTTAGTTTGGGATCAGGTAGTCATGTGTAAAAGAATTTCCAAGGATATTTATTTATTTATCATAGGCGTCGGCGGACTGTAAATACTGTACTGTACCTGTAATGTGGCACGACCGTAATATTTTTTCGTAATATTTTTTAAAAAATCCTTCACAGGTCCGACGTCGAACAAGTCCGAGCGGACACTGACAATACAAAGTTAGAGAGAGACATGGTTAGTTCAAGTACTTAAAATGTGAGATGGCGATATTGTGCGCGCGCTCGGAAATAAACAACGTAAGCGCCAAACCACATTTACTTGAATTAAAAAAAAACTACTTCAAGAATTAAAATATGGTTGAAGGGTAGTTTAGATATCATTATTTGCTATGTTTTAGAAATAATTTCGTGATCTAAATCGTAAAAACATCGTGGTAGCAAGGAAAATTGTAAATAATTAGAGCTCATTTCATAATTTTTTTTTATCGAGAAAATTTCATCAAATCGTGATTTGGATTTAAAGATACTCAAGATAATATAGTCAAAAATCATACATCTAAATATAAGATTCCTAGTCCACATACTTACTTAAAGAAAAAGTAGAATAGAAAATCAACCAAATTTCGAACCCTCCTCTTAAATAATGTAATGCAATTTATCAGCGATGACAGAAAGAATGCTGTATGGCAACAGGGATATTTTAAGTGAAAGTGAAACATGGGAACTGCTTACCACAAAGTATTTCGCATCAAAGCTTTATACATACCTATACCCATACCATGAATGGATACCTTGAGAGTAGTAGTTTATGACTACCACGAAGAATATGAGGTACGTACCTGGAACAAGAAAAATATGCTTAAGATTTATATTTAACATGTCGTGTTTAAAAAAAATAAGGAACCGAATGTATGTAGTTCCGCTTGCAATATCAACAGAGTAATCTTAAAATTATCAACAAGACGTTGTCTCAAAAACTGGTACACACAAACAAACATAAGGCAGCATCTCGCTTAATGCCAACTAGGTACACGTCGAAACGAAAAAACCAGGCTGATCTCTCGTACAGATGACACACCTTAAAAGGAAGACAAAAGAAAACCCACGGGATGGAGTAACCCCGTCCATCCTGAGATCACGTACTGCGAAGATAACAGAGGTAAACAGTGCCGAGGCTCATTGGACTCGACAAACAGACGGACGGACGCACGTGTTTACTATGCGCTTTACGCGTCCACACCGCAAATATTTGAACACAATTTGAAGGCACAACGCTTCGCGTGTGTCAATTAGTCGGCCGAGAGCGGAGACAGGGATAATCCTGCTAAGTATAAAGGTACATTATAATGTTTTATGTTACTTTGAGAACAGAGAATGAGAGACAAAATAGGAATAACAAAAGGACCTCACTCATACGATGCATTTGTGGGTTTATAAAAACAGACAACGCGGTATGATGTTAATGCGTCCAATCGCGCACATCTCTACGGGAGCGGCGTACGCGCATGCGAGCCTGCATCTAGATACGCGGTCACCGCACACCGAGGCATATTTGCTATTCAGCCGCCGCAGAGGCCGCACGCCCTGGCGCCGATGCCGTTGTTAATCCACTGTCCATCGCACAATACCCAAACCAAAAAGACAAACTCGACGTCGACGAACCCAATAAAATAAGAACGAATGCAAGGACATATTTTTATAAACCAGATTCAACACAATGGCTAAAGGTTTTCTTGGCTCACGAATACTTCTTTAAACCCAGGTGTATTTTTATATCAAAATATTATTACAATTTACTTAATAGTGGCTAAAAAAAATGTGAATGCGATATCGGCATAATCAAAGCCATGAAAAGTAATTACCTACCTGCATAATGACGGCGCAATTTTAAAATTGTTAGAAGTCTTCTAATTTTTGTCGCAAGCATCACAAATAAACGTCGGTCCATTGGAGGCGCGATCAAGATCGGTACGCTCGTTTAAATTCCCGACGACAAACCGAGGTGGGAAAAGGTCAAAGAGAAAAACGAACGAGCGCCCAACACACAAAAATGTGGAGAGCAAACCCTTGTAGGAATGTTAGTGACCACACCGACGAGAATTAAGGGGACACGTCCTTATTAAGAGCTCGCTTTGAACCGTTGCCGACCGCGTGCCGTATTACCATATAAAATAAATTAAACGTGATCATACTTTATTTGGCTGATCGCAGGGGTTATCTAGGAAACTGAACGAACCATTACAAATATGCTATAAAGCGGCCCCGAAATGAATTCCATTACGAAATCCAGCCTTCGCATTCAGCCATCCGCCCACCGATCGTAAGGAGATACCATTACATTTCATTGTCTACCAGAAATAGACCGAGTTACAAAATCCCCTGTTACTGTACATAGGACGCAATAAACAAGAGACTTAAAAGGAGCTGTCCGAATACGAAAACGGAAAGTAAACAGGACATTTCCGCGCACATGTGGACCGCTGCTCTGTTCCACGAAAGGATAAATCTCGCTCTTTTGAGATATCCAACACGCTGTAGCTTCATCTCTGTGTAGTTTTATTAGTATGTAATAAATCGAAGTTAAATTTAAACTTTAGGTTTTCTACATGTTATGATGAACGTGCGATGAGACTGATATTTTAGGGGCGGGGGAGTTTTAATAAGCGTTCACCTCAACGTGATTTATCGACAGAGATCTCTCGGGCGTGATGCATCACACCTTGCAAGTGTAGTTCCAACGTTTACGATACATGATTTATAGACGATGATCAATAAAAATATTGAGAAAGATGTTATAAAACTTTTCTGTTGCTCCACCACCGTCGGAACGGCTGTGTTAATATTTTACGATCGAAAGATATTATTTAAATCGGATTATTGAAGCCTTTTAGAGTTTTATTGTTAGATTGTTATTGATATGGGTAGACCTTCCAAAAATTCCATCGGATTAAATTTATTTTTGTTCACAAACAAAATTGCTTGTCTACTATTTTATTTATGGATCGAATGGCGCGAATTTCGCACTTCCTGCGGTGAAGAGAGCAAAAAATCCGCAGTTGGGGGAATTGTAAAACATTCGCTTTTAATGCGGTGTCGGCTCGGTGGCAAAGGAACACGAAGCCACGGAGCTTTCAACAAGTGGAACAACTTCGCGTGTGCGAGGACCATTACCCAACGGAAATGTTACAATACAACTAGCTACAATAAACGCACAAGGATTTCGTAACTATTGTATATAAAACTGTGTTTGTTAATTTTGTCGTAAAAAGCTTATTAAAGCTATTTATTGTATATGCTAGTTTTTCTTGTTCCTCGTCTCATTAGCTGTAAATGAATTGATTTTAATTAACATTATATTATAGTAAATCAAGATATCAGGTACTATTTAGCTTTCTAAATTAAATGCTTTCCATTTAAGGTATTCTTTTTCTGATTGTTTCAAAAGGTAATGTGTTTATAGCTGAGGATTACTGCAAAGGATACCTTACCGATTCAGTTTTTTCTGATCATATTTTATTCCATCCATGTCTACTTGATTCCCATATAAGTAACGAAATGTATTCATAGTGTTACTATTTATGCAATAAATTATTAAGAGGATGGCTGTAGAGAAAAACTTGTAGGTTTTATTACGGGCAGTTCGTCTCCATAAGACTGTGTTCCAGATCGAGATGGAACAAAAGCGTACTTTTCTGCGAGGCGCGACAGAACAATGGGTTTATTGGATTTATACGCGTCCCGAAGCGCCGCTTCTCCTGTTCAGTAACAGGCCGACCATTTTCTCTCGGGTGCTTCGCAAAAACTCCACGTCGCGCTTGTTAGCACTTGTAAAGCCTACAATTATTGGAAATACAACTTGGTGCCGCGCGTCAGCTTTGATACTGAAAAGGACATTTTAATTGAAACAAACTTGGAAAATGGCATGGATAACGTTGCCATTTACCAACATTCTCAGCCTACGTTAAAATACTCACATAAATTCAAACACCCAATAAAGACTTAAATAAATGCATAAACAGTACAGACATGGGGCCGGCAGTCGCGATATTATAATGTTTGGAATTAGTCCGCAAATTGTAATGCATCAAGCTTGCAATATCGTCCCACACAAATTGCAATAATTTAGAATTGGTTGTCACTGTGGAGCGTAATAGCACGTTTGGTCCTCAGCCTCGAATCCTGTTATAAATGGGCCAGTCCTTGCAAGTGGCAGGCGAGCAGCGAGCAGCCAGCGGCCGAGAATGGCACCACTTCATTACAGGTGAACGTAATGACAAACCGCCCGCGGCCCACTCCGCACCTCAGATTTATACCACGTCAGGAAACCGCGCGACGGAAGGCACGAATTAAACCCTACTATAATTACGATTGAACTAATATCTTCAATTTAAACGCAGTCCGGTGTTCTTCTTCAGAATGAAATTACATATTATGTGCCTAGAGTATTTTGCAAAAAGATATTAAGCGTAAGTTTCACTGTCAAAGTAAACATTGACCACACGCTATGATAATTCCTAAATTCTGTCTTAATTCTATGGATGCTTTAATACCAGAATATTCTTCTTTGAATGAACATGGGAACCTCAAAGAAAAGATGGATAGCTTGTCTGTGACATATGAATAGTGATGGGATGTTCTCGAGAACATTCTCACCCGCGGAAACTTACTCGTGAGAATTTTCGAGAATTTATCTTCTGTAGCATGTTAAACTTGGCATAAACCTCATTAAACATGCAAGTATGGTGGTTTTAATTGTTTTTAAGATTGAAAGTTAGGATAACGTCACCCAAAATAAAAAAATCTCACGAGTAAGTTTCCGAGGGTGAGAATATTCTCGAGAACATCCCATCACTACATATGAATATGTGTGGTGGTGTAAACGGACTGGATCATTACCTATTGTGCCGATCCCAAATAATAAGGGAGGGACAAAAGATTATGACATGAATCGATTTCTTTAAGTGATACCTATGTAAAACATGGTAAGACGCATTCGTAGCAAACGGCAAAAGGGGACATGAAAATAATTCCATAGTAACTAAGCAATCTCAGCCTCTGGCGTTTTCTTTACAACCGTTTATTACCAGCCCGCATTTAACATGATACAAAATACAAAACTGCATGTAATTGAATGATCGCAGGAAACCGATCTCGGGCCATTGGGAGCGGATGGCTACATGCATACATCATCATCATCGGAGACAATTTCAATTGAGGCTACTAAATTGGCTATGACTGCTTTGTAAATTGAAGTGATTGAATTTATTGAATCTGATTGTCTAACAAAAGGCCTAATTCTTGCTTGTTTAATCCAATTAAATGTTACCTGGAAAAGTGCACACAGGCAATTTTAAATATTGTCATATCATCAAAATAAAACTTATTTTACTATTCTATATTAAATTAAGTACCACAACGAGACTGGTGCTCAAACAATAAAAAGATGTCGTAACCGTAAATTTCATCCTAGAACGTAATAAAATAGATCGTTTATAGTTTATAGGTTTATAGATCGATCATTGATAACCTTTGCCATAACAATGATAATCAATGGCTCTTTGTTACTCTTACCTTTACAGTGACTATATAAAAAGCTCAACATCTTTACTGGCAGTTCAAATCTTATTGCTTTAGAATAATGTGATTTGTCTAGCTGTATTTCCAAAATATTCCACAGTGAATAATGCGTCTTTCTCTCTCGTAAATATTTACGAATATACCCCTATAATGTCCGGGTCATTTGCCTTTATAGTAGCTGTTAATGTCGATCTTTAATGTGTCCACGAGCCTTCAACTCAAGCGAATCGTTACGAAACATGTTGGCAGAAGAATACTTGATATGCTAAACTACTTCTATGGTATAGTGAAAATATCCATCGATAGTGATCGTATAAAATATGGGTACTTTTTAAGGTAAGCACAATTAACAAATCTTCTTTATAAATGTTTAAATTATATTAGAGTGTTAATAAAAAAGGACCATCAGAATGCTAGAGACATTAAACTTTTCAAACCTTTTAATCTAACAGATCAAAGTGTTTACAGAAATAGATTTATAACAAGCAGCATTACGTGCTTTCCAAAGTCCCTTAATTAATTACCACGCGTATCGGATTACCAAAACCTGTGAAGACACAAATTAACCGTCACGCGTCTACACACATCCGCGACTGCTCACTGCCGATTGACAGACGGAATCGAACTCAAGCCGACACCTCTGTAGACATGATTAATGGATCCAGCTAAACGATCTCATTGAGATCGTATTCTTTTATACACATGCATTTTGCACGTGTCAGACGCTTGAAAGACAATGTTAAAAACTATGATGAATGATAAATGAAATTGGAAACATTGTTTTATATACAATGCGGTGCTTATTTATCATGATTTCTGTAACCAACAAAATACACTATCCATTCAAGTATATTGTGAAGTTAAGTTAGACTTCAACCAACTAATCTAAAATCATTTTTAGACGATGAATATAGTCTATCTGAGATGGATGATCACTTATCAACAGAATATATCATTAAATGTGGGCCGTGTATCCGACCGATGATCGATACGCAACAATTTTCACATTAATAGATACAATCTGAACTAGAGCTTTCGCCGGAAACTTATCAATCTGCGTGGCGGGTGTAACATGACGTGTAAACCACTATTTCCTGCGGAATACCGTCTACGCGGGCTCGTGTTGGTTTCAAAACACCGCATGTCCGAATAGGTCACGATATACAATTACACGATTCGATATGTCATTCAGCTGGTGTATCGATTATATCTCTGCATTGTGCAGATCTAGTTTCCCACGGTGACTCATACCTGATATACAACGATCGATGCATGCGGAAAGTAGTCCAAAAGCAGCAATTATCTATAAGCCGTCTTAAAAGAGTAGTTATAGGCCATCACAATCTATGAATAATCATAAGCACGTTTATCTATCGCCTACAAATAAATGGAGCCAGCAAAACGTAAAGTTATTCCAAAGATTTTTCGACTAGTTTCTAATTGCAATCAGAGGGAAAGCTTTCTTAAGTACTTAAACAAAAATTTAAAGCTGATGGAAACGTACAACCGCATAGCTCGTCAATCGGATAATAAAAAATTGCAACACAAACAGATGCGGACGCGATAACCGAGTTTGATCGTGCAACGGCGTACACACGTCGTGTAGTCATTCGATACACATCAGCTCCGCGCTAGTTAGGTACAAACGAGATTCAGAACTCGCGACACACTCGCGCTTATCTCGGGAAAGCATCTATATTTGCATGTGGAGCGTCGTTTACATTGTCGTGTGGTTCCTTGGCCACGAATTTATTAGAAATTTAGGTTGTTTACCTTTGAATTCTCAATTTAATTATTAAAAATACTGAAATGTTTTCTTAGCATAATTTATAACAATAAATTCCTTGTTGATCGATAGAATTCTGTGCTCCCAGTGACAATAGTCAAATAGTTATGAGCATGGACCAGTTACTAAGGGGACTGGCCCTAAGCAAGTCGGCCGAGTGTTCGGCCTAGTACTAACATCGACATAAAACGAAGCGAGTAGTTCAACTATTTACCGGTAAATAGTAAAATGAAAATGAAAAAACAATGACCACGTTTTGTTTCATACAAATATCTAATAAGGGCACCTCTTTCTTTAGTCTTCACTCTGTGGTTATGAGCATTGAAAGAGCTAGCTATAACGATCGTCAGGTCTGCCTTGCAAGAACTCAAGAATTTGCGGCAATTTCCCCTAATATACATGTTATCTATGTAAAATTAACATTTTGCACACATATTGCCAGTAAAAATGTAAAAGAAGGGTAATTACAGAACTACTGCACGTACTTTGGTACCGATACCGCGAAATTCTGAGCAGTAATTGATGACTGCGCGCAGATACTTGTTCAATTCGAAACGGCCACAATGGTCTCGCACGAAGCGTTGACCCGCGGACGGAAAACGAGTCAATCCATCAGACCACTCCTTAAAACGTCGAGACGACGTCTGTCCGTCATCTATTCAATAGGCGTGTAATAGTTCGCCTGATAGTGATAGGTATTTAAATAATAGTATAAATCATCATAAATAGCAGAAAAAATATTATAAAAATCAGATCAAACCCAGGAGTATACCGAATGTCCAAAAAGATTTGAAAAACCCAACGTATTTTGCAACGCATTACTATATTTTTCTGCATATTTTTTTCGAGGCAAAAATATAAATATGGCTCTAAAGGTTAGCACCATTCAATTAGATGCATCCATAAACAACAACCAAATGATCACACATGGCAAGTCATAAGATTGTACCGTACAGTCTCTAATAAACAATTTACTGACCTCTCGTCCTAGGACCATTATGGAAACAAGAACCAGTCGTGATGAGGTCCTTAAAAGACCATATCGATAAATTTGTTCACGACGTTTCTACTTGGTGTTGCCCGTATTTGACACAACTACTGAATTCTGTGGAGGCTGTTTTATACTTTTAACAGTCTATTAATTTTGACTCTAATTACAGGTATTTTATTTGGCTTCGTTTTGATTCACTAATTTTCACATAAATATAATTAACGTACAGTACTACATTTTCTTTAAATACTGCTATACACGCGAATAAATCAATATTTCTGCGCCTGCCAAATGTCATAATAACCAACCACTTCTTTTCCCTATCTGATAACTAAAATAATTTGTGAGGTTTTAGTGATTTAAAACTGGCAACATAATTGAAAGCTAGGAACATGGTATTAGCCCAGTAGAAACAGATGTGACCTCGCCCCCACGAGACCAAGTTTACGGTCTCTATCTCCACATTAAACTTCATTCGCTCGTTTGTCACTGTCAGCAAACGCGAATATACGTAAGTAAGTTTCATAAATCTCTTGACATGTATATTTTGTTAAACATCTAATTTGAGGTCATTGAAAAAAATACAGATATTTTGATGTTGTGAAGAAATGTTACTCGGTTAGAAGCGCTTGCAACCCTTCTCACAGCGAGTTCCATATTCAGTATCAATTAAAAATGAATGTTCAATCTCGTCCATATACAAAGTTTTTTAAGCCATGTTTCCAGGTCGGTCGTGTCCACAATGTTCAAGGGTTAAGCAGGATGAATTCTAGTGCAATTCCACGGCAGCAGAGCGCTGACGGGAACCTCGCGTTACGGCTCAGTCCCGTGACCAATCACTAATCACCGTGCCGTGCTGCTGGCACGAACACCGCTCTCAGCTCAAGCGCTACGATTATGTCGCAATCGAGCCAATTTGCAAACATCTGACAGATTTAGTGTCATCCAATGCAAAATAGGAATGGTGTTGAAAATCCTTTACGGCAACATAGCTTTGAATGGATCGAGCCCAGAGGCATAATTACTGGTATTTAAAACAAGATGCCTTAGCATTTACTTTTGTAATTAGATGGATGTAACTATATCATACAAGAACAGGGGCCCTACCACCACCTCTTATAGCAGTACTGTTTTAACGTTTCAACGACTTTTTGTGCAATGACGTTTCTTATTGTCATGACAATAAGGTACGTCATTGCACAAAAAGTCGCAGAAACGTTAAAACGTTCCTATAATTGAATCGCGATAAGAGGTCGTGGTAAGCCCTGGTAACTTTTAAAAATTGCTGAAATTCAGGGTTATTTCAAATATTGCTATCTTATGCATGCCAGTATCAACCAACTTGAATAATGTACCATTATCAACAAGTATAACCGCAAGATCGCACTAACAGATACAACTAATAAGAAACAAGCAATCTGACAAAGATATAGTTGAAGAAATTCTACGTACCAATAAATAGTATCACGTACTGACATTTGTTGAATCACATATTACAACTTAAAGAAATGAAAACATGTTAAATATAGAAAACCAGGAGTAGATAGCAGGTAAGTACCAATGCAGAATGAAACATCTACGCTACTGAAAAAAGTATTTGCAAAACATACAGGTTTAGTACAACGGCTTCTAAAACAATAACAAAACTACGGTTAACCTCTTGATAAACAATTCAACCATGTACCGAGAAATCTGACGCCATAGATGGCGTCCGAAAAGGAGCTTGCCAATAAATCACCAAACGATCTAACGTATTTGCAGTGGCGCTGTCGTATTACGTATTCTGTACGAAGAGGATTGTAGCGGGCCATTCATGAGTCCGCGGTGTACATTACAATTAATTATTATCAAGCAGTGAGCGTCGACGCATCACGCGTCCTGATTTCCACTCTAATTGGTGTCGTGAAGACAAGAGCACGGCTAATTGTCGGCTAACGCATCACTTGTCAACAAATCTGAACAAACATCGCGCTCACACATACAATATATACGACCAACATAATAAACTAACGTTACGAGTTTTAGAAATAAAATTTTATGAATGCAAGTTTTCCTATATGGAGATATCGTTCATAACGAATTTGAATGATTTAACAACGGCTCGTCAGACGAGTTCCTGTAATGGCATCATCCGACAACTGACGAAAAAGTCGCGGTCGTAAACCAAATTAAAATGAGATCAGTTATCAATAAAAATTACATGCGAATGATTCAACCTTCCACCAATTACAGATTTTCAAAGAGGCATGCATGGGTATGAAAATATTGCTTCGTGTTTATTAGTGATTCGAATTCAGAAAATTCAGATATCAGATTCATCCGACAAAAATCTCGTGCGCAAACGATATTATGAGATGTATGCACCAATCTCGTAAATCTTGAGACAAACAATTAAATAAAGGAATGAAATGAGTATAATTTAATATGGTCGGCAGTCGGATAGGAGCTTTTACCAACAATTAATAAATGTCTATCTCCAAATCCACATTTAGAGATTAAATTAGACAATTTGTACAAAACCAGCTTCAAGGGTAGTGCCTTACGGCGCACCTATCTTAACGCCGAATAATGAACAGATATTATATAAACTGTTACTATTAGTATAAATGAATAAAACCTACAGTATTAATCACAATTTAACTACATATTAATAAATGGGCATAAAACCACCATAATATGAAAGTCTCGAGGCAATTAATCAGAACGAGCACCTATTGCGTCAAGCAGTTAGTACGGGGAAAGCGTCGCGTGCGCAGCTCGCATCCGTTATAACTCTAGAGATAAATAAATGAAGGCAGCCGGCAGCCAGGCACCCTGGCCCGGATGCAAGGGGACCGGGACCTCACTACAGTGCTGCACGCAGCATTTCTATCGGGTGATCGCCAGAGGTGTAATATGATAACTAACCCGAACAAATAGCTTCTAATTTGCAGTTGGCGACCACAGTTTCTTGAATGAGCTTATACTGGCTACGAAACTTAGATACAAAGCTTTCAGGGAGCTTTAAAACAAAAGGCGCGCGAAGAGAAAAACAGTAACCATTGTTGTGTTGATGACCACCGAAGTGGTCAGCTTAATTCGTCTATTTATGAGCTCAATGATCGAATTAAGCAAATTGAAGATACGAGTTGACGACGAAAGTTTAATCCTTATTCAACCATTGATTCCTCCTGGCCGATACACGACGGGGACCGACGCGACGGCGCGAGGCCCAGGAATGCTCTGCCTTGTAAGGGAAACCTGGCCCTATTAAGTGAATCTGATAATTCACACGTTTCAATTAATTTCGAACAAGGCCAACCATTGTAATTAAGATATAATCTGTGCAAGTACAGGTTACTTTCGGTGAGCTGAGCTGAGCTGTTGTATGAAATCACGTTGACATTTTTAGCTCTATAATCTGGTTCCAGTTCTATTTCCATAATTTAACTCAACTCATAAACAACACAGACAGTACAATGTAATGCATTTTTTATGAATGTACAAAATAATTAAAGCTTTGATCCAAAAAAAAAAACAGTCAATTGTCACTAACTAGCAGTTCTTTGATGCATGCATACATACTGTAACGATCATGTTGCAACAGTTGCAACTTTATGACCGACGAGATTTACAAAGGAAACAAACAGACTCATTCGTTTATTATCTCGAGCGATGTTTACGGTGGCGTACGATACTAGCGTTTGCGCAGGCGCCGCTAAGACGCCCAGACGTTTGGATAATTCATAAGGGCATGAGTTTCCACCGAGAGCTGGTCCGCGAGGAAACCTCGCTTCCGGGGCTCCATATACGATGTATTATATTATTACACGCCTAAAATGGCATCGTAATAAGCTCTATGGATTTGTTGAATTATAGTCACCGCCGTGTCAGCTGGCCAGTCGGGATTGCGAAAACGCTTTTGTTCTCGATTTAGACTTCGAGAGTAATGATATCTATTACAAACTGATTGTCTGTTTGTAAAGCAGTAACGATAAACTTGCGTTCCCGATCTTTGGCCCACCCAAACAACAAAGCGGATAATAACTGCGAGCCATTTGACGCGCGAGGTTGAAGATCTGCCCACCTTAATGGTCCATATTGAAATGGAATAAAAAGTGGTCGTTTAAACATGACGGCAGGGCAGGACCGCTGGCGCCAGCGCGAGATCTTTTCGTTGTTCGCTCGAAACAAGTGGTGGAAAATTATCATATTTCACTGCGGCACTCGCGACTGACTTTTATGGGTTACGAGGGTCGAACAATTCAGAAGAAATGTATTATAATTATAATTGAAAATGACCTTTATAAGCATATAAACATGAAATGCTCTTGACAGAAATAATTTTATTCAAAAAAATATTTTTATGACTAGTGATATTAATAGCCAACTGAATGAAATTATTTTTTAATAATGATACCGGAAATATATGCGTAGGTCGTAACACTCGTTACACGAATGGTTTCCATCATAATGTTTATTTCTAACTTGGACAGATGTAATGAGAATTAAAAGAGATGGAAGATGATTATCTTGGGTATATAAGGAGATGTGCAACATACCTGACATAGCTTAGTAATCTTTAAATGGTACTCAGTTAGCTGCAACAGGTAGCGGTTGGAATCATGCATGCGCGTCAATCCCATGGCAGTACACGACCCGGCTCGGAGGCAGTCGGCGACAGAAAAAAATCTCACTTGCCTAATAAGGACTTGGTATGTACGTGCTCGTACACTACCGTTCGCGATTATCTCACGGTCCGCGTAACGGGGTCATGTGAGAACCAAATTGCTACTCCTGTACTCAATGACTACTTTTAAAAGAAATAATCCCAAGTTGGAGTCACGGAATCCTTTTGAGTCGTGAATGATGTGGACGATCAGGTTTTTAGCAGCGCGCTGAAGAAAACAGTAAAACTAGCCGATAATATATTAATGAGACATGAGAGCTAAGTATGAAACTTGAAGTAGCGAGTACTTTGGAAAGATAATGTTATATGTCGTTTAATGGTTGTTTAGCAGTTGTAATTATGTCTAGAGACAAATTATATCCTTGGTGCATACTATGCACTCGCTAGCTTAGCGAAGTAATGTTAGCATTACTGCGTCTTGGACCATTCCAACCATGCTGTTTAATTAAAAATACAAGATTATACCCATAAATGTATATTTACAATGCACTTACGTACTCTGATGTCGTATGAATAGTACATCTATCGGTGGCAATGGACATAATTAAACAAATACCAGTGAGTTTAAGTTCCCCTTGTGTAGTTCATTCGCGGAAATCCATGTTGAATGAAAATAATAAATGCTAGAAACTTGACGTGGCCGTTGTGAAAATGCGTGCGGACAAGAAATGCAGTAACAAGCCGTGTTAGAAAAACAAACGTCGCTAATTAAATAAAGGAAATGATTAATTGAATAAGCGTCAGTTCAAACGCAAAAAGCATACCTATTTCTAAGATAGTATTGTTAAAATCCTAATAGAAAGTATTCCGTATCCAACAAACTCATGCCAAACGAATGGTCAATTTGTTCATAACATTAAAATGAATAATCGCGTCTCATCCCAGATTAGGAATTCGGTATGAACCCGTCCCGAGAGTTGAATATCAACTTGGTCCGACCCATAAACGAAAACGAACCGGTTAGTGTTATCGATGGCGAGCCGCGATAGGGGGCCAGGCGCCTGCCCGACGACCACCGCCGGCAGAATAATTGGACACCACAGGACTTCACACCATACACACAATGACCATCTCGTTGCCTCACCTTACCTTCAGAGAAGGACGGCAACAACGTCGTAACTTCACAAATAAATTATATCGGAGCATTCCAATTTTGTACACTAAGAGGCTATGCACACGGAGCAACTTTAGTTGCCGAATCTATCAATCAAACTTTTTAATAGTTGCAGCAACAGTTGCCGCAATCGTTTCGCAATTGTTTTATATGAAAACAGCTAGTTGCGAGTTGCCGCAAAAGTTGCCCGTGTGCATAGCCCCTTAGATACTTAGTTTTTAGGGTTCCGTACCCAAATGGTGCCAACGGGACCCTATTACTAAGCCTACGCTGTCCGTCTGTCTGTCTGTCCGTCCGTCTGTCAGCGGGCTGTATCTTACGAACCGTAGTAGGTAGAGACTTGAAATTTTCACAGAATGGGTATTTCTGTTGCCGCTACAACAACAAATAAAGGGGTTTAAAAATAAAGAGGGTCCCCATACAAGAACCATGATATTTTTGACTTTTTATTCTACGGTGGTACGGAACCCTTTATGTGCAAGTCCGACACGCACTTGGCCGGTTTTTTCAAGTTTGCCCGTCCGTGCAGTCAGTTGTGACGTTATGTCTACGTGCCTACGTGTCAGAGGTCAGGCGCGCCACGCGCTCGGCACAAGTGGACGCGTCTATTGAATAAAAGTTCAAGCGTACATAACGTAATATTAATGCACTGAGGTATAGAGACTTGAGTGTGAGAATATTGAATATGGACAACGTTAATTAGTTTCTCGATGAACCTGATTACATAGAGTATTTTTATGTATATGCAGATGAAAACTGCGACCTAAAAAAGATGCAATGAAGAAACTTTGCTCAGAAATACGAAGATCAGAATGGAGCTTTTACTTCGTATCAAGCGATTAGAGTAACCAAAATTTTTGCAGTGCTTTATGGGGACATAGTCGAGGTTTATGAGGAGTTATCAACGAGATCTCCCTCGAATGTTATCATTACGCTGTGGTATCTCATTAAGAGTTCGTTCACCCATATAGACGTCGCGGAATTCAGCGGGCGACCGTGTATTTCGGTCCAGCGGATGCTAGTAGGCTTCCTCCGCAGTAAATCCACGAATATATAAATAAACGTTTTCATATTGCCAACAGCATAAACTTTATGCAGACTTTTACGACGGACGCAGTCGATAAGAATGCCCTTTACGTGTACAAAGATTACGGAGCATAACAGCTATAACAACAAGGCCTTAAAAGTACTTCGACAATTTTATGTTGGCAAAGAAATGTTTGAGGCATGTGACTGGTTTTTTTATACCGTTGCCCACATAGTTACATCTGACGTTAAGTATTGTAATTACTATTTCTCACGATGCTGGGGGTTTAATATACCGAGTAGATTTCATAAAATAGATAGTTATAGATCGCAATGATTAGCGAACAAGTACAAGTACTCAAGCCTCTCATAGTGAACATTTTTGAGATTGAATTTATTATTTTAATAAATCTAATCTATTCCACAAAGTTTTACTCTATTGAATTAACGTCTCTGCGCGACTGTATACACTGGAAACAGGTTTCCTGGCAAGCAACAAAGTTGTTGGCGATTGATACTTTAACGTCTAGTTGGAAACGAGATGCTAGTCAACACGGATATTATATTTAAACAAATCCTATTCAAAGAACTATAAACTAAAATGGTAATTATGAAACATCTGAGAAAGCTTTTAAGTGCGTGAAAGTTATTTCGCGAGTAATTGTTAAATTTCACCAGAAAACTCTTTTTCGTTTATAATTTAAAAAGTAAAACTTTACTTTACTCGACAATAATTTAAAGAACCAATAATTCTTTTAAATCGGGTTCAAGAAGTTTATTCAAAATATCACCCTAATCATATAATTAGGTATATTATATTGACTAGTTAACGACGCAGTTTGAATAAATCAATTATTGATCTCAGTATCTGATTAAATTTATGCATGTCTCAATAAAAGATGCGATACGAGAACTTTTTTCTGCGTGGGAGGGAACAATTTTGCACCTAAAATTACGGTTTACAATCACCATTCACACATAGGCATATGCAAAATAATGTTTCATGGGTACTTTGCAGATGCTATTATTTTAACTTGTAACTATATTTTTATTTTCTCTATTCTTGTTTTTAATTATATCTTTTATTCTCATGAAAGACCCAAGTTGTTTATCACAAAATCGTAATCCAAATTAAAGTAAAATTTTGCCACTATTTTTTTTCTCAATCCGACACCCATGGGCGACATGCGCCCGATCCCACCAGACACCCGGCTAATTAAAAGGATTTTGTTAGCTGTCAACGTGAGATAAACCCCACCTTTGATGTCGCCGCGCACCGCCGCTCTTTAACCGCAGATCGGGGTTATTAAAACTATTTATAGGAAAAAGTTGCTTTCAGTTAGTGGAGCATAAATCAACGGGATTTACTGATATGGGCATAATCGTTTTGAATGGCGGAATTGACAGTAATAGTTGGACAGTAAGAGTCGACGTTTATAAGGATTATCCCAGTTAGCTCTGACGAGGACTGGTTACATTTTAGACTTCTTAAGTACTGCGTGTCATAATGTTTGAACGATGGTTAGATTTCAAGATCCATGTTAAGATATAGGTCTTCAAACTAAAAATCTAATATAACGTATGTAAATGTGTAGTCTGTGACGATATTTAGATGGCATTTATTTTCAGAACTCATTCGCAAACACACTCAAACCTTTTAACATATAATTACTGCTGAACAGTGATTGCATCTAATGAAGTCTAAATGGCAGCTAAAATGAAATGATAATGTTAGCTTTATTGACGTACGCTGAACTAACAGACGTGCAGCACACATTTGGAAATCTTCGACTGCCACAAAATAAAAAAGCGATAAAACCTGAACAAATTAACCAATATGTAGTATGATACCAACTCACGATAAACAATCCAATGTTGCTATTAGAGTTCCCAATAGAGCGTACTTATTAAAGAACTAAAAATAACTAAGCTGTATAGAGTATGCATATAAGATCTAACCGAGAATATTTGTCCCACGCACCATTGTAATGGAAAATATTGGGTGCAGGCAAGTGTGCCACGCTTTGATTAGGAGCAGCGTTCGTCTCAATTGTCCCTCGTTTCCTGGGCGCTGTGCACTACTTGCAAATGTGCGTCATTTGTGAATTGTGACAATAGGGACTCGATGATACGGAATAGATTATACTATCTATGCACTTTCCATTGTAAGCATAAAACACCCTTCTACAGTTTTATAGCATCCATCACACCGTAAAATGAATTCCCAGCGCTGGAAGCAAGTTCAACTAGCTGAAAATAATACTATGAGTAATCGTATTACGAGGATCCGGTAAGACTGTTAGCTAAAAGGAAACGCTGCAGATACAATAGAATATAATGAAGCTGTAACACGTATCCGCTCTACATTAAAAAGAAAGCAAATAGAGCATCGTGTAATGACGTATTAACTCAAAGAATCGGTGCGATAGCTTTCCAGACGGAAAAAAGTACGTAGGCAACGCCGAGCCGGGCATACAATAGAGCTCTAACGAAAGGATTAGGTGCGGTGTCGGATTTTGTTAATGAGACCCCTTTATGGGACGCCTCCGCGGTCGCGGTACGACGGAAATCATTTATTTAACCGTAGCCAATTGACATTTCCATATATTTCTTTTTTAATTTACAATGCGCTACAGGTTTGTTTTTAAGACGTCGCCTACGCTCATCGAGCTTAAGAAACTGGTCACGAATCATCGGCGTTATCGGCAAGACTAGTTTGAAACTACTACACAGTTTATGGGATACCTATTAATGAATTTGAAACGAGGTATCTGTCGTGTGATTGATAGCGGACAGCTGTATTTAGCTCTACGATTTAGTTTTTACACAAATCCTTACGTGGACTCTTTAAATCTTAAGTAAGAGTCGTTAAAAAGTAAGTACGTCCAGTTCTATGAAAACCGTTCACAGAAACTATGTATCAGTTTAATATAGAGAACCGAGCGGCGCCTGCCGTCAATCAAACTGACATCATATCATTCCTGGGTTCCTTAATAAAACATCTGCTGTGTAAACTTTACAGATTTAAAGCGGATGGTCGTGTTAGTACAAGTTTATTTGTATTTTAGAAAAACATGACTGGAGGTTTCCTATGACTCATTACAAATTATGACTATCCTGAAACAGCAAGTATTTAGTACACATTTCTTTCATTCATGGAATGATGGCCGTGCTTAAAGCTATAAAAAATATAAACCACATAAATACGGTAATGGAGGCACAGAAAATTGTAATTGGAAAATACCAATCCGTAGACCACAACAGAAACCCGATGAAAAAAAAGAACGTAAAAGAAACATCTCCATGCGGTACCAGAGCAATATAACCCCATAACATAAGCCAAGAGCTGTAAAGGGCTGAACAAAATAATTTTAGTGCGACCACAAGAAATATCACAGGAAATGGTAAATGGAGATGAGACCGTATTATTTACGAGTGGAGCATCGGAACATGGTCGTAGTACACAATACCCTTTTGAAGAGAGGTCTAACGAAGCAGCCGCGTCAATCAAACTGTTATACTGCCGCCGACAATACGACCAATCGAAATGCATAAAACGACACACAACGAAACTAAATCCATTGAGTATTGAATCGAAACTTTCATAAGTAATAGTGCTAACATTAGTAACATAATTAAAGTATTCATTTACAGTATTTCAATTGCTATAAACATACTTTGAACTGCTTTTAAGATTATTATTAGGGAAATATAAATTAATGATACACATTTAATGTTATTTATACCCTTCATTTCCGCTGTAGATAAAAGAAAAGGCTCATTCGATTCAGAGAATAAAAGTAAATCGAGTTAAAACATAAGAATTTCCAACGGATATGTGGAAACGTATTAGCATAGTTTTTGAGGCGACCGAATTAATCGGCTGATTTGCAATTACAATAGTTGGGAGGTATTTCCGGAGATAGACATAAATCCAATTTATGCGAGGCGCCTTTTTAATTATTACCGATGTTTTTTTTTATTCGTATACTAATAGCTTTTGTGAAAAAAGCGCGGGTTTCTGTTATAGGTGAGCAAAAAAGGTTATAACTTTGATATCCCCGACTATAACGAGTATGCCGAGGACATTAGTATAGGAATATTTATGACTGTACGAATAATATTAATTAAATTAGACGAAAATAAACCTGGAAATTGTCGTATTTATATTCGTTAAGCTTTATGATTAGATATTTATACAAATCCATCCTTAATAACCGATTACGTCAAGTAACTTCAAAAGATTAAGAACATATGTGGCGAAGCACATAAATAATCATAACAGCTGAGCATCAATCAAATTAAAACAAAGAAAAGTCGTCACTGTGCAGATATTAGCAAAGGGTAGAGTAGAGTAGAGTACTTCAAATATGTAATATTAATAAAAAGAAATCAGAGAAGAAAAAAAATAAGGTAATGTGCTATCTAGCTCCACATATTCGCACGCAGCGCTTCAAATCATCTTTCATAATGCGCACAGCCAAAGAGTGGAACTCCCTGCCTGCGTCTGTATTTCCGAGTGCATACAACCCAGATCTTTTCAAATGTAGGGTGAACAGGCATCTTCTGGGTGCGCTCGCTCCACCGTCGACCTCATCTTTGCCCATGCGGCATGATTGAGGTCAAGAGCAAGCCCATTTTTAATAAAAATATATATAAAAAAAAGCTGTAAGTTTTCCATAATATACTAATAAATAAAAACAGCACTCTTCAGCGCTGCCACTCACTAACCCATACAACTTCAAGATTTATTTGTTTTAATATCTGATTTATCAATACAGAAATGACTCGTATTCGGACCTATCAGAAAAACATAATGTTTTGATACAAAAAGGTCTATCATTCTAATGCAACACCTAATGGCAATCACAGCCAGGATCAGCCCGCCTCAAACGTCAGCCATTTTTCATACATAAAAACCACTATATTTATTTCGTTTGTTGTATATTCGTGTATAAATATGCGTTTGTGGGGTACGGTCAGGCGAATATGATTTATAAGTAGACAAAATTAACTGTGGCATTTGAAATTCATAAAATGATCCCTAACGACATATAAATAAGGGTATCAGATGTATATTGGTTGGCTCCGGAGGACTGCGCAGGCGCCGCGGTGCCGCGTTTTTTTCATCTGCGTAGATTTTATTTTATAATCCGAGGTCGGATAGGAATATCGGTTGAATACCACAGCACAGGTACAGCGCAGTTGGCCGTGGATCATGTTACATACAAATATCAATCGCATGGTATTGGTATGGCGTTAATAAAATTGTTTATGGATGTGTTGTGAAATTATGGCATAATATGATATATGAGTAGAGAATATTATGATTCAGTAGTAAAATTATTTTTAAACACAATACTTTTGATTAGATTATACACACAATACTTATAAGTAAGCCACGATAACAATTACATATTTATAAAAGTATAAGGGTGCATGGAGTTGACAAAAAATATATCCAAGGGAATATATAACGTACGTAAGTATCTAATCAATCCATTCTAAAAAGTTTCGAAGGACATAATTCTTCAAAAAAAAATCTAGATTAATTTACTCTGCCCGCGAGTGTCTTAACGTTGCCATCCGAGGATTTAATTAACAAACATAATAAATAATTAATTAATCCATTTTAACGACACCACGTGTGATAATGATAACACAATTAATAAAGTAGGATATTAAACTGATAGATAACGGAGAGGTCACAAATACCAATCAGCGTGTTGATTTCTAAGTGTAAGCAAAAACATGATTAATATAGAATTTCGGAGAAATTTGATAAAAAAGTAGGTTATATTTTTTTAAATTTGCTCGAAAGATATCGCCTCGTGCCAGACTAGTTTGGGGTTAGAGGTCGTTATTTTATTAATTAAGAGGCGCCTTCAACATAGCGTCTTAATTAAATTAAATTTAAATACTTATGTTTTTGTTAAAAATATACAATTCTGACTTTTTTTTATCATACAGATATGCAGGCTTATTCAATTAAGAAGCTTGAGAGTTGATTGCATCAATTTTATCATATTACACATTCCCATTTCTTGCAGAATTGAAGAAACATTGATTAGAAAATCCATTCTACAACATTTTACAATACCTTTAAGCAATTATTAATACATATTTTAATCGGAGCATCAGGCTGGGAACTGGCCAGGTACTCCGTGCACCGCACTGCATTTAGATAATAACAGGGTTAAGTGGCGCTGGCGCAGCCTCCGCTCGCCCGCTCCGCGCCGGTAGCAATTAGCGTTTAGACCTATACGATTATTGCTACAAATCGATGTAATTGAACATCGGAACACATAATCGTTTTGAAGGTCGTCGCTACTGAATGACTATGAGGTTTTCTGGCGCCATTACATATTGAAATATCCGGGATCATGTTACTTAGAGCATTATCTCATTTGTTTTCTACACATCTGGGACGGACTATTTTAACCTGTCGTACGACTGCAACAACCACGACGAATCAGTGAGAAATTAATTTAATTAAAGAATAGCTATACGAGTGTTACCTATACAAAATTTACGTGACACGTATAAGATTCGAATCAAGGCCGAACATAATCGATTGTGAACGGTGACAACGAAAATTAAACGACACTTTTCGGTGGACAAAACACGAACGCTATAAATCGACCGTTCCCGACACAAAAACATGCCCAAAAAGAGTTAAGCGTTCGGGAGATCGTCGAATACAGATTACCGGGCGCAGGTGTTAAATAAAAATAATAAAATTCGACGCGGACCATGTTAAAAAGACGAGTCGAAGCGGCCGCGCGGCGCCGAACGAGGCGTAATTTCGTTCGCAACGCACCGCCCGCCCAACAAAAAACGACATGTACCATGCAGTTAACTACGAGCCTGCCCATCGCCGATACTCGCCATTCAGCGTCAATCTGCACGCTCCGCCAGCGTCTATTTTAAGGCCTTATAAGCGAAGCGACGGCCCGACGGCGTGGTTGGCGTGATGGCGACTTTCACGCTGCAGGTCGTAGGTTCGATTCCTACCCGGGACATGCATTTCTGTGCATGAATATGTCTGTATGTCCCGAGTCTGGGTGTATATGTATATTAAGTATGTATTTACAAATAAAAAGTAGTATATGTAGTAATATCAGTTATCTGGTTTCCATAGTACAAGCTCTGCTTAGTTTGGGATCAGGTGGCCGTGTGTAAAAAAAATGTCCCAGGATATTATTATTATTATTATTATTAAGCCGCAACTCCCACGCGCCTTTGACAGTGCACAACCCTAATAAATGCGCGTTATAACAATTCATATAGCCTACACGAAAAAAATAACCAACGATTCTATCTCATACCAAATTGGACTTCAGAACTTTCGGCCGTAGATTACCGAGGGGGAAAAAATAAGGGTAATCAAGTCGCATTAAACATTTCCAATCTCGGCTGACAAATTGACCTCTTCCGAGAAGTGAATTCGAGATTGAAGTAAATAAAACGATCTGCGATGTGCGCACAAACCGCAATTAAGGGAGGTAATTCGTCTTCGCACGTACGAACAAATTGCGGGCGATAGTGCGAGCGATGCACCGCATAAACTTTACATGCAAGCGCAATGCGAAGAGCAAGTAACGCCTGGCATATAGGCCTCGGGGATATCGCTCCGATAATCATACCCCGTCCAGGGCATACTATGCAAAAATAGAAAACCCTATCTCGTCCCATTTTACTGTCGTTAAGTAAAAATTAAAGGAGACAAAACAGAAATGACGTATAATTACGAAGAGAAACGCTCGCAAGGCGCCCTACAAAAATGCTAGCAATCACTTTCGAAACAATTTTAAATATCCTTAATCCGAGGACGGGAAGAGGTCATTATGTCGAGCTTAAAGTTGTAGCCCTCAATACCATCAAATATGTCAGTGTTATTGAACGTTAAGCCCACGTTTAATTAAGGGCAGGGCAGGATGAATAAATAAGAGGATTATCGTACCATCGCACATGTGATCCGGGCATCCTTCAAGTAGACAAGATTTACGGTTTGTTTGTTATGTAATACCATCGCGTAGGAGTTCACGTATCAAGGATAGCCTTAAGACAGCATGACTAAAGAAATCGATCCTCCGAGGCGGAATAATGGACTCCAAGTACTACAATGGAAACGGATGGAACGTATCCAATGATGGAAAGATACAAGCTAATAGCGATCACATAAAGATCATAATCATTAGCCGCACAATACATCATCAAATCTCACATCATTGCGGTGTCGCCTGCGCGTATAACTCGATACCGGATAATCTGGAAAGTAAGGTTAATACTGCGGGCAGGGGACGATTGCTCACATTACGGCTGGCCTATCTATCGACGCATCTCCAAGCGAGTGGATATTTAATTCCAATGCGCAGTGGGAACGCCTACATTATCCATGGGTGCTTTAAATTCATCAAGATGTGACTAATATAGTAAGCACAAGCTGTTATGTTTTGACATAAATTAACAGAATCTGTAATTGCAAATTGCATTGTAAAATTACCTATCTGTCTTTTTGGTTGTTTACAAATTCTTTTGTAATTGCTAAATTAAAATTATAAGACATACGGCCGAATACTCAAAGGCTACTTAAATATTTAAGTCCCACTTAGCAGTTTGAGACGTCGTTAATTGTCATTTGTTGTATGGCGCGTCAAATTTAAGTTGCGTACGAGTATTCGGCCGATAAGGTAGTTACGTATTGCGAATATTTTACTATAATAGAACTGTGTTAGTCCTGTCTTGGTGTATTCTTCAACTAGCCATCATGAGTTATTAAGAAGCCATTTAAAAACGGTTTAATTGGTTCTATTTGCGTACACTATCTTCAAAGATTTACTAGTTAACTGCCCTTTGATACTCAATATCACAGCATGCATGGTGCCGAAGTTGTCTTCCCCCTCTGGTTACTTCAAAGAACATTCCAAATGTAGTTTTTACCGTCAAATACGCAGCTTCGAAATAACTGAAGTAGACTAAACTATCAAAGATGGCGTCGACAATACCAAAGTGCTGTACCAATAAGGAAATACATCGGAATGCGATACATTGTTATAATCCAAACATAGCTTGTTGTTAAACAAATAGCTCATTTCAGAGGGGTAACGCCCTAGTTTGTAAGCTGCGTTACATTTAAAACAATACGTTCTTAGTATTTTGCGATCGGGTCAGCGACTCGTAAACAAACGTGCGCGGATTCGTACGAAAACTAACGCGCGAGCGCGTGAGAAATTCGTGACGAACCGCGACTTCATATCTCTACTATATTTTTGCAATTTTTATAACGTTGACAAAAAATTCAACGTGCTCCGAAAATTGTGAGAAAACGCGATGCGGGCCGTTGGTTCTGGCTATCAGCTCGTTTTATCACAAGTTATACGTCAGCATCTTTTACTGGTAAAATAAAGCTTGCAACAGTTTCATATAAGTATGGGATACACCACAATTCACTTCACTTTACCAGACGAGCTGGAAATCTCCATCTGAGCAACTGAATATCGAACACTTTCTTTTATTGAATTGCCATAGTGCCCATGAAATTAAAATAACACACTTGACTTTACCTAGAGAACTAGCAGGAGAACATACAAATCCAGTGCCGTCATGCAGTCAAGAGTAATAACATTACAACTTTATATGTTGATGAAAAGATGAAAAGATAAAAACAGGACCTACATAATGTCACTTAGAACTCGTTTATCGTTCGATCGAAATGCCTAAGTGCAACCTTTATGTTAAGATTTAAGAAATAATAGCAAGTATAAGATGGGCTGATAATCCAGAACCCATTTCGATTTAAATGTATAGAGGCGTAGAATCGGGTCGAATGATGCGGTACAATAGAGTCACATCTCGAAGCTCTTAGCGAACAATAGCTGTCATTTGAGATCGATATCCAATTGTGGCATTGATAGTTTTCTATTTCAGATACATTGTCCTTCATGTCCTGCTTGACTCTTGAGGATACATAAGCGGCGACTGAGAGGGTTATACTGAGTTAACTTTTTTTTTTTTACTGAAAAATAGACTCGTGTGATAACTATTTCATCCTTAATCCCTTTCAAGAGTAATTTCTATGTACATGTATACTTCATTATGTAACGTCACGACTTTTATCCCCATTCGGGGGTAGTCAGAGGCTTGAGTGGCCATACACCACCACATTGTGAAGGTATTAACCAACTCAAAGCCTATTCACCTGATAGTCAGAACCCAACGTGACAGGTGGTGAACCTTGTCGCCGTGTACCTATACAGGAACTGACTATTACCTAATCCCGAGGGATAGGTAGGTTTCCTCACGACGATCACCCCTAGGCTACAGTCGCTTTACTTCATTATGTATGAGAAAATACCAATAAATAGTACTATTATAAGTTCGTTGGCAGGTAAAAATCTCTGTATAAAAATACTTGCGTAAGTACTGCCGTTATAATCGCTTGGGAGGGAATCGGTTTAATACGTGATCGCATTAAGGCGAGTTTTCGATTCGTCACGGGCCGTCAGGACATTAAGATGGACGATATTACATCTCCACGCGGCCACAAAAACTATCGCTCTTTGATTTTGGGTCTAGGGTGCCATAAATACAAATACTTATGTTTGTTTCCCCCACGAATATACGGAACTGTGCAAAAACAATAGTGCGGTTGATATCGTTCCTGAACTTTACTATTCAGACTATGTGTCTTCATGATCTTCAAAAGAATAGTTGGAATTAATACAGCGACGTCAGTCGTTTCCTGTCGACCAAATAGCAGCACATTCGTAGGTATTATATCCAGTCATGGTTTGAACGTGTTGAATGCAACAATGGAGGCATCACGTATTCTGGCGTGCGTGGGTGGGCAGGCGTCATTGTCACCCGCAAGGACGCAGGAAAATATGCTCTTTATTATGATAATGAAGGATGTTAATATTGGAATGCCTAGACGGAATAATTTCGGTGTAATAAGATTGAATAAATGTATATTAAAGTGGCTGGTAATGATCAGAGAGCTATATCTTCTTCCCAGTCGTTACCTCAATACTGAGGATCGTGACGATTATGTACAAAATAACTTCTGGAGAGCAATTTTCCTCCACCGGCTTCTGTCACCCGCGACCTGTACCGCTTTGTGCAGTTGGAATTGCGTAAGCTCAGTGATCTGCGAGCTCCATCTAGCGGGAGGTCTGCCACGAGATCTATTGCCCTCCACTTTTCCCGTCATAATAAGCCTTTTCAGGCAGTCGGAGGTTCTACGTGAAATATGCCCAAAGAAGGTCAGAATGCGAGCCCTGCACGTGGCCGTAAGGCGATCCCTAATGTGCAGCTCGTCTAGGATAGATATGAGAGCTATATACAACTAATGAATACTAAGATGTATAAGCGTTAGCAATTTACAATAGGGGCAGGGATTCAGTTGGCACTTTTACTGCAGTCTCGTGAAGTTGTATAACTTAGTTCTAAATGCCTGGCTCTGAAACAAACAAGAACACGATAGAGCCTCGATACTGTTGGCCGTAACTGGTTTGGTCATTTGCACAAGCGGAATAAATTTATAATAAAAAGGATTAGTGGTTACTAATAAAACATGAATTAAACCAGCGTTTACAATTGTTTTGTTCTAATTAAATGCAATCAAGAACAGATTGTGTTTATTACCTGTTTTTTTTTTTCTAGTATTGAGTTTGACGACAATATTGTGTGGTTGCCGCCTTTTGCGGGCAAAGGAAATTGAAGCCGAGATGCTAATCGATCTTTCCAAGAGCAATAGCCTATCCAAATGGCGTTTAGTATAGTTATTTATGATGTAATCTTCCTCCATCCACGCCACGTACCTTGGCTAGGCTCAGATGGAAAGCTCACGTTCAATAGGCTTCGGGCAACAATAGGCGCATCAGTTTGATGGACGGAGCGACGCTAGCGCCATTGTCGCTAGTGTCGGCCACCGAAACTTGACAAGGGAAAGCATAAGAAATACTGGAGGAATAGGCCTGTAGGGATGGCAATAACAGTTCTGTTTTCCATATTTTTAATACATCTAAGTTTATATTTGTAGCGTATGTTGAAGGATTTTATCTTCGCTTGCATCTTTGAAACCAGCGCGTTTGCATTAATAAAAAGCTATCGAGATGAATTTTAATTAACTGGTACCTAATTATCTGCTATTACTAGATATTTTATGACTTGATGCGCTGTACAGGTATTATTATACAACTTGGTGACATCATATTATTAAAATTAATTAAATAGAAACAGTAATAGATACAGAATTCCAATGCATATCATAATAATTTAACAGCTCAAAGTGAACTCTGACACTATATCAATAAATTAACATTACGTAGCAAGTTTTCCATTAATATAATGAACCGAACAAAATGCAAGATAATTTGTTTGAATATATTTAAGTATAAACACACAGATGACGAAAAGCGAACGAAACTATTTTTTTCATGATTCATACAAATTTTGAGATATCGATTTACGGTAGAGACAGCCCTACGCGAGATCCCTGCTATTGTTATTACAAAATGACCCATCTCAATGTCGGATGGTTCTCGGAACCTCTACTCGCTCGAAATTATGTATAACATAAGCGCCTTTGAGAATTTTATAAAGGCTTATTTCTGACACCTCGAATGAAACATGGCGCATAACGAATGCGTGCGCGCATGGGATGAGCCCGTAAAGGTGTGCTCACAGAATGGGATATTGAATTGGTTTCGAGGATTTATACGTACGGGTATTAGTTAAATGGTTTAGATACGCGCTCGATACTCATGTGTGGAGCTTTTGGATATTCGAAGTGTGAGAATATATCGGGTGTAACTTTAATTAAATGGGTAATAAAACTGTTTGATATCCTTTTTAGTGTAGAGGCAGTAACACGAAATCTTGCCATGCCCAATTATGAAATTGTGATAAAATATAATAAACATAAAACTAGTTCCGTTTTGCAGGTCTAATTAGTTTGCGATGGAATATGTATAATACATAAAAAATAAGAATCGATGTACAGGTTTTAATTGTTACCGCGTTTTATGCATACAGAAACCTTCAAGAATGGTTCGAACTACCTACCGATCGAAAATTCAGTCAGAACTATTATCTAAGATAGGTGATAAATACAAAACCAAAAGCGATTTGGTAACACATAAAATCATATAAATTCCTTTAGAATGGTTGGAAAAGTTCCACAATCACGTCAACATTAAGCTAATGGAATAATCATCTAAACGGTGCTCCAATCAGGCCAAAGGCTAAGCTCTTTTATTGGCTTTGGCGCCTCTCCGTAATTTGGTTAGCAATTAATTAAATCAATAAGTGGATTCGATATCTATGAATTCTTCTTTTTTTTATTTAGGCCTGATAAAATGTACATTCACAGAATGCCGTAACCCGTGGTTTAGTGATCAAGGTACCTAGTTCTAATAGGTCCTGTCTAATAATTATACCTATAACATTGTAAGAATTATCTTACAACCAACTTCTTACGTAGGCAACAGAATCCAGAATATCAAGGTAGTGAATGAATACATAAAGGGTACATGACAACTAAATGACACTAAGTAAATAACTTTTTAATGGGTCGTGAGTTGGAATTTGAATAGAGTGTGATAAAACGCATTTTTAAATTCTCAGCTCTTGCAAAGGATCTCTTCTAATAAAATAAATGTGTTTAAACGTATGCTATTAACACTTAATTGCAATTAGTCAAATCAGGTAGGATAGATTGAATAAAACATGACTTCCTCAATGCTGTCGACTTAATAGATAATAGATAGCTGACATAGGCACACATAGATATGAGTTAGAAGATGAAGAATCTATGTTTGTCACACTTAATGAATACCACCAACTAAGCTTGAGGGCTCGCCGTTAATGTAAAGCCGGAAACCCACCGCGGTGGATGACGGATGACGTCATTTCGTGCGTAGCCTCTCCGTGCGCCGCGGTGGACACGGTGACATACATTTTCGTGCAAACCGAAGCTTGACCCACGTGCGTAGCGTGTGCCTGGCCTCTCCGTGCGCCGCGGTGGGTATCCGGCTTAAAGGTCGGCACTGGGCATGGACCAGTTACTAAGGGGACTGGCCCTAAGCGAGTCGGCCGAGAGGTCGGCCTAGTACTAACATCGACATAAAACGAAGCGAGTAGTTCAACTATTTACCGGTAAATAGTAAAATGAAATTACAATGACCACGTTTTTTTTTCATACAAATATCTAATAAGGGCACCTCTTTCTTTAGTCTTTACTCTGTGGTACTGGGATTTGAACCCGCCATCTATCGGGGAAGGACGATGCTTTCCACCACTAGACTTTGGCGATTATTCTCCTTCTTTCTTTAAAATAAAAATAATATAAGTTTGAGTCGCAGTTCTTTAATTAACACCTCCAACATAACTTGAGGGCTTAGGTACCGTTCGTGTAACGGGCGTGGAATTTTAACCCGCGATCTTTCGGGGAAGGATGACGCTTTCCACCGCTAGACCATTGGCGATTATTGTATTGACTCAAGTTTAAGGGCGGAAACCCACCGCGGTGCACGGAGAGAAGCTACGCACGAAATGACGTCATTGACGTCATTGTTGAACAAAATTATCATCATTGACGTCTTTCGTGCGTAGCGTGCACCGCGGTGGGTTTCTGCCCTAAGACGTGGATCTAGGCTTATAAACAAAATAGCGTAACTAATAATGACGATGTTTACTACACAGAATAAGACCATTTCCGATCCGTTGCCTAGTTGTGACGTGATTAGATAACAAACACGTCTCGATTGAATGTTTTCTCAGGACGCTGAATAGGAGTTTGCTATATTTATTTACTAATTTCCAAGAGCTGGAAGTGGTGAGCAACGACATCTATTGAAAAGCATTTGAACTAAATAAATACGTAGGGACTTAAAAATTACGCGAAAAATGTAATAAGTACTTGTACTACATAGGTAATAAATATAATATAAACAGAACCTACCTGTTTCTGAGAAAGGTTTGCATAATAATAATCAATTTATATATAGTAGTTTATTGCGAAGATAATATTCAAAGGGGGAGAGCCTGTAAAAATAACAACCATCTCCTATGTTTACTTGAAGTCAATAAACTTTGTAATAGGTAATTAATAGGCATTGTTATATTTTTCGATACTTACTAGTAACTATGCCGAAATTAACAAAATTCAATAATGAACTCGACTCGTTCAATAGGCACTTTATAAACATCTGACTTCTCGACACCGCAAACTTGTCAATTTATAGGTAAACAAATAGTTGTCCTGGATTAATTCATTCTTATATACAGTAATAAACTTAAAACTTACCCATTTTGTGTAGAAATCACTCAATAATCGCTTCCGATTATTCTAGACACAGAAAAACATCACCACAAACATTACACAGCAGCAGCCATTTTGCTTTTCTGAGATAATGTTACCAGCAGCAATACATACAGCAGCAGCGTTTTGTTTTCGTGTTTATGAATAATTAGATTTTCGTGTTTTATTGCAGTTTATGAATGAAATAAAAGATATATTTAAGATAATTTTAGTCCACTTTTGTATTATAAATATTTGTCATGTAAGTTACCTATTTTTAATTTTACATACTATTCTAAATTATCATTTTACATAATCTGTGCAAATTGCCAATGTTGCCATAAAGAAGATTGTTTTTCTTTTCCTGTTAACAGCTGTCAAAAAGGTTGGAGTTTTGTGCGTTTTGTGAAGAATTAAATAAAATCGACTCTAATCTTGTTATATTTGAAATTATATCAGATTTCATGAAGTGAACTGAAGACTACGACACCTGTTACATATAATTTCTTTCATATTTCAGCTCCAAAATGGTACAGCGGCTTACGTTCAGACGACGTCTGTCGTACAATACTAAATCAAACCAGAGGAGAATGTGAGTATTTTAGTGAAAAGTTAAACAAATGTGTAGCTCTAGCTCTAGTGATAAAATGCAATTAGTCATATAATTATATGGGTTCAGTAAAATACTCGTAACAAGTAATTTCCCAAACTAACCTCAAAGTTTACAAGTTCGGTCCGGTGGTGGTCATTTTAACTTTTAGGGTTTTACTAAGTATACAACGCTTAGGTATTTATACAACTTCAGACACCTACTCATGGTTTTAGTACTGTTTCTTATTATTTTCCTTTTTGTTTACTAATAAAACCTATAACCTAATAAGTTATAGGTACCTCATTTTTACTGCCTATATGCCAAGTGACAGCATAATATTCCTTGTAAAATGTACAGTTTTCTATTGAACCTTCAAGCGTTCTTTATGTATTGTACATAAATTTACTACTGCAGCTAGATTGCCTCAGTTTTATAACATAATTATTGTTTTAGCCCCTTACAGACAAAGTGACATGTTCGCAAACAAGAGTTGTACCTCTGCCTATCCGTTTGGTGTATAGGGCATGATAGTGTTTATAATATTGTTGGTTGGGATTTTATCAATCAAGCTACCACCTTATAGTTTATGGTACACAGATAGTAAATGGTAACGGTCAACTAGGTTACTACCCAGTACTCTACCAATTTCGGTAGTACTCTACCTATACTGTCTCCATTGGTATAGTTAGTACCATGCTAATATACCCTTTACTGTACCCATGTACCGTAGACTTTATGTTTATGGGCCCGTTGGCGTGGTTGGTAAGATACCGCCTATCACATTGCAGGTTGTAGGTGTGATTCCTACCCGGGACATGCATTTGTGTGCATGAACATGTCTGTATGTTCCGAGTCTGGGTGTAATGATGTATATTATTAAGAATGAATTTACAAACCAAAAGTAGTTTATGCAGTAATATCAGTTATCTGGTTTCCATAGTACAAGTTCTGCTTAGTTTGGGATCAGGTCAACTTTTTAATAGTGTAGTCTCGTCTCATTTTGGCAACAATTTTTACATAAATATGTTTTTGGTGGGATAGCTTATTCTGTAGGCTTATTTTCTAATATAAGGAAACCTATTGAAATAACTTTAATTTCAGTTTCTTTGTAGAAATTTCTTATAACCATACTGCTGTTATTCTGATATTGGGATATCACAACAACAAATTAACTTCCCCGCCACTAGTGACAATAAAAAAACTAACCCTGGATTTGCACTGACCACAACATTACACAGAAAGATGTTGCCTCTATTTTATGAAAACTATTCAAACAAATCTTTAACCTCTCTTTAATTATATTTACAGAGTCAGAACTCCTGGCGGGCGTCTGGTCTACCAGTACGTCAAGAAGCCCAAGAAGATCCCGAGATGTGGCCAGTGCAAGAGCAAACTGCGCGGTATTGAGCCCGCGAGGCCCGCTGAACGTTCCCGCCTCTGCTACCGCAAGAAGACCGTCAAGCGCGTGTACGGAGGTGTACTTTGCCACAAGTGCGTCAAACAGCGCATCGTCAGAGCCTTCCTCATCGAGGAACAGAAGATCGTCAAGGTCCTCAAAGCGCAACAGGCGGGCGTAAAGAGCGTCAGCGGCGGCGGCAAAAAAGCGGCCAAGTAAATTTTAGGGTATAAAATAAAAAACTAAAATCAATTTGCTGTTTCATTTGTACATACCCCTCTGTCGCATTGGGACCTTATTGGATCCATAGAGGAAGAAAAAATATTTTTGACAGAATGGAGTCGCTGAAATGAAGTGCGTGTCGCACTCTCATATGAAGGGTTCCGTACCACCGCAAAATAAAAACGTCAATAACATTGTTTTTTTTGTTTGGTTTATTATATTAATTTTTAGTATTTGTCGTTATAGCGGCAACAGATACAGACGGACAGCGTAGGCGTAGTAATAGGGTCCCGTTGGCGCCCTTTGGGTACGGCTACCTAAAACAAATATGTACGGCGAGAAATTACCTACCTCAAAAAAAGTAATTTCATAATTTGGAATTGAGGTATTAACTCAAATACCTATGTGTGTGTGATATCTAACAATGTAACTTTAGTTCAATAATCTTAATCTATCAAGATAGTAAGTGCTACTTTTTTTTATTCAGAGATAGGCAAGTATTTGACCACGAACTCATCTGATGGTCAGTGACGTCTACGATGAAGCATACTTGCCTAGACAGTACCTGTTAACTCTCGACTTGAAAACATCCAGATTGTAATTAACGGGGAAAAAAGACGCCGGCAAGGAGTTCCATTCCTTAGCAGTTCGCATGATGAAAGTAGAAGCAAAGCGCTGGGTACGAGCCGAAGGAATGTCTACAGTGTACGGATGTGTTGTACCCGTACGTCTAGTCGTCCGATGGTATAATGGAGATGGGGGAATTAATTCGTGTAATTCCATTGCACACTCTCCGAAATGTAATCTGTAGAAAACTGCTAGACAGGCGACCCTACGACGGTGTTCAAGGCTCTGTAACTTGGCCTGCACGAGGGTTTTGTTGCCAATGAGCCTTCTTGCCCACCTATCTATGGAGACCAAAGCCTCCAGCTGGTACTTAGCAGACCCATCCCAGAGATGGCAGCAGTATTCCATGCACGATCGGAATTGAGCTTTGTATAGATTAAGAAGCTGCCCCGGCGTGAAATACTGCCTGACCTTCCCTAGGATGCCCAGCTTCATAGCAGCTAGTTTGGCTTTGGACTCAATGAAGGAGCCGAAATTGAGCTTAGAATTGAGTGTTACACCCAACAGCTCAAGATGATCCTTCACGGGAACAGATACATGTCGGAGTCAGGTGGAATGCACTCCGTTTTGCGGAGAATAGACACGCTTGGGTCTTGGAAGAATTGAATTTGACCAGGTTGGCATCGGCCCAATCGGAGACTGCCTGCAAGCTCAAATTCAAGCTTTCGACCATAGTCTCTCTTCTGGACTGTATCAGTGCTGACCTGGCTCGTGCGTCGGATATGTATCTCTCTGATACTGTGATGTCATCGGCATACACAAAAATACCGGGTTTAAGCATATAGTTTATATGTAGCAGAGTGAACTGACCCCTGAGTTACCCCAGCATTAATTGCCAATCGGTCAGATGTGGAGCCGTCAATGACTACTCGTATCGACCGTTCCCTCAGGAAATCCGATAACCAAACGCACAGGCCTGCTGATATACCATAAGATGGAAGCTTGCTCAGAAGACTGTCGTGCCAGACTCTGTCAAAGGCCTTCGAAATGTCAAGAGAAACGGCTATCGCCTCTCCGTTCTTTTCGATGGCCTCGCTCCAAATGTGTATGGCATACGCTAGAAGATCTCCAGTAGCCATATTGTCGGTCACTGAGAAGGTCGTTCGCTTCAAGGTATGCCAGGAGCCTACTGTTCTGTACACGTTCCATACTCTTGTAGAGTATAGACGTAACGGAGATCAGTCTGTACTGAAATAAATGTCGTTCCACTGGAACCAACTTGTACTGAAAGTGATAATTATTATCGTTTTTAACAGTTTTTGTGAACAAAAAATACGTCGAATGGAACGCAGCATAATAGACACATAAATCCCGCGAAAATCATCTGTGTCGTGCCAAAACCGTAAATTCCTCTACGGAAAGGTTCTAAAATCTAGGCGTCCCACTAGGACGAACAAAAAGACGGACAGTTTGATCTTATAAGGGTTCCTTGTAGGACTACGGAACCCTAAAAAGAGCTGTCAGATTTAAAGAAACTATAGACGAGCGCAGGCCGCACGCAACTCTACTTTTGGTGCGTTCCATTCACTGTTAATTTCGTTATTTTCGTTCACAAATTTCGTTCCACTCGCACCAACTTGTACTGAAAGTGATCATTATTATCGTTTTTAACAGTTTTTATGGACAAAAATAACAAAAATTACGTTGAATGGAACGCAGCATTTACCCTTTGCTCTACTCTGTGATCTGTATTCTGTCCAGGGTGACCATATGTGACAGGTTCCTTCCATTTTGGCAGGATTAGCTCTGGCATGATCTGTTGACGTTTTATAAAACTGGCAGTTTTTGGCAGTATTGAAAATAAATTTCATTATGGCACCTCAAAATACTCATTTTATGGGATTTCATACCCCAAAAACATTTGTTTTATACGATCACAATAACATCCAAACGACAAAAATAAACATAAACCAATAACCTAACCTAACTTACCATATATTTTGTCGTTCCGTTCTGCGCACAAAAAACATGACGTGTACTCGGGGATATATTTTTAACTAAAATATAATAATTCGCTCATAAAGAAGAGAGAGAGAGAGAGGCTGCGATGGTATGGTCACGTGAAAAGGAGGCCGCCTGAATACGTAGGCAACTTAGCGCTACAACTTTCCATTCCCGGTCCAAGACCCAGAGGCAGACCCAAAACGAGATGGAAAGCTGTAGTGCTAAAGGACATGAAAGAGTGTCAGGTATCCGAAAACGATGTCGAGGATAGAGCGAAGTGGAAGGGTAAGATTAGAAAGGCTGACCCCACCACCATGTGGGATACATAGTCCAGGAAGAGAGAGAGAGAGAGAGAGATAATAATTCGCTCATAAGGCTTGGATTTCAGCATGCATGCATTTTCGTTACAAGAAAATAAGGAATATGATGCTTACTGCAATGATTACGTATTTTTACTTTTCTTGGTTAAATACAACGGTAAGTAAAGTTGGCAAGATTTTGGAATTTTTCACTACAGAGTTTGGCAGGTTTTTAAGCAAAGTAAGGCAGGATCTGTGATTTAAAGATGGTCACACTGTTTCTGTCCTGTCAGTAAATCCAATTTCGTCAAATAAAATCTTATTGTGTAACAAACAAATTTCCTCTTTATAGGAATCAAATACCTACTAAGTTAATTCTAAGAGCTGTGATATAGATATATTTAGATAAAACAAAATGTCGAACCCTTGGAAAAAGATCACCGCACCAGTGGAGGCACAAAACCTTTCCGATATCATGTCTGAAGAACTCGCACGAGGTCTCCAGGTGAAGGAGGAGACCAAATTCGCTGAGCAGTTATCCGACCAGCACGTGAGTACGTCTAGCGACATACCACCGGAGTTGTTAAAAGATATACAAGACTCAAATGCCAAAGGTTACTGCGACTCGGATGCAATCATTGCAAAAGTGTTGCAATGCCAGTTCGATAGGGAGCACGATGACGAGCTCAAGCTAGTCGAGAAAAAGAAGAACGGCGACGCCAAAGTATCGGTATCCTACGACAACTACTTCAATGTACCTAAACATTTGATATACGATTCTGAGTCTGACGATGATGAAGTCGTTGAAAAGAAAGATTGGGACCGCTTCGAGACCAATGAGAAAGAGTTCGCGAGTCTTCCCAAACGGGGATACGTTATGAAGGACGGTGAGATGGTCACTAAGCATGACAGCGTGATCAATGGTAGGAGGAATGCCTGCCGCGTAATGGCGTTCCCGCCTGAGGTGTGTACCGGTGACGGCGCCGGTTTCGACATGAAGCTGTCCAATTCTGTGTTCAACCACTTGAGAGAACAGACGAGACACCATCAGACCCGGAAAAATAAAATGTTGGATCGTAAAGAGAGCCACGCCACTGCCGAGATGGGTCTCGATGAGCCAACAAGACTGATCTTATTCAAGCTTATCAATAATGGAATGTTGGAGGATATTAACGGAGTGATCTCAACGGGCAAGGAATCTGTCGTACTACATGCCAACGGAGACACTACATTCCCAGATTTAACGGTTCCTAAAGAATGTGCAATCAAAGTATTTAAAACTACGCTAAACGAGTTCAAAACTCGCGATAAATATATTGAAGCTGATTACAGATTCAAGGATAGGTTCTCTAAACAGAATCCTCGTAAGATTGTGCACATGTGGGCCGAGAAAGAGATGCATAATATGATTCGCATGAAGAAGATTGGACTGAACTGTCCTGACATGGTTTGTTTGAAGAAGCATATTTTAGTGATGTCATTTATTGGGAGGGACAACAAGCCTGCTCCGAAGCTGAGGGACGTCATACTGAGGCCTGATAAGTGGCACAGTGTCTACCAGGAGGTGGTGGACGCAATGCACAAGCTGTACAAAGAAGGGCACATGATTCATGCTGATCTTTCGGAGTATAATATACTGTGGTGGGATAACAAGTGCTGGTTCATTGACGTCTCACAGTCTGTGCAACCAGATCACCCCAGTGGGTTGGAATTTTTGCTTAGAGATTGCCGTAACATTGCTAATGTAAGTATTCATGATTGCTTTTTAGTATAGGATGTATGGTTGACATTGCACAATAGTAATATGCAAAAGTAACATTTTCAAAAAATATACTTTTTATTTCTTGTCCATTATGTATGTAGTAATTTGTAATGTTTTCATTTCTTACAGTTCTTTGAAAAGAAGTGTGTGACAGACATTAAAACAGCTGAGGAACTGTTCCAGTCCATCACTGGTTTTGATGAAGTTGATGTCAACTTGCTAGAAGGTGTCCACACCACATACAATGCACTATCTTCGCGCTTTGAAATTGCTCCTGATGACAACAGGAATGTCAGCTATCCATTTGAGTACTGCTGGCAGAAGGCCAATGAGGGGAAGTCCAAGAGTGACAAGAGTGCTGATGAAGATGATGAAGAGGATGAGTTTGAGGAGATGTGGACGCATTCCATCAAGGAGAAGGCTGTAGACATGGCCGCTGACTTTGGCAATGAAGTCAAACTTAAAGAACATGAAATTACTGAGAATGTTCTAAACATTGTGGATGATAAAGTCAATTTTGGGAATGAAATAGATGTCGTACCTAAAGACAAAAGTAGTACAGATAAGAAATCTTAAAACACATTTTTAATCAACTTGACTTGAAATAACAAAGTGAATATAACATTTAATGTTTTGAAGAAAAAAATAATAAAAAAATCGGAATATGTATGTACTACATTACATAACATTTTGCATGGCAAAACTTATTTATTTACTATGAACATGGGGTTTCAAAGGAATAAAGATAATGAAAACGATGCCTCTTTTTATTTCACAATAACAAAATTGCATTTTTGCCACAGATCGAACAATCTGAGATTTTTTTGTGAATTCAAACAATATTGTACTAACTATACTCAATATAACTTTGGAATGACTTAATAACTGACTCATATAATATAGATCTAATTCTCAAACAGGCAAATGTTAAAGTCTTTCTTCTGAGACAAGTATATGCAGTAATTCCATTTGTTGCATAGTGAGGAACTGCTTAGTATCTGTCGCCACACTGACGAGCGAGTGCTTGTCCCCCGTCGCATGGCAGATGACGATCGACTGCAGCTTCAGCCTCAGGTCTGTATTGAAAGGAATTGCTGAAAAGAAAATAAATATTTATAAAACAAAAAAAACTATCTTACCTGTATTGCAGAAGGGGGAAGGCAGATACTGGCTACATTTCACCTATGGTATTAGGCAGAGTTGGGCAAAGTTTAATTGCAATTAATTAATTACTAATTGCATGTGGTGTCACAATTAACAATTAATTTTGATTTGTCTGTCAATCGCGAACAAATCACAATTAATTGTTAATTGTGACATCACCTGCAATTTGCCCAACTGCCCAACTCTGGTATTAGGTCCAATGCTAAAAGAAGGGAATTTATTATTACAGCAATTATAGTTGAAATTTTACAATAAAGTTACGATTCTTACCATCACTCTCATTATCATTCATAAGATCAATGAGGAGTTGCTTTAGGGAAGCTGGCTTTGAATCCTCTGGTGGCTTCACTATTAGTGTCAGAAGTATCCTACTTACTTGCACTCTGAAAAGAAACGAGAGCAAAGGCATGAAATCACTATTTCCTGGAGTCACCACAAAATGGAGATAAACATAACACGGCGGTCTGAATACTTACTCTGATAAGATTTCTCCTGGTAAATTCAAATTTGTATCAAATAGCTTATTGGCTAGCTCATAAGCAACATCATAGTTTTCTGAAAATTTCAGAGTTTATTTTGAATTAAAATGTTATTATTCTTATAGGCAGGATCAGGAACAAACCCACAACCTCTAAGTTATGAAAGCTACCTCTCTAACCACCAGGTTATCACACTAATATGATAAATGTGAAAGTTTAGATGGATGGATGGATGTTTCTTACTTAATCACGCCAGAACGGCTGAACGGATCTGGATGTAATTTGGCACAGAGATAGATTATAGTCTGGAATAACACATTTTTTAATTATGTGCGGACGAAGTCGCGGCAAAAGCTAGTTGTTACATAAATGAATAATTAAGATAAGTTAACTTACCACAATCAATCTGCAAATTAAGTAGTTTTCTCAAACACATTATATTCATGGTGGTTTCTTTGACATACTCTAACGCCTGCTGGTAGTATGAAGCGGCTTCACGCTTGTGGTTTAAAGCCACCAGGTCATTGGCCAGCTCCATTAGTATGGATGGCCTGATTGGTGACTTCTCGGGGTACTTGTGTAGTGCTTGGATGAAACAGCCAATGGAAGCCTGGAAAAAATATTGGAAGATAGACAATTTATATTTGATTGGAATTAAATGCAATATGTATGTGAAGCATCCTCTATAGAATAAAGTTATCTATGTAGGTATGTAATTTGTGAACAGGGTACTATAATTTAGTGCGTTCCAGACACCATATTTTTTGTTAATTTTGTTCACAAATGTCGTTCCTCTCCAACCAACTGGTACTGAATATGATAATTATTATTGTTTTTAACAGTTTTCGTGGATGTAAATAACAAAATTAACAGTGAATGGAACGCACCAAATTATAAATGTTGAGAGTATCACTAAACTTGTCTGGTTCAGTAGGTAGTAGTTACTTGAAGTGGCTTAAGAGACCTTTTAGGGAGGCCTTTATCTAACAGTGAAAAGCACAGGCTTGCAAGTATTAATAACAATATAAAGTAAAATAGGAAACCGTAATAGATAGGTACCTCCAAGTTCTCCCTATCAGCACTGTGAAATTTAAGCGATTTTAATTTCTTCTCAGCCTTCATGAACTGCCTCGCCGCCGCTAGATAATGCTCCGCTTCGCCGAAGAAGTTGCCCACGGAGCCTTCACACTTGGCGGCGCCCACATAGGCGTGCCCGGCGAAGGCAGGCTGGTCCGAGTGTTCGCATTGTATCGCCAGGGCTATGAACTCGTTTGTTGCTTCCGATACATTTGGCTTACGCATAAAACGCCTGCAAATTAATATTTATACAAATCATAGCACATTTTTCAACTTTTAATATCCGATATTGCACTTGTGATAAGAGAAAGAAGTTCTATGAATATCTGGGATATGTATCTACTTACTTTTTCATTTTGGTATTTATATTCATGTACTGCTCGTTGAAACTGGCGTTTAAGTCCGTCGACATTTTAACTATTTATCTGATTACTTTATGAAGATGGTGAAAAATAATAAAAGATAGGAAAATCACGTAAATAAATAAACACGATTACCTATTACACCCTTCAAAAAATATGTTCTATATGATGTTTATCTCCGGTCGCAGAAAGGTCTTTATGCAGTTGAGATAAGGGCTACAATTCAATATATGTGTTTATTAATTATTTCTGTATTTTTATGGTGGTTGTACTTTGATTGTCAAAATTTCGTTTTATTTCTGCCTACCGTTTTAACTAGGTAACGCCATGACCAGAAGATTATTTAACAACCTATTATTTATACACAGTGAAATCATCACGGAGGCAAAATTTTCGCATATTCTTCCACGTATAATAATAATAAAAACATTTAGTACTTAATTTTACTTCTCACTATCAAATAATAAAACGCAACTCTTATCACTCTTGAACAAAGTAACAAAATGGACTCGCAACACGCATAATTCAACGAACAAAATGTTCTGTCAATTCTTGGGGGAGGGGAGGTAACCACTACATTAAAATTGACGCACACTTACTCAAAACATTTTGTGTCATTATAAACGCACACGTAAAGAAATGTGCAACACTAGTATATTTTACGCACACTAAAAGATCTAATACGTCAACATACAAAATTTTACTACCGTAGGACCATCGGTGTAATAGGGTGAATACCACTATCGATATTTCTAATTAGCTATATCGATAGTTTCATATACTCATTATTACATTTATAGCTGTCATTATAATCTACTGAATTATACTGAATTATCTCTACTGAAACAGCTGAACAAGAAATAATGAGTAACTCACGAGGCGTAAATATTCAACGGAAACAAGATGATTCCGGGTACATCCCAATTCAGTTCCTTAAAATGAGATTATCTAAAAAATAAGTACCTAATGTTCCCAAATAAGCTGTTTCATCCCCCCCCACTCCCACTCGACCAGCGCCATCTGCTGCCACTGGCCTGGCTGATATCTTTTGTTAGGTAGGTACGTATAAACGTAATAGGTATTATTATACTAATGTCATCATCATCATCATTTCAGCCAAAAGACGTCCACTGTTGGACATAGGCCTCTCCCAAGGTTTATTATACACTATATATATTATATTTTTATCGATACCGGTCTGCAATCATAAATAAACACTACTACAACACTGTTCAAATCAAAAAGTTTATAGTAAAAAATTATTCTTGCAACATTCACTAATACGACTGAATAATTTTGATACTTGATTTATTATTTTCCATATTATTTATTATTCATAATGCAAGCGCAAGCACTTTTAAGTTTTCTTTGATGTTGGTCAATAAGATAATATTTGTTATACATATATTTATGCCATATGTGATTCATCGCCTCAGTAGCAGACGCTGCCTGCTTCTGGGTCATATGGACCCGGAGCAGTGTCAGGTTCGATTCCGTTTATCAAGATCAAGAATTTATCGAGATCGTATTTATCTGAATTGTTTCGATAGTGAGTGTTTTTGTTTCAACATGAGTTAGTTATTTTTTTTTGTATTTTAGGAAAATAAAACAAACATATCATAGCTACTGCGTTTTTTAATTATTTTTTTATTTTAATCTTGGTCTAAATATTCCACTCCTGATAAATCCATATATTGGCGTGGGCCTGCCGCTGCCTCATCAACTCATCATCATCAGTCTCCACAGCATTGCTGTCATCTTGAAGATTTATTATTAATCGATTAATGTCATCGTAAAGAGCAATTTTCGACTATTCTTCTAACGGTACCTGAAAAATAAAATAATTCAATAAAAGATAATTTCTTTAATGCTTTAAGATTATTTGTTTATTTAGTAATTAAGTAACGATGTTAACTGACAAGCAAACATAGAAAAATAAAGCAACCTTAGTTTATGTATTGGTCGAGATGAAAGCAACACATAAAAATAATACCAAGTATCAAGTGTGTTCAATCGAATGTACCTCTAAGCGATCAATGTATATTTACTGAAAAACCTGTAAACTGAAGCTTTGAGCCTGCCTTTGTATACAATAAACACATTATTTAACTTAAAAACTGTAAAATAAACTGCTTATATACCTATAATATCAGCGGTTCTTTGGTAAACATGGTCGAGTTCTGACAAAATATTTTGCACCTCAAATTCCGCGAGACACCGCCTGTAAACTTTGTGAATCACCTCTCTTGTTGAATTACTAATGATTTATTCATTGTAAATAGTTTTTAACGTTCTGCGACTGGTTTATCACCGCGTAATTCAGTATTTATCCGTTTGTTTACAAAGTTCAAATACTTGACAATTATTTGACAAATAAAAAATACAGTTGCCAGGGTAGAAAAGATTCGTCTATGGTCACAGTAGACTATTCGATTAATTCGTACTCGATTAATTGTATCGATAATGTTTTCGATTCTTATGACATTTAATATTTTAATGAATTTAATAGAAAAATTGCATTAATTACATCAAAAATACTTACATATGAAATGTTACCCCATCTTTTTGTATATTACTATTTTTTGTAATTTCTTTGCACATGTTTAATGGGACAATTCGGCATTTTTCACGGAGCACCTTCCACCGCGAAAACGATACTTACTCTGATCAAATCGATTTCGAAAACAGTTTTTATATACGTGTCAGAGATTTTTGGTCTAGTACCTATAAAAAAAAGCTAGAGGGGAAGATCATGCGATGCGCATCCTGAGTTAATACATCCATGTTATCACTGGTCTGTGCATCTGTGCATCTTTTCTGTCAAAAATGCTTTGACGTGTCTCGTTGGAAGGTGTCTCGTTCGTACATGGATTAATTTGATTTCGTGTCTTTTAACTACTTTTCTGCAATGATTTCTTATTAAATTACACGCGTATAAGATTTTAACAGATCTAAGGAAAAAACTGTCAAACATGGATTTCTTGAAGAGCGGCCTGAAGACCGTACTGGGCGCACCCGAGCCAGGGCATCAGCCTTCAGGAGCAGAGACCGTGAGTTTCCCAATATTTAACTCTCTAGAATTCTATTAGACCGCACTATTTATAGTTTGCGGTGTAATGCAGCTATTTATTATATATAATTCTGGCGTAGGTGTATCCAGACGGGTGTAAATGTTTCAATATTTTACGATACTGAAGGCCGATAGTTTCGTATTATAACGATTGTATTTCTTTGATTACGTGTTTTATTTTACCGCTGTAAGATTGAATTATATTATAATTTGTGAATTTATTTGATGCATACTATGCAGGGATACTTGCTTTTTATGACTATGGAGGGATATCTTCTGATGTATGGTTCTGTGGATGCAGGTGGAGCGTCTCGTGGACAGAGTGAACAACTCCACCCTGCTGGAGGACCGGCGGGACGCGTGCCGCGCGCTCAAGGCGATGTCGCGCACGTACCGCGTCGAGGTTGGCGCGCAGGGTATGGACACACTCAAACAGGTATCTGAAATTATAAATATTGTACATAAAACAAGAAAGCACGGTCTTATGCTAAAGAACCCAATGTTATTGAGACACTGCCAGACTATGGGTTGTTCCTTCATTAGAATTTAAGAAAAAAAAATGGAAGTATAATTTTGAGGGTCAAATTCCTTATAGCCATAAGTAACATGTTCAATGGCAGGCTCAAAGAGTTTAATAAACAGTAAAAAAAAACTACTGTCTACGGGCAGGCTACATCCCAATAAAATAAAACTTGAACTAGTGCCACAAGCTCAAATGCTGGTTAAAATAATGTTTAATTTGTGTTCACCATTCGTATAATTTTATGATAGTGTGAAACCTTAAGTTTCAATTTCAAATATAGAGAATATATCATATTAATTGTTATACAATTTCTTTCTTTATCTCTCAACAGGTGTTAGAACTAGACAGGGCTGACAATGAGACAATAAACTACGCCTTAGACACACTAAACAACATAATGTCGCCAACACAATTCGAAGAAGAAGAGGACAACCCTAGAGTTCCCATGAACATTGGTGAACAATTCACTGAAATGTTCATAAAAGACCATCACAATATCCAATTAATCCTAGATTTACTCGACGAGTACGATTTTAGGGTAAGACTATCAGCGGTGCAGTTGCTTACGTCATTACTGACGAACAGACCAAAAGATATACAAGAAATCATCCTAGTCAAACCTATGGGGGTCTCTAAAATGATGGATTTGTTAGGAGACACCAGAGAAGTAATTCGAAACGAAACACTTCTGTTACTTATTAAGTTAACGAAAGGAAACGCTAATATACAGAAGATCGTCGCTTTCGAGAACGCATTTGATAGGCTGTTTGAAATAGTATCCACAGAAGGGTACTCCGATGGCGGCATCATCGTAGAAGACTGTCTGTTATTAATGCTTAACTTGCTAAAGAATAATAGCAGCAACATAAACTTCTTCAAAGAAGGCAGTTATATACAGAAGATGTTGCCTATGTTCAACACTCCTGACGACTCAGAAGAGGCTGGTTGGTCACCTCAGAAGGTTTCGAACGTGCATTGCATGCTTCTAATGGCGAGGACATTAGTTTCTCCCAGCAATTCTGCTCAGATTATTTCGAATTGCCAGAAAATCATGAAGAATGTAGGTCTTCTGGACGCGTTGTGCAATATTTTGATGTCTAGCGGTGTACCAGCGGATATACTGACGGAGACGATCAATACTGTGGGAGAGGTGGTGCGGGGTGATGTGACGAATCAGGAGTTCTTGGGGAACGTGATGGCGCCGTCCAACCCGCCGCGGCCGGCCATCGTGGTGCTGCTGATGTCTATGGTCAATGAGAAACAGCCGTTTTCGTTGAGGTAAGTTTATCCTAAACATATGTATCCTGTGTCTCTTGAACATGTCTATCACTCCGGAGGCCTTCGAATTGAAAACCCTCACACCAGACTGAGGGCCTACTCTTTTACAAACGAAAACGAAATTTCAGAGACGAAATTTCGCGTATTTCCTACTACGTTTATCATTCATTCCGACATTTCTTACGAACGATAATTGTTTGACGTCTTCGTCGTCGTCGAATCTAAACGACAAACAATTTTCGTTTTCGTTTGTAAAAGAGTAGGCCCTCAGATTTGGCCACTAGCTCATAAGAATTAATGGGTCTGTATTGTTTGGCCTACATAGATATAGATATGGCTAGGATGCCAGTAATGACTAGATATCAATTGGATTAGATATCCTGATGACTACATCTTGAAATGACTAGTTGGAGTAATTCGCTATATAACTAGGCGAGTACTACACCACTCTTGTTGTCCTTACATTTTCAATGTCTTTGACCTCAGATGCGCAGTCCTGTACTGCTTCCAATGTTACCTGTACCACAACGAAATGAGCCAGGCTGGCCTAGTGCAGACTCTCCTGCCGTCATCATCAGACGTGTCCAGTCTAACCAGCGGTCAGCTACTGTGCGGCGGGCTGTTCTCGTCCGACGTGCTCTCCAACTGGTTCTCGGCGGTCGCGCTGATGCACGCGCTCATCGAGAACCCCGCGCAGAAGGAACAGCTGCTGAGGGTGCTGCTGGCCACCAATATTGGCACCACGCCTGTGTCGCTGCTCCATCAGTGCACGCTGCTATTGCAGCAGACGACTAAGTTGAAGTCCAAGGTGTGTATCCAGTCATAGGCAGAATTACCAGGTAAGGTTTAGACCTTACCTGGTAAATTTTATCTGGTTTGGTTTCATGGTTTTAGAATTTTAAATAATCCACTGCAAATACATTACTCCACATGTTTTTCAAAAACTTACTTAGAATGTTATTAATGCTTATTGCTAGCACTTCAACGTCACGCTGAGAGTGATGGCGATTGAGGCAATATCGATATTTCTCACGTTTTGTCTCAGCCGGCCGTGCTGGATGGGCATCATTTGTTTGTAGCGATCACAGACATAGATCTAAAATCTAAATAGATGACGCATGTCCCTCGTTTTGTATGAAAAGCAAGTGTGTCACTTTTTTTCTACCTGCTGTGAGCCTTTTATCCTTTTATCTTTGTCAACTTTTCTTGAGGAGTTTTAACAGATCAATATGGCACAACTAGGCATTTTTTTACATGACGTATGACGGCCGTGTCGGCCGTACCGATAGCGGTGGAGCGCGGAATGAATAAACTTTAGCACGCTCACTACATACACTTGCGGGATCTGTTTAGATCTACATATCGACGGGCCCGTTAGCGTGGTTGGCGCGGAGGCGCCTTTCACGCTGCAGGTCGTAGGTTCGATTCCTACCCGGGACATGCATTTGTGTGCATGAACATGTCTGTATGTCCCGATTCTGGGTGTATATGTATATTAAGTATGTACTTACAAATAAAAAAGTAGTATATGTAGTAAGTAATATCAGTTATCCGGTTGCCATAGTACAAGCTCTGCTTAGTTTGGGATCAGGTAGCCGTGTGTAAAAAATGTCCCAGGATATTATTATATTACATCTGTGGCGATCAATAGGTTGCTGACTGACATGATCGCTCCAATCAAAGTGCATAATCGCAGTTTCGCTTCAATATGAAACCATATCGGATCCTGGCAGGTGGCGCTGCTGATGCTGCTGGCGCAGTGGATGTCGCACTGCCCCGCGGCGGTGAGCGCGTTCCTGCGCGCGCCGGGCGGCGTGGGCTGGCTGGTGGCGCAGACCTGCTCCACGGAGCACGACGACAACGAGTACCTGCTGCAGGGGCTCGCCGCCTTCCTGCTCGCCATATGCCTGCACTTCAACGACGACTCCGTTGAAAATTACTCCAAGGTCAGTTACAATTTACAATACAGTGGTCCGCGGTTCAGGTACAGGCGATGGCATATGTATACACTTGATGATTTTTTAAAATCCATGTAGCGACTTTCAAATAATTTTCTGGAGTATTTTGTAGTGAGTTGTGTATTTTTTTACATTTGATTGTATAACAAAGGAATAATTTATTTCAATACTTACTAAAGACAATGAATATGATGATTAAAAAAACACTTAATTTTTGAATTTTGTTCTAATACTAACATATTGTGCTGAATCCCATAGAAAGAAAACTTGCCCCAAAATAGAAAGTTATGATCGACTTGAACTAACATTACAAATCACTTTTGTTCCTAGAAATACTTTGTAACTGGCTAAAAACTCTATAAATTTGGCCGTTTCTATTTTTCCCACGTTTTCCGATTTCCCAGGCAACTTTACCAATTTTCGTTCCCTGTAAGCTTCTACAATTATTCGGATTCTTAGAAAAATACCGTGTTGTCCAAGTCAGTTCAGCCGATGTGCTGCTCAAACGATGCAAGCTGAAGTGATGCGTTTGCCAACGAATAGCATTTTATTTATATTTTTATTTTTGATGTGTAGGAGTCGCTGCGTCAGCTGCTGACGAAGCGCATCGGCATGGAGATGTTCACGTCCCGTCTGAGCGAAGTAGCGCGACACGAGCTGTACAACAAGGCGGCCAAGCACCCGCAGCTGCGAGCCACCCTCGCCGCCGACGTGCTCGTCGACTACGAGTTCTGCAGGCTCTTCAAGGTGCTCGAGAGTGAGTACCCATGTCGACATCCATGGTTTCTCGCTGGGAAACTATTAAATGCATTTAACAAACATAATGGACGATTACGATAGTCTAAATTTTTTTTAGAATATTCTACTAGTTAAAATGCCATTTTGAAAATATGTCATTATATGCCTGAACCAAATTATTAACTTTATCATAATATTAATACGTTTATATTAGATAGAAAACAGTTTTTTGGTTAATTTTATTATTTCTTTTTAATCTGGACGACGCAGCGTGGGTAGGCCCCCACAAGGTGGACCGACGACCTAGTGAAGGTCGCGGGAAACCGCTGGATGCGAGTTCCACAGGACCATTTGTTGTGGAAAACTTGGGGGAGGCCTATGTCCAACAGTGGACGTCTTTTAGCTGATGATGATGGTGATGATGAATCTGATGGTGCCTTGTTCCCAGGTGTGCTGACCCAAAGTCTGACAGCGAAGCAAGAGAACGGCATCGGGTCCGCGGACGGCACGGAGAGCGCGTCTCCTGAAGGCGGTGCTGGTGGTGCTCTGGACCAGTACAAGACGCTCATCCGGCAGCAGGACGCGCGCCTGCAGGAGCTGCTGGCGCAGGTCGAGGGCCTGCTGCACCAGAACCAGTCGCTGCAGGTCCACTTCACACCAAACTTTTCTAGTTCTAGGAAAAAAAATACCAACTTAGTTGGAACCTTTGCAGGATTGGCCGGTACTTGTTCTTGGGGTCACCTGCGCCACCTTAAAAAAATAGTACTGACTCAGTAATTTTTTTTATATTGTTTGGTGCAGATTCAAACCCCTGTTCGCATCTCTGGGCACCTCTGGCACCTTTTAATGTTTATTAGTTTCTGAACGGTGTAAAATAATATCTGAGGAAATGCCATCTTCGGCATGTTAACACGTGTGAAGTTTGCTAACTGGGTCAGCGTGGTAGACTATGGCTCGAAATCCTCGCATTAAGCAGAAAGGTGACCAAAATAATAATTGTTTTGCTTCGTCGTAACACACTAGGCAGAGTGGTCGTGGTCATCATTTAGGCGTTAGACGCACGCTTAAGAACTCGTCGCCCCACGCACTGCTGCTATTCTGGTACACTCATATGCCGTGTGTCCACTGGCAAGTAACTTCCGCAATTTCTTGCAGAAGTCACTTGCCGACGTGTTTCCACTGACTGCAATTTTAAACAACCGTGTACATGTGGGACTTGCAGCAAGTTCGGCAAGTCGCAGAAGTCCACTTGCGTGACTGTTTACACATTGAAAGTCGCTTGCGCAAGTAAACTTGTGCAAGTTTTCTTGCCCGTGGACACTCGGCAATAGAAATAATAGAACATAATAATAAACTCGATCTAATGCCGTGTGTCCACTGGCAAGATAACTTGCAGAAGTTTATTTGCGCAAGCGACTTCCAATGTGTAAACACTCACGCAAGTGGATTTCTGCGACTTGCCGAAATTTCTGCAAGTCCCATGTACAAGGTTGTGTAAAATTGCAGTCAGTGGAAATACGTCGGCAAGTGACTTCTGCAAGAAATTACTTGCCAGTGGACACACGGCATAATACAATTAGCAAATTATGTGTAGTTACTTGCATTTTGCCTATCCCATCTAAGGACAGACAGAATAATGTTTTTTTTCTTTAATTCCAGGGCGCCCTGAATGACTCAATATCATCAAACTCCCATCTCAAAGACGAGAACACGCTCCTCAAGGCGCAAGTATCAGCCGCCAAGTCCCTGCCCCCCCTGCAGCCTCCCCCGCCCCCCGCGGACCCCCGGCTGGAGCAGTACGAGGCCAGGATACAGCAGCTCACGGCCGACGTGACCAGGCTGGGGACTGAACTGAGAGCCTCTCAGGAGGGTCAGAAGACTGCCGCTGAAGAGTTGGAGAAATTGAGGAAGGATCAAGACGACTTGTTGGAGTTGTTGGCTGATCAGGTGCGTGTTTATATCTTAAAAATTTTTGAATAATTGTTGGATCATATTCAAAATGCGATGTTCCATGTTGAACAGAATTATTGGTAGGCATTACTTGTAATGTTTTTTTATAAAAAGCTTATCATAGGTAGAATTTTATGGAGAAATTGGTGTGTGATGATCACGTGCGACGAGTAACGACGTAATTTTTTTCCCGTAAATAAAATAATATTTCTCAAGTCATGAGACAAAAAAAATACTAAATCCACGTTAACGCGCACGCGTTCTTTATTTTATTGTGGACACTGAAGCTCGGAACGGCAGCCCTACTCTTACACTCCCTAGTCATTTAATAGTGAACTTATTATTATTATTTATTTTTCGTTATTTGGCAAACTTATTGATTTTGACTTATTTTTTTTAACTTTTTGATTGTTTTGACGGGCCCGTTGGCGTGGTTGGCGTGATGGCGCCTTTCACGCTGCATGTCGTAGGTTCGATTCCTACCCGGGACATGTATTTTTGTGCATGATCATTTATTTATTTATTTATTTATTAAGGTTCGCCAATAATTGTTACACCCAAAAAAAAAACAAAACTCACAAAACAGTTTCCTTAACTAAGTGTACAATTTTTTAAGGTAAACACAGCATGCAAGAAAAACATTTAGTAAGTTAGGTATGCGAGAGAAAATAAAGATAGGAACTTACTTATAAAATAAAGTTAACAATAATTAATAAACAAAAAAGTAACGTGCCGTCTAAAAGTAAACAAAACAAAACAAAGGAACTACTAAAGACTAACTATTAGGTTAGTATTACAAAAAAAGGTTAGATACTTAGAAAAAAATAATAATAATGACAACAACAAAATAGGTTTAGGCATTAGTGGCATGAGTGACTAACTTAGTTGGACCTGGTGCTTGAGTTCACGAAAACTTGTGTAGAATATGTCAATATTTTCCATTTTAATTAAAAGTTTACATAGCCTAGATACAGGAGAGTTGGAACCAAAAACAGTTTGTCTGTCATCAGTTTGTGTATCATGTCTGTATGTCCCGATTCTGGGTGTATATGTATATTAAGTATGTATTTACTGATAAAAATGTAGTATATTTAGTAATATCAGTTATCTGGTTTCCATAGTACAAGCTCTGCTTAGTTTGGGATCAGGTAGCCGTGTGTAAAAAATGTCCCAGGATATTTATTTATTTATTTTACTTTTTCAACCATTATTGGTGCAATAATGTTTGATTTATGTATTTATTCAGGACTCAAAGCTGGCGGAATACAAGTCCCGGCTGCTAGCGCTCGGACAGCCGGTGGACGAGGAGCTGGGTGAGCCGCAGCAGTCGCAGCAGTCGCAGCAGTCCCAGCAGGACCAGCAGGCCTCGTGATACTTGCGCGCCGCCGACACCGGCCACGACATACTGCGGCGGCATCTCAACACACAGCTCCTGCACCTGCGGCTCTAGCCCGCTCACACTAAAGAGGTTATTACACTTAACTAAATTTAGGCTACTTAATTTAGTCGTTACTGAATTTAGGCAAGTGTAATCGCATTCAGCAAGCTATTCAGAAGCTAGAATGGTTTAAATCTTTAGAAGCTTCTGAATTTAGGCTTCCAAATTTAGCCAAGTGTAATAAGCTATGTGTATAACTTAACTCTGCGATAATCCGCACTACACATACACTACTACTCACAGAGAAAATACGAAGGTTCATGCTACACCAAGCCAACTAGGAACCTATCAAATGTGACGTCACCTGAACCGCAAGGCGGTGGCGGGTGTGCGGGCGGGGAAGCCGCATTCCATCCGAGCGAGTAATTGGTGCGGTGGAGTATAGTACATGGACTTACCAGCCGTTGGACTCCGCATTTCAAATGACTTCCATTAAAATAATACCGGATAAGTTGCGGTGCGGTAGCGAAGACAACGTCGCGACATTTTGATTGATCGGGAGCGGAAACAATGCAATGTGATTTGTTGATCGTAAATCTTTTGTTTCGGAAACTTTTGTCCTAGAGTACGGAGTCCAAAGGTGATAAGTCCGTGGCTTCAGGTTTACAAGATATTAGCATTTTATTATTAAAATCTCGAATGTCATGTAATACGGAGAGGCCTACCGCGTAACCGAGTCGACGTCTAAATGGCGCGAGAAGGGCGACGGTCGACAAAAGAACACTCGCGTCGTCAGCTCTAGACCGGGAAAGGTTTCAACGTGTTACTTTATAGCAAGTGTGACAGTTCTTTGATAATAACCAGTTTTCGCCGTCATGACACCCTCAACTGGGTATCGATGATGCTTTATATTATATACATGACATTCACGATCATTAGTGCTTTAAAAATGGCATATTAAAATACACTTCTCATCAAAAAAATCTAAACAGTACTGCAAGTACTATACAGGCGTTAAAATTTAAAAAAAATATTGATATCATTAAAAAAATACGCCATTAAATAGCTGGCAGTTTAGTTTACAAAATGGTGTACCACAATTCCAAATTTGAATTTAAACTTTAGAATTTTCATCTAATAAATGAGTGTAGCGACTGTAGCCTAGGGGCGAACACGTTGGGCTCAATCAGAAGGTCCCAGGTTCGATCCCCGGTGGGGCATGCACCAATGGATGAATTTTCATCTATGTGCATAATTTACAGTTCGCTAACGGTGAGGGAAAACATCTTGAGGAAACCTACCTATCCCTCGGGATTAGGTAATAGTCAGTTCCTGTATACACGGCGACAAGGTTCACCACCTGTCACGTTGGGTTCTGACTATCAGGTGAAACGTGGGCTTTGAGTTGGTTAATACCTCCACAATGTGGTGGTGTATGGCCACTCAAGCCTCTGACTACCCCCCGAATGGGGATAAAAGTCGTGACGTTATATATATATAAACTAGCTTTTGCCCGCGACTTCGTCCGCGTAGACTTAAAAATATCCATTTCCCTTTCCCTTTCCCCTCCCCCTTCCACATCCCCCTACCTTACGTCTTCCCCTTCCTCCCTCACCTACCCTATGCATACTAAGTTTCAAGTCAATCGGGTACAAACATATTTTTCTGCCGTACTTTTCTACCTTTAGTTTCCCCCTTTTGGGTGTTGATTTACGAAATGATTTTTTATGGGATCAAACTGAAGTAGTACCTACCATATTCAGCTCAGCTTATACCCCAATTATTTAAAATGAATAATCATAACCAATCTCGAGATATGGATGACTAAACATTCGCTGACCCCGCTCTCCCCTTTTCCTTCAAAATATTAAAAACGCTGAAATCCCAGTCTGATTATTTAAAATGAACAATCATAACCAATTTCGAGATATGGATGACTAAACATTCGCTGACCCCGCTCTCCCCTTTTCCTTCAAAATATTAAAAACGCTGAAACCCCAGTCTGATTATTTAAAATGAACAATCATAACCAATTTCGAGATATGGATGACTAAACATTCGCTGACCCCGCTCTCCCCTTTTCCTTCAAAATATTAAAAACGCTGAAACCCCAGTCTGATTATTTAAAATGAACAATCATAACCAATCTCGAGATATGGATGACTAAACATTCGCTGACCCCGCTCTCCCCTTTTACTTCAAAATATTAAAAACGCTGAAACCCCAGTCTGATTATTTAAAATGAACAATCATAACCAATTTTGAGATATGGATGACTAAACATTCGCTGACCCCGCTCTCCCCTTTTCCTTCAAAATATTAAAAACGTTGAAACCCCAGTCTGATTATTTAAAATGAACAATCATAACCAATTTTGAGATATGGATGACTAAACATTCGCTGACCCCGCTCTCCCCTTTTCCTTCAAAATATTAAAGACGCTGAAACCCCAGTCTGATTATTTAAAATGAACAATCATAACCAATTTCGAGATATGGATGACTAAACATTCGCTGACCCCGCTCTCCCCTTTTCCTTCAAAATATTAAAAACGTTGAAACCCCAGTCTGATTATTTAAAATGAACAATCATAACCAATTTTGAGATATGGATGACTAAACATTCGCTGACCCCGCTCTCCCCTTTTCCTTCAAAATATTAAAGACGCTGAAACCCCAGTCTGATTATTTAAAATGAACAATCATAACCAATTTCGAGATATGGATGACTAAAAATTCGCTGACCCCGCTCTCCCCTTTTTCTTCAAAATATTAAAAACGCCGAAACCCCAGTTTGATTATTTAAAATGAACAATCATAACCAATTTCGAGATATGGATGACTAAACATTCGCTGACCCCGCTCTCCCCTTTTCCTTCAAAATATTAAAAACGCTGAAACCCCAGTCTGATTATTTAAAATGAACATTCATAACCAATCTCGAGATATGGATGACTAAACATTCGCTGACCCCGCTCTCCCCTTTTCCTTCAAAATATTAAACACGCTGAAACCCCAGTCTGATTATTTAAAATGAACAATCATAACCAATTTTGAGATATGGATGACTAAACATGCGCTGACCCCGCTCTCCCCTTTCTCGTCAAAATGATTAAAAATACGGAAACCCCAGTCTGATCAATTCAAATAAGCAATCATAACCAATATCGAGATATGGATGACTTATTAAAACATCCCTTGACCCCGTTTTCCCCTTTCCCGTCAAAATAACAAAACTCGACCACCCCTATACAAACTTTCACTCCACATTTCACCCCTTAGGGGTTGAATTTCCAAAAACACGAAAGAAATCTAAACACAAACTTTCATTCCCCTATTTTAACCCCTTAGGGGTTGAATTTGCAAAAATCCTGAAATTACTCTTTTTTATTTTTGAAAAGACACCTAATCACCAATTTAAGTAATTCTAACTTCAAAAATGACGGGACTTCCATACAAACTTTTATCCCCTATTTTACCCCCTTAGGAGTCGAATTTTCAAAAACCCTGAAACCCATATTTTTTTATTTTTCAAAAGACACCTAATCAGCAATTTTCATAATTCTAACTTCAAAAATGACGAACTTCCATACAAACTTTCATCCCCTATTTTACCCCCTTAGGGGTTGAATTTCAAAAAACCCTTTCTTAGTACACCTCTACACATCAAGACAAACCCACCCTCCAAATTTCAAGTCTCTACGATCAGCGGTTTAGGCTGTGCGTTGTCTGTCAGTCAGTCAGTCAGTCAGTCAGTCAGTCAGTCAGTCAATCAGGACTTTGATTCTTATATATTTAGATGAATGTAGGTGTTTAGATTTTTTTGATGAGAAGTGTATAAATAAATATCGATAAATACAAGCCATACATCCCAGATCTGTGGTTAGAAAAATAGAAAAAGATGAATATTAAATTGTAGCGTTACCAGCTACATGATCATAGGCACGCGCGTGCGTGCAGCCGCACCGCTGGGTGCCGCGTGACTAAATGGATATCGGGTAATTGCCTTATATTCATGTTGCCAAAAAGCGCGGTAAGTCCCATCTAATACATCTTTGCTGGGTATGAGCACAGGTTAGATAATAGTTACTTCGGTATTCGTTTGAAATTTAGGCAGTGTGTTTATAAGTGTCAGACAAGACATTTATGTATGTATAAATCATATATTTAATATTGTATTAATAATGTAAATATCGAAATTACGGAAATTTTGTGTTGTTTAAATGTAATTTGCTTCGTTCCGGTCTCATAAATCGCGAGTATTTTAGTGTTATCTAAGTTTGTCTAGCTAATATTATATTATAGTAATATATTGCAATTATTCTAAGCTATTGTGATTGAAATGTAAAAATGTATGATTAAACGTTATGTGGAATTTGTTTTGTAAATTTAAGACAAAACGTGGAATGCTGTTTGAAAACATTAAAACAATCTTTTAAAACATTCAGTACGATTTAATTACCTTACGCTTATAATAATAAATACTAGTTATCAGTTCATTTACTACAGAACAGTCGTTACAAAATGTGATGAGAATCTTAGGAAAAGTATAATGAAAATGCAAGTTAGGGGGCGTCCTTAAATTACGTGAGGCATTTAGGGGGGAGGGGGTCGAGTCAAATCTCACGTGGGGGAGAGGGGGGTTTCGGCAAATCTCACGATTTTTTTACCGCAAGAAACAATGTGTAATTGCGAGAAAACTCGGTTAAATTATGTTAAAGTAAAACATGTTTCTCCACTAGAATATGGTTTTTGAAAAATCTCACGTGACATTAGAGGGGGAGGGAGGGGGTCGAGCAAAATCTCACAAGGGGGGGGGGGGGTCCAAAAATCACCTCACGTAATTTATGGACGCCCCTTTACAATATACAAGTTACTGAATAACCATATTATTTAGTATGTTTCAGTTATTTTAGTTGATATCATGCAAGCGTACGGCATCGCGAATCAGATGCAAACGGTATACTCAAGCCGCCTTTTTAAGCCTAAGGTAGCAAAAAGCGTACGGCACGCCTGATGTTAAGCAATTACCGTAGCCTATAGAAACTTGGGTCAATATGTATCCTTAAGGGCGCTATTAGGTTTGAGTATAAGAGTGGGGAAAAGGACACGGGTCGACTTTCACTTCGAATGACCTTTGAACTTTGACCCCAAGTAACCTTGGACATCGAATGTCATTTGACCTCGAATGAACTTGACATTTGACATTGACCTTGAATGACCTTTGATCTCAAGGTCACGGACAAAGACCACGAGGTTCTTACAAATAATCAAATGGTTACTATTTGGCTCTGGCGCTTCGCCGGCCGCTGCCGCGGCACGCTCGCTTCGCTCGCTTGGCTCGCGCGTTGTGGTCACTGTTCTAATCTAACCCAACCGAACGTGTCCAAGCATTTTGAAGAAAAATAAGGTAAGAAGGTCAAAGTCAAATGTCAAGTTCATTCGAGGTCAAATGACATTCGATATCAAAGGTTACTTGAGGTCAATGGACATTTGGGGTTAATGGTCAATGGTCATTCGAGGTCAAAGTCGATCCGTGTCCTTTTCCCCACACTTATACTCAAACCTAAACCCAAGTGTGCCCCTAAGGCTACACTCTAACCGAAACTTGCAATTCCAAAAGCATCGCACTATTGCACGCCTGTCATAATGGGGCCATACCAGACTATCATTGTTATAGCGAGTATCATAGCAGTATTGCCGGTATCAGGGAAATAAATACTCGGGCTACTATTACGAACTACGAAAGCAATAATCCGTTTTGGACTTGTAAATTTGAATTTTGACTAAAAAATATTTATAAATTAGTATCAAAATCACGAACATACGAAACAAAAGCTCCCAGTTCGTAATAAGGCCCCAGTATCGTATTCCAGGTTGATAGTTTGGCGTTGCCCATTCATAACTTGCCACTTAAGTAGTCTATGCATACAACAGGCCGACACAATCGGCGCACCAAATGGGTCACAGTATTTAATGCTACTTAAACCATAATGTCTTACGATATGAAGGAATGCAGTACTGATATTGCTGAGCTTACAGATAAAAGCTAGATTAAATAAGATTTTGGGTTAGCTATACGATATTAACGCAATTCGGCGAGTCCAATATATACATTAATTTCAAGCTTGAAATATATATAATCACTTTGCTTTGCAGAATAGCAATACATAGTAAGTTCTCTCATTTCTGTTGATTATGATCATGTACCATCTTCATTAATTTCCAAGCCACGAATATATCCATCCACTGGGCCTTATTAATAATAGGCTTTCTAGACGGTTTCAATCCAGCGCTCCAACAGGGGTGACCTTGGTGGAAATTTTGTTTCCATCCACGGATTTGTGTTTAATTTGGAGTACATCTGCTGTCTACATGGATGGCAACAAGCAAGGTCACCTCTATTGGGACGCTGGATTGCAACCGTCAAGCCAGCCCTTAATTCACACACTTTTTAAAGTTCATATTTATCAATCTACCCACATTTAATGTTCAAACTCACTATTTCACATATTTTTCTCAACTACCCTCAACACAATTCAAACGCCCACTTTTCTGCAGCTACCGTCACTTCTTAAATGTTCAAATTCACGTTCACTTATCATCTCGTTTGCAATTACGCCCGTAATAAATGCATCTCAAAGTTGAGATCGATCTTAAGATGCAGTTTTGACGTTTAATGTATGGAACTGTCAAAAACAGCATCTTAAGTTCGATCTGAATCTCGAGATCGAATTATTAATTAGCCTTACGGCCGAATTCTCAAAGGCTTCTTAAATATTTAAGTCCCACTTAGCAGTTTGAGACGTCGTTAGGCCGTGGTCTCCTATTAAATGCCATCGGCCGCTTACAGCGTCACGCGTACGCCGCGTCACAATGCTTACTATAGTAACGTCGGCGTGAGAAGGAGACCACAACAGTACATTTCTATAGTAAAGCGCTGAGTTCTTAGGAATCATATAACGGCCGCACTAGAACATTGGCTATGTCAAAAACGGTGACCAAACCGGTCTCTAGGCAACCGCGCCATAGTTTACATAGCCAATGTTTTAATGCGGTCGTTATATGACGTCACCGTGTTGGAGGAACCCAGCGCTTAAGCATTGTGACGCGGCGTACGCGTTACGCTGTAAACTGCCGATTTCATTTAATAGGAGACCACGGCCTTAACTCTCATTTTTTGTACGGCGCGTCAAAGTTAAGCAGCTCTCAAATTTAAGTTACGTTCTAGTATTCGGCGGTTAGAGTGTGATGATAAGATGCGTTTGGTTGTAGCACATGGTTGGTCCGCGGCGGGTGTGCTAGGTGACGTACGCGTAGAGCGCGGCGCAGAGCAGTGCGGCCAGCACCAGGAACACCAGCGCCAGCACCGCGCGGTCCTGCAGCGCGCGCACCACCATCGAGTTCATCAGACGGGTTGACCGGGTCAACTGCTCGTCGGTCTCACGCAGCTAGACAAAAAACATTGACATAAAAATTTTAGCGACTGTAGCCTAGGGGTGAACAGGTTGGGCTAGCAATCAGAAGGTCCCAGGTTCGATCCCCGGTGGGGCATGCACCAATGGATGAATTTTCATCTATGTGCATAATTTACAGTTCGCTGACGGTGAGGGAAAACATCGTGAGGAAACCTACCTATCCCTCGGGATTAGGTAATAGTCAGTTCCTGTATACACGGCGACACGGTTCACCACCTGTCACGTTCGGTTCTGACTATCTGGTGAAACGTGGGCTTTGAGCTGGTTAATACCTCTACAATGTGGTGGTGTATGGCCACTCAAGCCTCTGACTACCCCCGAACGGGGATAAAAAGTCGTGACGTTACATAAAAATTTAAGGCATTGATTGTCCATGCATTACATTTCATTTTCATTTTTCATTTTCTAGCCTGTACTGTCCCACTGCAGGGCAAAGGCCTCCCCTCCCTTTTTCCACTTGCTCCGGTCTATGGCTACCCGGGACCAATCCGTCAAGTAGGAGTCCAGCTCATCCCGCCATCTTTTCCTGGGCCTGCCGCGCTGTCGCTTCCCGTTGTTTGGGATCCACTGCGTGGTTGCTTTTGCCCATAACGTTCAAATTACATGAAATGCATTACATGTAATGCATTTTCAATCTAGGTGATGTCCGTGCATTATATGTAATACACAAGCCTAAGTAAACTGAACATCACATTGGGCCTGAGTCATTGGAAAGAGGCCACAGGGAAGAATAAATAAGTAAACTGAATGGCGTTTTTTGGACTGGACTTGTAAGCTAAATCAACGGACGTATGAACAAATCAGGGGGCTTACCACGAACTCTTATTGCGATTCAATTACAGGAACGTTTCAGCGACTTTTTGTGCAATGACGTACCTTATTGTCATGACAATAAGAAACGTCATTGCACATAAAGTAGCTGAAACGTTAAAACAAAACTGCTATAAGAGGTGGTGGTAAGCCCCCTGATTATTAAAAAAAACTCGTTGGACGTATGAGAGTCTGCACCCAAAATAGGCTGGCAGGTCAACGTGTTAATTAACACAAAGACACACTTTTAAGAAATTTCAGGTGGTCCTTCAAACTAGACATGAGCCTGTATCATGAGGTCGAGGAGTTGTGATACCAGTTGTGTCTGTATGTGAGGGGTGTGTATAATAATAATATCCTGGGAAATTTTTTACACACGGCTACCTGATCCCAAACTAAGCAGAGCTTGTACTATGGAAACCAGATAACTGATATTACTACATATACTACTTTTTTATTTGTAAATACATACTTAATATACATATACACCCAGACTCCGGACATACAGACATGTTCATGCACACAAATGCATGTCTCGGGTAGGAATCGAACCTACGACCTGCAGCGTGAAAGTCGCCTCCGCGCCAACCACGCTAACGGGCCCGTCAAAATATGAGTGTATGAGTGAGTGTGGAGATGTGTAAGGAAGGGAGGGAGAGTGTGATGTGTGAGAGGGAAGGGTGAGTGTTGAGTGTGTAATGGGTGCATCTATAGGGACTATTAAGACGGCTAAGCGTTTGGCAGTTACCATAGATGCTTGCAAAATCAAAGGCATCGCTCGCACATTGCCACCCTGAAGGGGACACAAGAAGGGACTGACTGAGCTCAGGTTTGCCAATTAGCCATGTTTTAGCGTGCCACTTGGGGAGTTTTATGGCACTGAGGTGGCAAACAAGCGTACGGTCCGCCTGATGTTAAGCAGTTACCGTAGTCTAGGTGCTTGCAATACCAAAGGCAAAATCTAAAGCAGAGTTGCAAAAAAAAACCGGCCAAGTGCGAGTCGGACTCGCGCACGAAGGGTTCCGTACCATTCTATAAAAACGGCAATCATGTCTGTTGTATGGGAACCCCACTTAAATATTTTTTTATTCTGTTTTAGTATTTGTTGTTACAGCGGCAACAGAAATACAAATTTTATTCTGACTTTTCGGATAGTTTTGATAAAATCTATTGCTCAATTCGAAATTGTATCCATAAAGGACTATGGTAACTAAAGAGTGCACGGTATGTGCCAGCATTCAAGTCAATATTGATAAACACATTATCTATTTGAGTATAACCCGTTGTGGTAACAACACGAGAAAGTTTTGAATTTAAACCAATATGGTCAAAATATTTTTTTAAAGGTGCATTCTCATTAGATTCCAGTAAGTCTACATTAAAATCCCCGCACACTATAGTCGGAGGCAACGGGAGTATTCTGCCATCAAATATGACACTATGAAAGCAATACAACAATTTCCAATCGATCGAAACCTAGAGATAACGCAAAACTTGTCAATAGCAGGCGAATTTTGGTCGTGACTATATTGCGATCTGAAAAACGAAACCATAGCGCGATCTAGGAGCTCATCTAGCGTCATCTAGTGGTGCGTAGCGGTACTATTATTTTATATATTATGAGGTTCTTATTTTATATTATCTTTGTTATAGCAACAATTATTTACTCTTTGCCACCTCACTCCCATAAAAAAAAACTGCTCAACATCAGGCGGGCTGTACGCTTTTTTGCCACCTCAGTCCCATAATTGTTAGTACACACCTGCAATAATAGGTACATAAAGTACACAAATAAATAAATACACATTCTGTGAAAAACTATTACAACGCCATCTATAGTTCTAATACTCTGTGCTTGAAACTCCGAATGCATTTGAAACTTGATTTACAAATATGTTTACGTACGTAAACAATGTATTTGCACAAATCAGTTTAGTGTTAACATTATTTTAATTTAAGCTGTGGGCGACAAAAAAAATGCGAATTACTCAAAAAAAAAACAACTCATAGTAAGATTCGAACCTAATACCCACATACACGTGGACTAACGCCTTAACCATACGGCTAAGATGATCTCTAGTATTGCACTCGAATTATTATACTACTTATGACACTGTAATGCCAATGATATCATAACAATGTTAGATGGCGCTACTTTGACTGGTACTATTAATTTAAAACTTATTTATGGGTCAAAAATGTAGTTTTACATTTCTTTTTTTTGTCAACAATTTATCTAAAATATGTCATAATGATCACTCATGGTTAAAATGTTAGTTTTCTCTTTATATATTGTTTAATTTATGAGTTATCAATAAAAACGCCAAAAATATCGAGTTTATTGTATGGGGACCCCCTTTATTTTTAAGTTTTATTTTATTTTTAGTATTTGTTGTTGTAGCGGCAACAGAAATACACATTCTGTGAAAATTTCATGTCTCTAGCTATTACCGTTTGTTAGATACAGCCCGCTGACAGACAGACGGACAGACAGACAGACAGACAGACAGACAGACAGACAGACGGACAGCGTAGGCTTAGTAATAGGGTCCCGTTGGCACCCTTTGGGTACGGAACCCTAAAAACAGGAAATTTAAAATGAAAACTGATTAAAACGTGTTTAAATCATTGTTTAAAACATTGATTTAAATCAGAAGGAATAAATCACCATGTTTAAAACATGTTTTAAACACGTTGTTTAAAACAAGATGATTTTTTCGTAACAACCCTGCTCTAAAGTAAAGGCGGAAATCTCTATAAATTTTGTGAAATGTGTAATTATAACGTGTCTGCTCACCCGTCCCCTGGACCGCTGTATAGTCTCCCGCTGCCCGCTGAGGTCCAGCAGTACGGCGGCGCCGAGCTGCTCGGTCTCCAGCACCACGCGGTACCCCTCCGCCAGGCTCTTGCCGGACCGCTCCAGCCGCTCGGTGTTGTCGAGCAGTTTACGGTGCTGCTCGTTCGCGCCCGACCAGTCGTCGTACACCTCGTCGTTGTCCATGTTGTCTGAAAGCACTTTGTAAAATAAATAAATAAAATAAATGAAATATAACGTCACGCCTTTTATCCCCAGTCGGGGGTAGTCAGAGGCTTGAGTGGCCATACACCACCACATTGTGGAGGTATTAACCAACTCAAAGCCCACGTTTCACCAGATAGTCAGAACCCAACGTGACAGGTGGTGAACCTTGTCGCCGTGTATACAGGAACTGACTATTACCTAATCCCGAGGGATAGGTAGGTTTCCTCACGATGTTTTTCCCTCACCGTCAGCGAACTGTAAAATGCAAAATGCGAAAGCACTTTGTCATGATAATAAAATGATCCTTTAACATTGTCACATCCTTCCTTTGTCGGGCCCGTTAGCGTGGTTGGTAAGATTCCGCCTATCACGCTGCAGGTCGTAGATTCGATTCCTACCCGGGACATGCATTTGTGTGCATGAACATGTCTGTATGTCCCGAGTATATGTATATTAAGTATGTATTACAAATAAAAAAGTGGTATATGTAGTAATATCAGTTATCTGGATTCCACAGTACAAGCTCTGCTTAATTTGGGATCAGGTAGCCACGTGTAAAAAAATCCCTGGATATTAATAATAGTTTGTTAATAGAATAATAGATTTGGCTAGTCCTTTGTGTAATACTTAATTTGTAGTGTCTCACATGTGTGCGTGTTGTTGAGTACGGCGCGGTACTCGTCGCGCACGCGCTGCAGCTCGGCGCGGTAGGCGGCCACGCGCGAGCCCGCGCCCGCGCCGCGCGACTCCAACTCCAACTGCTCCAGCTGTACATACATGGAGCATTACACCTTAGGAGGCGTCCATAAATGACGTGAGCAGATTTTTGAGATTTTTCGACCCCCCTCTCCTCTTTTGGTGAGATTTTGCTCGACCCTCCCTCCCTCTCTAATCTCACTAGAGATTTTTCAAAAGCTGCCTATATTCTAGAGGAGAAACATGTTTTACTTAGTAACCCAGTTTTCTTGCAATTTTACACTGTAAAAAAAAATTACGTGAGATTTGTCGAGACCCCCCCCCCCTCTCCGCCACGTGAAATTTGGTGAGATTTTGCTGGGCCCCCGCCCCCCCTAAATGCCTAACGTAATTTATGGACGTCCCTTTATACGTAATCATCAAAAATACTCTTCTTCTTCTAATCTTATTGTATAGTCAGTGGCCTGGTGTGAGAGTTATTCAAGCCGCCCAAATGCCTCAGACAAGGCTTAACACATCCATACATACATACATATACTCACGCCTGTATCCCAAGGGGTTAGGCAGAGACTATAGATTGCCACATGCTACGATTTTGACACACCTCCTTTGCTTCATCCACATTCATACATCTTCTCATGCAATGACCTAAGAGAGAAAGGACGAGCCCTATGTGACGTCATCTGTAGCCAAACACGAGCACACGACCGTCCAAAATGGCGCACAGCAAAAAGTGTTGTACTTTTAGTTAGTCGATAGTATCCATATCGATATACCTAACGATCATGTCGCGGGAAAAGTGCTGGGTCCTGAAGAGGTAGGTTCAGCTATGCTGGGCTAAATCAAATAAGGCAAAAAAGGGGGGAGACAAATCTGTAAGGCTCAGGTCAATATCAAGCGTGTACATTAACGACACGATGGAGGCGGGTGCATTTCCAGGGTGGTATGGCTGAATCGTCAGGTTCTTCTGCGCAGGCACATCACTAGAGCACTCACTTGGGTTTATCCAGTTCACACAACACAATTACACAAAGGATTGAGTAGATTTCGTGCGATTAAGGTTTTTGGACACAGGAGGCACCGCGACGACGAGTGTACCAAACGAGTCGGTCAGTCAAGTGTCATGAAGGGGGAAAGAGACCGCAGCACAAATATCACGTTAATCGGGGGTAGGCACTAAAAAATTATGTTTTTATTTATGACTATTATGTTATTTTATGGCTCTGTGGAGCGAGTCACCCTCTTCCCTCTAAAATGGTTGTGCAGAGTGACGCTGCTGCTCAAGTAAAGTCATTTTCACATGGCAACTCTTCGGGGTTCGCAATTTAACGTTAGAGACCACCAGAATTTCAATGTCTCGGCCTTGTTGGCGCCTCAACTTTACCACGAAAATATGCACGTGTGGAGAGCCTCATGCATACACGGCCATCATCCCTACCTACCACTGCCCAGTGTAGCAAAAGCGTAAAATTAAAAATCGTCAAATTTATCAGCTAAAAATCTTGCGAAATCGGGAGATTTTGAATAAACTCTATTTTAACTTCTTTAAGCCGTTTTAGCAAATCCCACATTTAATTTTAAAATGTTCACTATCCATAAATCAACTTGTTATCTCTGTGCGCATCTTTATGTTCGTGAGTAGTGACGACAAATATTATAAAACAAATTTAAGGCGGCGCAGTCACGCACCTTCCAAAACAAAAATAATTTCTTTGTGGTCACCCCGGGGTGACGGCGCGGCCCAACGTGTAGGTGAATAGAATTTGTATCGATAACTTTGAAACAAAACTTATAAGAACAGCACTACGTTTTTATGTAAACATAGCAAATATTTGTTAGTTCTATTTTATTTGAAAATATGAATTCGAGAGTACGATTATAGACGGGAACTCAATTAAAAATTAATATAATGTACACGAAAGGTATTTTCACACACTTTAAATACACTTAAATATGAAAATAACACAACTAACCTGAAAAATGACAATCCTTCGAAATTCTTTAGAGAATCAGAACTGCATGCCCTAACGCAACAATAAAGTATATTGATTTTTCCTTAATAATCCTAAATAATATAATAAAGAGTCACAAAATACACACAGTTCAGCGTAAAATTTAAAATAATTTGTATAAGACGCTGACATGACAGATGAAGTACTAACCATAGTGACCCGACCATAGCCGACAACCCAATATGGCGGTCCAAAAAGGCCCTCAGGGAGGCGGCTTACTGACGGAACTAACCAAAAACTTCCAGAAAAAAGAAATATATGACATATACTGTACTGTTTTACATAGCTAAATTGTCACGAGTAAGAATGAGACAGATATGTTTTCGTTAATGTGGTCCATATTTGCATCAAATGTATGTATACCATAAACAATAGCTTCGTATCTGCTAATAATAAATCTATGTTCTCATGCACTGCCGTCGGTTGAGGGCTTAACATACTGAACAAAGTCCATGGACACAGTTTGATTCACTTGCTCATGGAAAATAATTTTGAAAACATGTCTGTATTGCCAATACAGCGCATCTCCTGACGATTCTTATTTATTTCATAATCAAATCGCAAGTGCAAAGATGTGTGCATTATGTTGTATGTAACAAGGGCATCCGCAATAGTCGCAATCCTCAGAATTGGGGGAACGAGGAAGAAGAAGAATGCCTTGAGTACCTTCACAATGATTGCAATGTTAGAATGTATCATATCTGCTAAATTAATACATCAATGATAGCCACATTTATTGATAGCGGTGTGGAAAACTCACTAAATCATTTGCTTCTTCAAAATTTGCCTGGATCTCCCTTGATAGCTGGTCACCGTTTTCTGAAAAATATGTTTAAATTACTTTTTTTACATTGAAGCTTTGTTTATATACCTAAAATAGCATAAACACAAATGCTTTATAAATAATATTATAACACACTATTTAACTAAGCAAGAATGTAATAAGTTGAACTTATTCATGAGATTATGCTAGTTGTGGTGTTAACAAAGACTTTAATGTTACTATCCATAAAGAATACTGAAAATAGGTTATTGCTTCCCATAACAGTGGTCAATAAACATAAAAATATAATTTTACCTTCACTGCCTGCCTTCAGACGCCCAATCTTAGCTGTTATATCCGCTGTAAGTACTGAATATTGTTGCTCGTAAGACTGAATTAACGTTGCCATTGTTATAGACCAATTTATAGCTTCAAAATCAATAAATTAGCTATTTTAAAACACTAAAACAAGTAAGCAAATCAACCCCATGACTGCACTAGAAAAATGCGTAAATGATGTAAAATAGCTGAAAATAAGGACAAAGATATACAGCCTAGCTACGATAGAAGAGGATAGATAAATAGTATATTCGTCTTCTGTCTAGGTTTCCAATTCCAAGCGAGGATTTCGCTTGGCTGTCCTCTTGAGACATTGACACAGTGTCAAATTGACACTGACAGTTTAGTTCGTTTTTTTTTCGTTTGGAATCGCTTTTCGCATATAGCCGAGTCGGCAATTTTAGTACCTATTCGAGTTGTCTGGTACACTTAAAAAAAAAAGAATCGAGTCAGAGGACTCGGACAGATAATCGAATACTTGTATGAGTATTCAAAAACTTAATAGGACGATGTCATGGATGTATTAGCTCAGGATGCGCTTCGCATGATCTTCCCCTCTAGATTTTTTCTATAGGTACAGGACCAACAATCTCTGACACGTATATAAAAACTGTTTTCGAAATCGATTTGATCAGAATAAGTATCGTTTTCGCGGTGTAAGGTGCTCCGTGAAAAATGCCGAATTGTCCCATTAAACGTGTGCAAAGAAATTACAAAAAATAGTAATATACAAAAAGATGGGGTAACATTTCATATGTAAGTATTTTTGATGTAATTAATGCAATTTTTCTATTAAATTCATTAAAATATTAAATGTCATAAGAATCGAAAACATTATCGATACAATTAATCGATTACGAATTAATCGAATAGTCTACTGTGACCATAGACGAATCTTTTCTACCCTGGCAACTGTATTTTTTATTTGTCAAATAATTGTCAAGTATTTGAACTTTGTAAACAAACGGATAAATACTGAATTACGCGGTGATAAACCAGTCGCAGAACGTTAAAAACGATTTACAATGAATAAATCATTAGTAATTCAACAAGAGAGGTGATTCACAAAGTTTACAGGCGGTGTCTCGCGGAATTTGAGGTGCAAAATATTTTGTCAGAACTCGACCATGTTTACCAAAGAACCGCTGATATTATAGGTATATAAGCAGTTTATTTTACAGTTTTTAAGTTAAATAATGTGTTTATTGTATACAAAGGCAGGCTCAAAGCTTCAGTTTACAGGTTTTTCAGTAAATATACATTGATCGCTTAGAGGTACATTCGATTGAATACACTTGATACTTGCGCATTATTTTTATGTGTTGCTTTCATCTCGACCAATACATAAACTAAGGTTGCTTTATTTTTCTATGTTTGCTTGTCAGTTAACATCGTTACTTAATTACTTAATAAACAAATAATCTTAAAGCATTAAAGAAATTATCTTTTATTGAATTATTTTATTTTTCAGGTAAGAATAGTCGAAAATTGCTCTTTACGATGACATTAATCGATTAATAATAAATCTTCAAGATGACAGCAATGCTGTGGAGACTGATGATGATGAGTTGATGTGGCAGCGGCAGGCCCACGCCAATATATGGATTTATCAGGAGTGGAATATTTAGACCAAGATTAAAATAAAAAAATAATTAAAAAACGCAGTAGCTATGATATGTTTGTTTTATTTTCCTAAAATACAAAAAAAAATAACTAACTCATGTTGAAACAAAAACACCCACTATCGAAACAATTCAGATAAATACGATCTCGATAAATTCTTGATCTTGATAAACGGAATCGAACCTGACACTGCTCCGGGTCCATATGACCCAGAAGCAGGCAGCGTCTGCTACTGAGGCGATGAATCACATATGGCATAAATATATGTATAACAAATATTATCTTATTGACCAACATCAAAGAAAACTTAAAAGTGCTTGCGCTTGCATTATGAATAATAAATAATATGGAAAATAATAAATCAAGTATCAAAATTATTCAGTCGTATTAGTCAATGTTGCAAGAATGTTTTTGAATTAAATACTTTTTGATTTGAACAGTGTTGTAGTAGTGTTTATTTATGATTGCAGACCGGTATCGATAAAAATATAATATATATAGTGTATAATAAACCTTGGGAGAGGCCTATGTCCATCAGTGGACGTCTTTTGGCTGAAATGATGATGATGATGACATTAGTATAATAATACCTATTACGTTTATACGTACCTACCTAACAAAAGATATCAGCCAGGCCAGTGGCAGCAGATGGCGCTGGTCGAGTGGGAGTGGGGGGGGATGAAACAGCTTATTTGGGAACATTAGGTACTTATTTTTTAGATAATCTCATTTTCAAGGAACTGAATTGGGATGTACCCGGAATCATCTTGTTTCCGTTGAATATTTACGCCTCGTGAGTTACTCATTATTTCTTGTTCAGCTGTTTCAGTAGAGATAATTCAGTAGATTATAATGACAGCTATAAATGTAATAATGAGTATATGAAACTATCGATATAGCTAATTAGAAATATCGATAGTGGTATTCACCCTATTACACCGATGGTCCTACGGTAGTAAAATTTTGTATGTTGACGTATTAGATCTTTTAGTGTGCGTAAAATATAGTAGTGTTGCACATTTCTTTACGTGTGCGTTTATAATGACACAAAATGTTTTGAGTAAGTGTGCGTCAATTTTAATGTAGTGGTTACCTCCCCTCCCCCAAGAATTGACAGAACATTTTGTTCGTTGAATTATGCGCGTACCGGGTCCCTAGTTAGATGGTCTAAGGACGATGTAAATGGCGGCGTCTTCATCAGGCGCATGCCTCGCGCGAGCACTCACTTTTGACGTCGGAACGCATAGACGTAATGTCATAATATGAGTGCTCGGGTGAGGCATGCGCTCCATATGGACACATCTAATAATAAAACAATGATTATCATAATCAGTCATTTCAATCAGTACATCATCAGTACCTGAGAAACTTTGACTAGGATTGTGACCCGATTCTATTTATTTATTGTGTACCAAAATCTAGACCAAAATACTCAAGTCCCTAAAATGGCCGACTTGGTACATCACTAACCAGCCGTAAATTTTTGTCAATGGGGCAATTTTCAGTGCGACCAGCCATTTAAATGTGACACATTTAATAATTTTTCCAACTTTTAGGATATACCCAGATATACCTAACCTTCTGTTCCAAATTTCTGCATGAGTGTATGCACGGCCAAATAGGTATCGTCTTTAGAAGTTAAGGGCAAAGAGAATGTAAGGGTTCCTAGTAATTAAAATAACAGAGTACTCAATTTTGAACAATGTTTCCCCTGACATTTTATTTAAATTTAGTATCTTTTTATTTTATTCTTTATAAGGCTGGGTGCACGACGCCGACGATGGATATTTTAGACGCCGTGCGATAATACGATAAATGATAATTTGGTTTGGATGACGAAATTTTGAGTTTTGGATCTGACAACACTGTTCCGTGTAGACGAGAGACGAGAACGAGATGAAACCAAAAAAAATAAAATACCATACATACTGACAATGCAGGCATGTTGTTTGTAAAATTTAACAATATGATAACATTAATAACTTACCCCCTGCTGTATACATACCTACCGAAAGAAGAAAAAGTTCAATAATAAAGAAGGAAGAACGAAAAGAAATATTATTATCGAAAGAGAAGAACACGAAGTTACAAAGTAGTAAGTTCGGAACTGTCGATGACTTGCTTCCTATATTATCGTATCTCGTAGTTACTCATAAACTTTATTTACAAGACAATACTACATAAATCATTTAGTTTCATAACTTAATTGTTATTAGGCTCGTGTAAAATTTACAGATGTAATGCAAGTAGAATCGGTACCTACTTTCTTGCTCACTGAGATTGTTTATCTAAACATCTTGCTTGCCGATGCTTTTGAATGGCCATGTCCGTTTAGAGATCATTGTTTATGCAATACCTATTAAGAATGACGCAGTGCGGTTAAATTAATGCTTTACTTGAGTGAGGTCATAATTTTGCTAGTGTGCATTTACATGAGAACTTGATTCTCCTGTCAAGATTCATCTTTTCGTTTATCTCTAGGTAAGGTAGATTTATTTAGGTATGCAAGGTGAAACAGAAAGGGTATACTATTTTTTGAAACATAACACTGAAACTTATTTTTTATGTATCACCAGCCTGATGTTAGGCAGGTACTGTAGCCTATAGACGCTTGCAATACCAAAGGCATCTACTACTACTATTGGCGTTGAAGAAAAGTTGATGAAGAAGTGTGAACTTATGAACACTATGTATATCCTACGTCTTTCATTCTTCAACTTCTCTGAAGTCAATAGTTTAATATTTACAATGTCAAGTTACAAAAATAGTATCTTACCCTCTTTGTTTCACATTGTATCAATAACTACAAAAAATATACAATCTCAACGTCATTGAAATTAGTAATTCAACCTTCTAAGTGAGGATTGTGTCACCATAACCATTAATTAAAGCTAAAATTATTATTCCAGTAATGCTGCGTCACTGTGACGAAGACTCTGGTCGGAGCTCCTGTTCTGCAGCCTCTGTGGGCCTCAGCCCCAACATAGACTACCACATTAAAGATGATGTTGAATGGCGGCACTCCAGAACAAATGAAGCTGCCACTAACACAGAACTTAAAGTCAGTGTCCGTCCTCGAAGCTGCATCAATCTTATCAAATCACCTGACGAGAAGGATCCATTCCCTAGCTGTAGGATCCCTAGAACCCACCGAAAAGCAGTATTCAACCTATTCAATAGTCCCCGAAGAGGAGGACTCAGTAATGCCCATTCCACTCTAGATATAGCCTGTAGCACTCAAATAGAGGAGCCAAATATACTAAGTAATACTGTGTCTATGACTGCTATTGCCTTAAGTGAAAGGGTTGCAAAGCCACAACATTCAAACACAAATTTTAGAAGAGGGAAGCCAGTACAGAGAGCTGCTTCTAGATTGTATAAAGCTGAATGTGGTTTTAAAGGTAAAGAAGGTTGTATAGGCCCTGAGTTTATAGTGAGAGCATCACAACCGGCTAAACATATGGATCTGACTCTGGCAGCAGTTTGTGAGAGAAGACTGATCACTGTTGTGCTTCTGAATGGCCAAAAATTTGAAGTTGTTTGTGATCCAAATATCATAACTGCTGGACAATTGTTTGAAGCTTTAGTACACAGCGAAAAGTATGAGCATAACTTCATGCTAGGTATTGCTATATTGATCGGGGGAGACTTTGTGTTCCTGCCAGATGATTACAAAATAAGGAAAGTGGCTCCAGAGTGTTGGTATAAACCAAACAGTAAAAAGAAGTTTGTTGAAGATGGTGCTACATTGACACTTTTTCTGAGAATCAAATTTTTCTTGCCCAAGAATATTGCCAGTAATATTCAGGGTGGTGAATGGAGGTACAGAGTGTACCTACAGCTCAGGAGAGCTACAGTTGAAGGCCAACTGACTTCTACCATACAAAATCTTATATTGTTGGCTGGATATGCATTACATATTGAATTTGGAGAATTCTTTTATAGAGAACATGGGACAGCGGATTATTTTCTTCTTGAACATTATTTGCCAGAAACTATGATTACTAATGATATGGCAGATATTAAATTACGCATGAAGAGAGCACATGAATCTAGACATGGTTTAGATAAGAATCAAGCTATAATAAATTACATAACACTTGCCCAAACTTTTAGGGATTATGGCGCACATTTCTACTCAGCAATTTGGGCAACAAGGGATGGGTTCTGCAGAGATGTGTGGCTGTCCATAGGTCCGAAAGGAATCACTCTTTACTCTCGAAATAATCACATGTCTGATGAAACAGGGACTTATGCCAACAGAATTGTACTACAAAGTTTGCCCTGGCATCATATACATACATTTTACTACAATAAAAAGAGTGTATACATAATACCTAACTCATACTCAGGACTTTCCAAAATTGGAGTTAAATATAAACTGAAAATGATGGAGAATAAAAGTTACTTCACATTTTGGCTGGCATCATTACATCATAGGCTGTATTTGAAACTATATGCTAAAGAGGATTTTATTACCTATTTGTCTGATGAACTTAGCTGCCCCTTGAATTTAGATGGTAGCCCAAAAAAGTTTGACTGTAGCAACTACCAAGACAGTTATAATTTAGCAGTTAGAAATCCTGTCAGAGTAAAAAGACCAGTTAGGAGAAGATTTAAAGTAGACATTTTTGGGGATAAGAAATCTCAAAATAAAGAGAATGAGAAACCCAACACTGAGGAGTTATTGAGACAAATATTGTCACCACAACACAGTGATGAAGCACTAAATATGATCAATGTTCAGACTCAAGAAAACTCATCAAATGATGGCTTATCTTCCTCAGAAAGTTGTAGCATGCCCCGAAGGCATGGAGTTAAAATGGGCACAAGGGTGTTCAATGGGATGAAGGCTGTAACGGATGGTAGATATTCTAGATCGCCAATTAAAACTAATCCCTGTTCAAGATCTGATGGTGATTTTACCATGACACAGAGTGATTCTGATGATCTCAGCACAGAGCAGAGACAGCACTGCAACATAAACAGTATGAAATTGTTACCAGAGAGACATTACCACCAAAGCATGTCCACTGCACCAACTGCCTATGTTATAGAATCTCCAAAAGTTTACCCAGAAGTGTTTAATTATAATGCAGCTAATAATGAATCACTATTGAATACATCACTCTTTGAGAAGTTGGACAATATGGAGTGTGTGCAGGGAGAGAGAATATTTGTAACAGCAGTGTTAGAGCGAGATGAAATGAATGCTTTAGGATTACAGGTAGCTGAAGGATCCGATGGCAATGTTTACATCAAATCTATTACACCAGGAAGTACTGCAGATTTGTGTAATAAACTCCTGCCTGGTGATCAAATTATTTCAGTCAATGGAAAGACTTTACTAAATGTAAAGTATGACAAAGCTTTAACAATGCTGCAATCAGCACCACAGATAGTGGAACTAATAGTTTTACAAAATACCAATAAACCCACCGATGTAGAATATCCATATGATATGCAAAAGAGCAAAAGTATAAACCAGAAATGTATTAGCAATAGCATTGCTAGTGCCTTAGATATAGAGTTAACAGATGATGAATTATTAAACGAAGAAGCTTTAAAAACAATATATGCATTAATCAAATTAACAAAAGACAAAGTTATAAGCAGAATTAAGGATAGGTCTAGTAAACAGTCGACACCCAATACAAGCAATATACAAAAGTGCTATTCAGAGAATAAAGTTTATGATGAGTCAGATGTTGGGAACTATTCATCTCAAGAAATTACGCCACAAAAAAGGCATTTACAAAAATTTAATACATGGCGCGGAATAATACCGAACAGTAGGCCAAGACGCCCTTTGAGCCTAAGCATCCCTACAGACATGGATCTCCCTGAAGATTATCTGAATGTTAACGATGATTTACTGAAGAAGTCGTCACTAAAATCTATTCAATCTTCATTGAATAGCTTAGATAAATCTGTGAAGAGTAGTTCCTCGAAAAATGTAGCGTTGCCACGAAATTTTGGGTTCAGTAGGCGTTGGCTGGGGCCTGTTAGGTACCCGGTGACGCCTTGTAAGAACAGCAATGTAGAGACTGCGGCGAGTGCAATTGTTGACGGCAACGTGACGCGGAGACACTTCGTATACGGCGCCGGGGACTCTGATGAAGACCAGATATTTTTGTAAAATTGTTAACGTGCTGTTAACTATGTTACGTACTATTAAGAACTTATACTTAGGTTTAAATGGAATCTGTTTATGTTTACACTTTATTATACCACATACACATATATTTTTATGTATACTATGACAAGTTTATTAAATGCTATGTAATTTACCTACTACCTATATTTTTTTGTTCGGACAAATACCTGCTTACGACACAAAAGATAAGAGCGCGAAGTTAATAGATTCACACCATTCTCGTGCTAAGTCATTATTTTAATAGCATTTGGACAATGAACTCTGCAACACACGACTGATAAGCTTTACCATTTATCAGTCGTAAAGAAATCGCTAAAATTCTCACACACGATTTGCTTGCTTCAATGTGTTGTTATGTAATATTCAGATGCTAAATGAAAACCGGTTCTGTTGTGGCCTAGAAAATTCTATACAAGTGTGTACCACGAACGTAAATATAATGCGTGGTTTGTACGTAATTATTAACTCTAGTTCGCTCGCTACTTGAAAGGGATATCTTTTGCCGTAATTAAAGCCAAATCTCATGGACGTATCTTTTTTCAATCCTTGTCAGCGTGAGCTAGTGACTTCGTTGCTTTAGCTTCTCCAGTCCCACTAACCACCAGTAGTCTCCAGTAGTTAGACTTCTAGTTATTTCGGGATAGAGATCGCGAGATAGGAATGAACCAAATTGGTATAGGATGGGAAGTTATATGTAACTTGAAAAGCTACAAGGCAATGAAATAAAATGCAATATAAAAACATTAATATTTATTTAAAATTAACAACTTGCTCGCACTAATTAAAGCAAATTAAACTAAATAATTCTAACAAAGACAGAGAATTGCCTTTCTACATTTGTAACTCAATCAGACTCAAAGTAAAAACGGAAAATCCACCATTCACTCCACAATTTGTATAAACTCAATCAATCTACCAGATATCATTGCAATACCCATAACAGTATAACTACTTTAACAGTACTTTTTACACGATAAATGCGTTTATTAATTCCTATGGAAGTTTACATCATGCCTCCCATGCCGCCCATACCGCCCATGCCGCCCATGCCTCCCATGCCGGCCATGGGGTTGGCTTCCTTCTCTTGTGGCATATCGCAGATCACGGCTTCGGCGGTCGTCAGCAAAGACGCGACTCCACTGGCGTCGGTCAGCGCCGTCCTCACGACCTTCGTTGGGTCAATGATACCCTTCTCGATCATGTTCACGTATTCGTCGTTCAGAGCGTCGTAGCCGAACTCGGGGCCCAGGTCTTCAACTTTAGCGACGACCACGGATCCATCGATGCCAGCGTTGCGTGCGATCGTCATGCATGGCATTCTGAGGGCCTTCTTGACAATATCAACTCCCGTTGCTTGGTCAGAGTTAACCATTTTCAGTTGCTCGAGGACTGGGATGCACCTGAGAAGGGCAGATCCACCACCGGGAACAATACCTTCCTCGACAGCAGCACGGGTGGCATTTAATGCATCATTGACTCTGTCTTTCTTCTCATTTACCTCAACCTCGCTGGACCCACCAACATGCAATACTGCAACACCGGAAGCTAGTCTAGCCAGACGCTCCTGCAGTTTCTCCTTCTCATATTCCGAGTTTGTCTCTTGAATCTGGTCACGGATCTGTTCCGCTCTCCTGTCAATGTCAGATTTCTTACCCTTGCCCTTCAACAACAGAGTGTCATCCTTGGTGATGATAACCTCGCCAACTTGGCCAAAGTCTGATGCTTGAACATCCTCTATCTTGATGAGGTTGGCATCATCTCCAAAGACTACACCACCTGTGGCGATGGCCATATCGCTGAGGGTGGATTTACGGTTGTCACCAAACCCTGGGGCCTTGACAGCAGCCACTTGAAGACCAATCTTGAGTCTGTTGACTACCAGTGTAGACAGAGCCTCACCATCCACATCTTCAGCGACAATGACAAGGGCCTTCCTCTGCTGGTTGGCTAGCTCCAAGGCAGGGATGATGGTCTGTACATTGCTGATCTTCTTCTCAGAGAAAAGGACTAGAGCATCCTGGAACTCCACCTTGGCACCCTTAGAAGAGTTGATGAAATATGGTGAAATATAACCTCTGTCGAACTTCATACCTTCGATGACCTCCAGCTCGTCGGTGAGGGTTTTACCGTCCTTGACTGTGATCACGCCATCCTTGCCGACCTTCTTCATGGCTTCAGAGATCAGCTGGCCGATAGCCGTGTCACCGTTGGCGGAGATGGTGGCCACTTGCGCGATCTCCTCAGGCGTAGTCACGGGCTTGGACATGCTCTTCAATTTCTCCTTGACGGACTCCACGGCTAACATAACCCCCCGTCTGATCTCAATAGGATTCGCTCCTTTTGAGATTTTCTCGAAGCCCTCCTTGGCGATAGCCCTCGCGAGGACCGTGGCTGTAGTGGTGCCGTCTCCGGCTTCCTCATTTGTGTTGTTCGCCACATTTTGAACCAACTTAGCGCCAATGTTCTGGAACTTGTCTTTGAGTTCGACGCCCTTAGCGACTGTCACACCGTCTTTTGTAATTTTCGGAGAGCCCCAAGACTGCTCCAAAATGACATTTCTGCCCTTCGGACCCATTGTGACTGCGACGGCGTCGGCGAGGATGTCGACGCCCTGAAGCATGAGAGCTCTTACATCAGCCCCGAATCGCACATCTTTTGCGTAAAATCTTGAGAGTTGGTGGGCTTTGTGGATTGAGACAGATTGCCGAACAACACGCGGTAATCGCAGCATTTTAGTATTGATTAGGATAGTATTTCAAAAGAGATCCAAACCTTTATTCTCGAAAATTCTCACCGGGATCGCAAAACGTGATCTTCCACCGGTTGTAGGTTATGAAATACTAATGCGATAAGGACGTTCAAACTTTAAAACTATAGACTGGATATCGATACTGACATTATTATTATAACTCGCGGCACATAAGTTGACCCGAATGAAGTTAGCTTCAGCGGCTTCGCAATACAGGTTTTCATGCGAAACACCTATAGCGGTGCCGCTAGAGCTAACTTCATTAGGTTCAACTTATGCGCCGCGGTCTATAGGTACGAAATATGGTACTTTTTCAAAGTAGGTACCTACATCACAATTTAATTTAATTTAAAAATAATAATTTAATTCATGTCGGGAGTAAGAACATTTTAATATTATTTTGACGTGAATTCAATAAACATTTAGTTTGGCAACTAGCCCTGAAAAAACGTGAACCACAAACATACTACTAAAACTTTAACTTTACTTTTAAAAGTTTAATGTTACTAAAGTGTACAAAATAGTAATATTTATTTTATTGATAACATCCATCCATTCGACGACTACCTTTATTTTAAATTAGGTACATACTGTGTGTGAGTACTATACTAGATAGAACGGTAGTAGCTAGCGTCTAGTAGAAACCTTCTATAGGTACACGCACGCACCACGACTTTTTTACAATAATCCCTGTATTATCATAATGTGTGTCGATAACATTTTATCGATCTCGATATGTTTGTATTGGTACATACCTACACGAAATAAAAAAATCATAGACCAGAAACTCTCTGCCAGAAAAGGACGCCTCTATGGTACATTTCTGCCTTTCTGCTCTCTTTCTTTGGTCTAGCTTTCTGCCTATATTTTATCCTTGTCTTGCATAATGTTGCCAGTACTTCTATGAAGGTTTGTTGTATGAAGATTCAATCCCTTTTGCCCACTTTCTGCCTGTAGACAACTTTCCAAAACTGTGCGACAAACAAGAACAATCAATAAATGTATCCATGAAATTATCATTACTAACTTGAGGAATCGAGAGAGCTTACAAACTTCTTGGGTACCTAGGTACCTAGGTACAAAACTCTTTCTAAAGGCGGCTACTCACGATCAATTTCGTATTCCATCCGTTGATTCATCATGACCTGTGTTTATTTGACAGATTGCGCGGTGGGGAGGCAAATTGACGTCTACTTCCTTATTGTATTATTACTTCAACAATTGAATCGACGGATTGAATACGAAATTGCATCGTGAGTAGCTGCTTAACCAACCCAACCAATAATATTTTCTTGCTTTATCTATGTTGCACTTTGACAAAATTTTGACAGCTTTTGACATATTGTGCGGAATTTCTATTTTTTGTTTGACATTTCATTTCATTTCTTGTTGCACAGCCCAAGCTTGCGAACACGTTTTGAATATCTTAGCAATAAAAACATGCGGTAATTTCGTGGTCGGCTTGCTAACTTGTCCGTTGGTTGCCTGTTAAAAGCAGTCTTACACTGTATATATTTTCAGAGTTTAGTATCGATATTACATAATGGATATACCCAGGTGAGATATCTACTTTTCATCTTATTACTTAGATCCCCCGGCTACTAATTTGCGTGAACGGTAAATGTGGGAGATACAGCGTGTGTGTAAATGATAACTTCTTGTTTTCTGCGGGTGATTACGGAATAAATTTATTACTCTACTATTTTACGGGCAACCTAATATATTTTAGTCAGACAGGTAGACAGTAACTATAGCACATAACTATATTGGTGATACTGATATTATGATAAATTATTATTATGTACATTTTTGTAAGTACTTGTGTTGTTTTTATGAAGATATAACTGAATAAAATAAAGGTACTATTATATGAGATTGATTTAATAATACTGGCCTCAAGATCTTTCCTTATAATTATTTTTTACATATTATGTACATCCTATGAGTGATTATTTAAACCTATTTTATTATAGCTTGCATCCCAGTGCAGAGTCAAGATCACTCATCCCTCCTTGCATCGGTCTATGGTATTTTTAACAGACCCTAACCTTAGCGCCTGTTTCAGAATCGTCAGATAACATTTATCCACAAAATAAATTAGATTTTTTGACAGTTTTTCCATAGAATATCTGTCAAAAGGCCATATTTATTTAGTGGATAAAAGTTGACCACTCTGAAACAGGACAAGTTCTCTTTTGATTCCTGACTATCAAATAGCCCACTAGAAAACATTATTCTGTTGACTTTGATACACACTTTTTCATGTAGTATAGTGTGGAGAAGTATAAATTAGACACTCATGACCTCATGTGCTGATATCATATATTTTATACTAGCTTCCACCCGAACATACTATCGGGATAAAAAGTATCCTATGTGTTAATCCAGGTTATAAACGATCTCTGTGCCAAATTTCATCCAGATGCGTTCAGCCATTCTGACGTGATTGAGTAACAAACATACATCCATCCATAAATCCGTCCAAACTTTCACATTCATAATATTAGTGGGATTAGGGGGATGAACACTTGTTGCTCATTGACTAATTCTTCTGTTGATGTAGCTGATGGAGATCCCTCCATCTCTTTCACTCTAGGGCAGTCTCTTTTACCTCCTAATGCGACATGACAATGACCTCTTTATTCTGACTTGTATAGCTCACTATTGGACATATCTCGTTCGAGAGTAAATTAGACTTAAGCTCGGGTATCTTCGGAGAGCGGTACCGTCATATAGCGGCCGTAATATAGCGGTAAATTACGCCACTAGAATGTTGGCTATGTAAATTACAGTGTCCAATACTGCTCTCTAGGAAACCGCGCGATTTTGTTTAGGTACATAGCCAATGTTCTATTGACGTCATTCACCGCTATATTACGGCCGCTATATGACGGTACCGCTTTCCTAGGAAAACAGGGCTTTACTGTTTTAATTAAAATTTGTATGAGAACATAGACGTGTATGTCAATTGAATATAGTGTATTGCTATTAGTTCTATAAAGTTTATTCTACTGCACAATTCATGTTTTTGTAGCTCTTTAGCGGCTCCAGAGGGTCTCCTGGTGGGCATTGGGAACCCACTGCTGGACATCTCTGCTATAGTAGATGAAGCACTGCTGCAGAAGTATGGCATGAAGCCAGACGATGCCATCCTGGCAGAGGAGAAGCATGTGCCTCTGTACCGGGAGCTGGTAGACAAGTAAGTTATGTAAAGTTCTTGTGTCTGTGGTTGTAAGGGGGCCTCCATAAATTACGTGAGGCATTTATGGGGTGGAGGGGGTCGAGCAAAATCTCACCAAATCTCACGTGGGAGAGAGGGGGGGGGGGGTCTCGGCAAATCTCACGTAATTTTTTCTACCGCAAGAAACAGTGTAAAATTGCAAGAAAACTGGGTTAAATGAAGTTTTTTTTTTAAATAAACTTAACTTTTACTTTTTTTTTGTTAAATTAAGTAAAACATGTTTCTCCTCTAGAATATAGCTTTTGAAGAATCTCACGTGAGATTAGAGGGGGAGGGAGGGGGTCGAGAAAAATCTCACGAAGTCTCACCAAGGGGGGAGGGGGGGTCGAAAAATCTCCAAAATCACCTCACGTAATTTATGGACGTCCCCTAACCAGAGTTGGGCAAAATTTAATTGCGATTAATTAATTGCAAATTGCAGGTGATGTCACAATTAACAATGAATTGTGATTTGTTCGCGATTGACAAACAAATCAAAATTAATTATTAATTGTGACACCACATGCAATTTACAATTCATTAATTGCAATTAAATTTTGCCCAACTCTGGTTGTAACTATTATTTTTATGCTGTATTGCATATAGTATACGTTTTTTAACTGTGTTATAGGTAACTATCTCATTTTAAATATTTACTTAAATGATAAAAAATACTTTAAACAGTTATAACCTTGACGTTAGAAGCACAAAATGTTAAAACCGAAAAGGTTACACAAATAATGTCAAAGCAAACTAAACAAACAGCACACCTATATTCCCGATTGAGTAGGCATAGGTATCCTATAGTGCACCGATATTATCGCTTCCGGCTTTCTCATATCATATCATCAGCAGATTGGCTCTACCATCAGGAGCAAAATCGCAGTAAGAAAAATGTCCTCTAGTCTAGGGTAAGGAGGTTCACTTTGTTATAAAAAAAACAATGTATTCTTGTTATTCAAGATGATGAAGTGATAACCTTGACGCCAGAGGTAAAAGAGGTTAAAAGATTATGCAAATAGAGTTAAACAAACTAAACAAATAAATAATGTGTTTTTATACTTTTTATCCGACTGCGCCAAGCGAGGAGGGTACTGGAGTTTACGTAATTCGCCTATAGTCTGATTTTTAATTAGACAAAGCCAACTGACAGCTGAAAATGTCACTGCTCTATGAATTTGAACCTTATTTGTTCTATTTATATTGAAAAGTGACATAAGCACCTGTCAGCCCACTTCGTCTAATTAAAAATCAGACTATAGGTCTGGGTGTTACTCGTGTTACTAGCGCCCATATTAATATATCGATCTGAAGATAGAGATCAAACTTGAGATATTGTTTTTGACAGATGTTCCATACATTAAACGTCAAAACTACATTTTAAGATCGGTCTCAATTTTGAGATGCATTTATTACTACGAGCCTTACGGCCGAATACTCGTACGCAACTTAAATTTGAGAGCTGCTTAACTTTGACGCGCCATACAAAAAATGACAGTTAACGACGTCTCAAACTACTAAGTAGGACTTAAATATTTAAGCAGCCTTTGAGGATTCGGCCGTTAGTTTGGTAAGAACGCCAATGTTTTACCGAGTTCAAAAAGGACGAGGTTCTCAGTTCGATTGTATGCTGCTTTTTCTTTCAGTTACAATGCGGAGTTCATAGCCGGTGGCAGCGTGCAGAATTCGCTGCGGGTGGCGCAGTGGATCCTCAAGAAGCCGCACATTTGCACCTATTTCGGGTGTGTGGGGAACGACGACTACGCGCAGATTCTGCGCGAGAGAGCCGTGTAAGTCATACACACACCGGCCAACAATCGTACGCAACTCAAATTTGAGAGCTGCTTAATACGCTCACACCGGCAAAAAATCGTACGCAACTCAAATTTGAGAGCTGCTTAATACACACACACACCGGCAAAAAATCTTACGCAACTCAAATTTGAGAGCTGCTTAATACACACACACCGGCAAAAAATCGTACGCAACTCAAATTTGAGAGCTGCTTAATACACTGTTTGAGGCGACATACAAGACGGATTCAAGCTTTCAGTATTCAGCAAAAATACATCTGCCCCAAAATTTAGATTTTTCTTAAATTTTTATCTTAAATAATTTGAATATCCGGTTAAGCATTAGCTGGATCAGATAATAATTCTTAAACCAAGGCCTCTGATAATCGTCAGATAACTTTTATTCACCGAATAAATATAACGTTTTGACAGATATTCCATGGAAGAACTGTCAAACTGCCATAGTTATTTGACGATTCTGAGCCTACATTATAATAAATGCGTAGCCTAAATCAGCCAAATTGCGTTTGGTCAAAACCCGCATTGTTGAATCTGCGTTTAAAGTGGTACAAGTGACGCATTCTCCACTATAGAATTAAATTCTATAAACTTCCAGACTTGCCACGTAATGTAGGTAATTATGGCCAATTAAATAAAACTGGTCATATGCTCGGCGCTCGGCTTGTTAGATCTATTAACCCAGAAGAGGACTATATCAATAAGTATCTTCAGGAATTTCCGAGTTATCACTATTTTAGCTCAAAGCAAAGGTGACTGACATGTGATGTACCAGATCCAATACTTATCTCTCAAGACCTATGATAGATAGTGTCAATCGAGTATGTCAAGAAATGCCGCATTCGCTGAATTGCTATCTTATTGATCTTAAGTGTTCTCTCCACAAATATAGCCCAAGGGTATATTAAATCCTGTTGTTCTCTGGTAATGAATGTAATGATACATATTTACAATGTTAAGTTCAGAGTAGTGATGTTGGATATAGAACGCAACATGGATAGGGTTTGAAGTAAAATAATAGTGTTTCCGCCGAATACTCAAACGCAACTCAAATTTGAGAGCTGCTATCTATACAAAAAAATAAAATTGAAGTATCTGTTTGTAATGTTAAAATAGAAGAGAATTACGAGAAAGCCGACAAACAATAGATAGATTGGAAGAACGCGCAACATCGCAAAATATCTACCACATACGAAGAAAATATCAATAGACATTCCTAGAGGGCTTAAATTTGATGAGCCCGACTAATCCTTAGATTAGATATATGAATGTCATATATTTCGCAAACTATCTTTGCTATTTTATAAAAAACTAGCTGATGCCCGCGGCTTCGCCCACGAGGATGTCGGCTATTTATGTACTAAAACCTTCCTCGAGAACCACTCTATCCATTGGTGAAAACAGCATGAAAACCGCGAACAGACAGACAGACGCAGCGGAGAACTTTATTTTATAATATGTAGTGATATAACAGTAATAGATTTACAAGCAATTATAAATGTTTCTGAATAACGGCGTTTAGAGTATTTTATATCTGACATAACAGGAGATGTTCCATAAAAACGTTTCTCTATTGACTTTCGCCAGCCTGTTACGTAAGTCGGTATTTATTCATCTGACGTGTATTGCATTATTCATAGTACGATAACATTCGCCCTAACCGCCAGAGAACGACATTTTTATCTCAACGCCTTTATCATACAAAGTAATAGGTATATTGAATGACACGATGATGTAAAACTTAGTAGCTATCTTCACAAAGGCTTATGATCCCAAAGATTAAATTTATTTACTGATAAACAATATGGGGCATGAAATATTATATGACGAATGATCAATGTAGAATTTAGCAATGCATAGTTTCGATAACGATAGGTAATTTTAAAACAATGTATCATTTAATAGGCAATTCAAATTACTGTTTATGAATAGGTATGACCTTTGACCCACTTATATCTCTCTCTAGAAGCCGACTCAGGGCGGCCATTCTCAGTGTGCTCCACGGATCCCCGAGGCATCTGCGAGGGTTCCGTCGTTATAATATCAACCTAAGTCCTAAAGAACGAAACACGTTAACCTGTAATTTTATTTTAGGGCACCGCAATATACTGAAACGTTAAACTCGTTTTGAACGCGTGTCTAGTCAAAATTTCCCTTGTCAATTTTGACATAACTCGTGTTTAAGTTTTTGGTAATAATACGATTACTGTTTGACGGTTAAAGTTTAAGAATCACTGATATTGGGAAGAAGTCATCATTTCAGCTAAAAGCCGTCCACTGTTGGACATAGGCCTCCCCCAAGGTTTTTCATTGGACCAATACTTTCCACGATTGGCAGACAGGTTGGCGAGCGCAGTAAAGTTGGTCAGGTTACAGAGAACGCTGCTGCCCATTCTCCGATTTTAGTTTCCTTAGGGGCCATCCATATATTACGTCACACGTAAAGGGGGTCGACGAAATGTGTCATTGTGTGACAAGGAGGTGGGAGGGGTCCTAAGTTTTGTGACGTCACATTTAAAAATCTAATATATCTAAGTATTAAAACCGAAATTTGAATTTTCAACGAAAATTTTTGAAAAATTCTTAAAATTGTAAAAATATTAGACGTCACACAGGGAGGGGGGAGTCTCGCAAATGTGACCAGCTGTGAAAATGGGGGGGGGGGGGGGGCTAAAAATCATGAAATTCGTGTGACCTAATTTATGCATGGCCCCTTACGACACACACGGAAAGAAATGGGGTGCTGATATTCTATCCCGGCACCACACGGGTAAGAAGTAACGCAATGTTTCCCCGGGGTGTTCAGGGCGGACGGCGTGACCGTCCGCTACCAAGTGACGGACGCGGCGCCGACGGGCACGTGCGCGGTGCTGGTGACGGGCACGCACCGCTCGCTGTGCGCCAACCTCGCCGCCGCTGAGAAGTTCACACCCGACCACCTAGCCAAGGAAGAGTGCAAAAAGAGCATCGAAGCTGCCAAGTTCTTTTACGTTTCCGTAAGTAAAAATGTAAAATGTAAAAAAAATGTTACGTCACGACTTTTATCCCCGTTCGGGGGTAGTCAGAGGCTTGAGTGGCCATACACCACCACCTTGAGGAGGTATTAACCAACTCAAAGCCCACGTTTCACCAGATAGTCAGAACCCAACGTGACAGGTGGTGAACCTTGTCGCCGTGTATACAGGACTGACTATTACCTAATCCCGAGGGATAGGTAGGTTTCCTCACGATGTTTTCCCTCACCGTCAGCGAACTGTAAGTGATCCATGAAATATACTTCTTCTCTCTCATCTTCAAAGTCAAAAATACGGAACGAAATGCTTCGGCTGATGGATCGTTCGTTTTCTTACTCCGAAAGTGTTTTGGATTCGATAGTCATGATTTGACGTTTCTTCTTTCGTGGAACCTACCCCGAAAGAATTCGGAATACTTCCGAAACATTTTCGGAGTAGGAAAACGTACCATCTGTCAGCCGAAACATTTCGTTTCGTATTTCGGAGTAGGCGTCCAGTCCAGATCCATTATCGCGCGTCAAAAAAAGGGGGTATTCAATACTCTGAATATTTTTTTTCCTTCCTTTGGCTAAAATAACATGATCAAACCATATGCGAAGGCGTAGCCAGCGAATGGGGGCGAGCAGGGGTGGGGCGCAACATGATAGATAGAAGATAGCATTGAAATTCTGGTTAAACAAATTACATTGTTCTTTTACAAAGAAAATATAAAAAAATACTTTTTTTTATTAAGTTTCTTGTGAATTTCTCGAGTAGAACTTCGTTATGTTTTTTTTTCTAGATTTTCGATTCTCTTGCAGCTGACCCCTTTGGCTACACCGTCTTGTTTCAGTCTGCAGTCATACATATAGGATTGGTGTAATAAGTACTTTACAGCCCCGCAGGTAATGGCTAACGGTAAAACTTGTTAGTATCGATGTTACCAATAACAAAAATATTCGTTAGTGTTGCCACATGCGTGTTTGTTTCCAGGGTTTCTTCGTGACGGTGTCCCCCGAGTCGATCCTGCAGCTGATGCAGCACGCGCACCAGCACGGACACCCCTTCATCATGAACCTGAGCGCGCCCTTCGTCTCGCAGTTTTACAAGGACACGCTACTTAAACTCATCCCCTATGTCGACGTGCTGTTTGGCAATGAAACGGTAAGTTTTTACTAACTCTAGTTTGACTAAGATGTACACACACTGACAATGACTTTATGGAATTGATTTGATGCATCCAGATGCCTCGCCCGAGCACTCGTATTATGTAATTTTTTATAAGCGTTCCGACGTCAAGATGAGTGTTGGAGCGCGGCATGCGCGTGCCCCCCTAGCCAAGTGGCTTCGTCTACGAGCGTTTCTACAAAACGCTACGCTTAAATGTATGGAAATGGCATTACAAGTCGATAAGTAGATCACGTGACTTATGTCATGTAATAGACGAAGTCACTTGGCTAGAGGGACTGATGTAGACATGACCATTGACCCACCCTTTATGCATCGTCTAGGAGACAACTAAGATAAATAACTGTTCAACTGACATATTTTTGTATAACTGTCTGTCAGATATCAGAGCATTATAGTAGATGTTGCATCATTTCAACCAAACCAACAGTAATTTTCCACTCCGAAAAAAATCTCCAATCAATATAGACGTACCAGATTATAATGCTATCCACATATTATGCAACTTTTCCCCTATTTCCAGGAAGTTGAATCCTTCGCGCAAGCATTCGACATACCCGGTAAGAGTATACAAGACATTGCCGTCAAAATGGCGGGTCTCGATAAAGTGAACTCGGACCGGCCACGCGTGGTGGTCATCACTCAGGGTTGTGAGCCAGTTATATTGGTAGAGAATGGTGTGGCTACACTAGTACCAGTCACTAAGTTGTCTAGAGAACAGATTGTTGACACGAATGGTGCTGGTGACGCGTTTGCTGGCGGCTTTCTAAGTCAGATGGTGCTCGGCGCGCCGTATATCACGTGTGTTAAATGTGGGATATACACGGCCGCGCATGTTATACAACACTCTGGGTGCACGTTTAGCGGCGCCAGTGACTTTAAGGCCAGCTAAAAGTTTATTTGAAGGCTTTTTGGTTGAACACACGATGTCTCATTTGCAGAGAGAATGTCTCTTGAGCCTGTTTTTGATAGTCTATTATTAATTTTTTACTGTAGGTAAACCGCAAGCGCGGTACCGCCCCTTAGGTATGCGCGGGTTTACGGCGAGAGCGATGACGGGTGGGGGAGTGGGACGGCGAGAGCGATGAGCCTCCCCGTCTCGCCTCTCGCGTACCTAAGGTGCTATACCGCGCTTGCGATATACCTATAGTAAAATATTTTGTTAACCTTTTTACCTTGTTTCTAGTTAGTATGCTGTCATGCTATTAGCTATGAATAGGCATTTGACTGTTCTTTCAGTTTTTTTTTTTCAACATTTTTAAAACAGGGCCTAAATTCTTATGGATAATGTGATGCAGTATAAATTAAATGCTCAATAATCAGATGTTCAGATCGTGTGTTAAGCTAAAAAGCACTTACGTAGTCGTTATAATGTACGCAGCAAAGCAATAATGTACATATTGTATGTATGTACCAGCAATGTACATATTGTAAGTATGTATGTACCAGCGACGCACAATTATAATAAGTAGGACATTTCACTTGTGATTTTGTCCAAAGATGTGTTTGACGAAATGAATTAGTTTTTTTGTTATCGAATTGAAACTGCGATCTACTATTACCCTCGAATCATAATTTTATATAGCTTATCGTTTGCCACCATTCCAATAGTAGTATTAATTATTGACAAACTTAGTTGCAAGTTTTTGTTTGGAATAAATTTTATTTTCCATGACCTCATCTGCCATGTCTTGTCATTTATCTATGTTTAGATAACTAACAGTACAAAATGTAATAGTATTATGAATAGATCTGATGTCAATTTAATTCTAAATCAATTTTAAGATAAATAGAAACAGAGTTGAGTACATAGATGTGTTATGTAACATTCTTATGTATTCTGCCTGCCCTATTTGTTATATTTATATTCAAAGGACAATGCAAAAATGATGTGACTTCGAAATATTTTCACACATTCTGGATTTTACTATCATTATACAAAGTTGTATGGATGTAGGTTGGCTGTTGGCTACACTATTTGATTTGGTATGACATGTGTTACTTTAGTGGAGAGACAAGTCTTGTTTACTAAGGACCATACAAAGTTATTAGTGTCAATTTAGAACAGGTACAAATAAGTAATACTTATATTTAAGTATGTCCTTACTTTAATAAACTCTTAATTCTTAACACTATTTCTGGCTTAAACTTCAAAAATATGTCACATTTAACTAAAACTAGTATGACACATTAAATTACATAACAAACAAAACATTTTTTATATTTTTTACAATAGGAATGCAAGAACATTTTGTAAGCTTAGAAAATAAGAGTATTACACATTTGTAAAAGATAAGAAATAATTTGTATATAAGTTTCAAAACTAAACTGGCTTTATAATGAAAACTGGACAAAAATATGATGGTTTCTTTTTGGATTTCATAATAATAATATGTCACTTGAATATTTTGGCTGTATCCCAATAATGTTATAATTCTAATAAGTATTTAAAGCTAATATATTTTTTAACATAATAAAATCTGAAGTTAGATCTTTATGCAGTCAAACAATAAACATAAATCTAAGTCACAGACTGACCTGAGTAATGACTGAACTAAGTACATAAAAATAAATCAAATAGGAACATTAAAGAATACTTTTTGATCACATTTGCAATACATATCTGACCACAGAGTTGGGCAAAATTTAATTGCAATTAATTAATTGCTAATTGCAGGTGATGTCACAATTAACAATTATTAGTTGTGATTTGTTCGCGATTGACAAACAAACCAAAATTAATTGTTAATTGTGACACCACATGCAATTTGCAATTAATTAATTGCAATTAAATGTTGCCCAACTCTGTCTGACCATAAGATTATGTTCTACATAATCATGGTCTAACAAATTACAGTATTTTTCAACACAATACTATAACGTACTATATGTACGTCCCAATCGGGAACTCTTTCCTCTTCATCCCCCAACAGCGGCATACATCTGTATAACTCTAATATTATAATCTCCATGGCCCGAAATCGTTTGGAAATACTCCTGGTCTGCCTTTTCAAGCATATCTCACATTTGCAGATGACATACTCAGGGTTTGGAATTGTTCTTATCTTTGGTACCCTGTAAGTTGTATATAGAATGATGTGATGTACTTATGTTTGTAATTGTTGTGGAATAAAGGTGTTTTATTATCATATATGTAAGTTTAATTTTTGTGAATGTGATTGAACATTTCAATGGGACAAAGATTGGATATTAGGTAGGCTCTTACTTGAGAATATCACTGATTTGATGCTCAGTATCATTATGGCCCAAAATGATTAACTTACCGCATTTTTTTTATAATAATCCAATAACTGGGAGGTAAAATAAAATAGTTTTAAATGTTGGTGTCAAATTTCAACATCAAACTTTCTGAACAAAGTTGAGTTTTCATAATAACTTTGTCTAATCTAAACTTAACATTTAGTTATAGGTACGTACTTAGTTTCTGAAAACTTAGTATAAGTAATACAAATATAAAACTTTCACAATTTGCGTAGTTTCAAAAATTCAAGCAAGTAACCGGCTGACCGCGCAAATATTTTATTACATAGAGAAAGAAAGAGACAAACGAAAAGAACAAAAATATCTCTATGTTATGCGCGCTCCAGACGGCTCCGTGATTCACGCCGTAATTTTGCCGCGAAGTCATCGCAGGACGCTCTCATTCACGCCGTGAACAGCCGTGAAAGCCGCGAACCGCGAATGTGGATGGCGTTCGCGGCCGTTCACGGGCTTCGCGCCTGTTCACGCCTCGTTCCCCGTTCATTTGTGCCCGCGTCAAAAGATATGCGAGGAGCGAACCTCCCATGAACGCACACGCATCCACACTCACACGCGTGAAGACAATGTGAAAATATTGTAGGGGCCATCCATAAATTACGTCACACATAAATCCTCCCCCAGGATTGTGTGACAAGGGGGTGGGCGAGGTAGGCTTGTTGAAAAAATTTCGATACATCGATATATTGATATTTTATATATCGATATTATTAGCCGATATATTTTGATTCGATATATCGATATAAAATATTCAATATTGAAATATTTTTTTTGTCAAATTTAATTAAATAGGTAAATAATAGAATTCGAAGCCGTAAAAGATTTCAACGAACGGCAAAAATAGCTGTGTTGTCTATGATAATTACTATTACCTATTGATATTGAGCCAGACTGAACTAAATACATTATTATTTAAAACCGCAAAATCTCTGTAAATTTGGTCAATACCTATATCGATATTTTTAATTGCATATTTCGACGTCCATTCTCGACGAGCGCGCGAACTAAACTGTGCGCGAACGGGTAACAAGGCGTGAATAGGCCCGTGAACGACCGTGAAAGCCATCCACATTCGCGGCTTTCACGGCTGTTCACGGCGTGAATGTACAGGCGCGAAGCTCGTGAACGGCCGCGAAAGCATCCACATTCGCGGTTCGCGGCTATGTGGAGCGCCCTTTATGGTGCGTTCCATTCACTGTTAACTTTGTAATTTTCGTTCATAAATGTCGTTCCACTCGAGCCAACTTGTACTGAAAGTGATCATTATTCATTATTGGCCGTTTTCCGACTGCACGGCACGGCACCGGCACCGGCATGGCGGCATCTTTTTCATTGGTCAGTGACCACTTGTCATTGGTTACTGACCAACGAAAACCCCGCAAATAGCTGTCATTGTGCCGGTGCCGGTGCCGTGCCGTGCAGTCGGAAAACGGCCATTATCTTTTTAACAGTTTTTGCGGACGAAAATAACAAAATTAACAGTGAATGGAACGCACCATTAGAGACAAATACCTACCTACTCTATGGACAAATAAAAAAAAACCGGTCAAGTGCGTGTCGGACTCGCACATACCTCCAGGGTTCCGTACCACCGTAGAATAAAAACGTCAAAATTATCAAGTTTGTTGTATGGGGAGCCCTTTATTTTTAAAATTCTATTTTTAGTATTTGTTGTAGCGGCAACAGAAATACACATTCTGTGAAAATTTCAAATCTCTACTTATTACGGTTCGTGAGATACAGCCCGCTGACAGACGGACGGACAGCGTAGGCTTAGTAATAGGGTCCCGTTGACACCCTTTGGGTACGGAACCCTAAAAAGCAAGCAAAGTGCGAGCGCACCAAGCAGTAAAAAGCCTACTGTCTATGGTGCCAAGAAGTTTAAATTTTGTCGTATTTTTTAGATGAACGATTTTTTATAATCTTTCATCCTTCGTGTTCATCCTCTCTAGCCTGCATAGAAGTTGAATACCATAAGACCTACCTAGACCGCATTGCGGTTAAAAACCGCGTGGTTTTCCCCCGTAATGCTGTAGGTAATCTATGGGATCATATGAATGTATCCGCACTTGCGGTTTTAAAAGTGGCGGGTCAGTCAGTGTTGCCAACTTACGGGTTACCCTCCCAAATTTAGGGGGTAAATAAGTGGGACGGTGGTAACGCTAAATTTTTTTATACGTTTGAACGATTTATAAACAATATAATATTACAGAATACAATTTACTAATTATTATTAATTTATTATTTATATTTTTCTTATATTATTTTCTAGTAATTATAGAAATTTTAGGGGTTTTTGACTTGAGATTTAGATTTTGAGAGTTTCTATCATTGCGGAAATTTATTTGCAGTGCGCGTTAGGTGAAATTTCATACGCGGTAAATAAACGGTGCGGTTGTTATTCGCAATGCGGCCAGGCTCTAAAACAGCAAATTTGCGTACACCCGTAAGAGCCTGGCCGCACTGCGATTAAATTTCCGAAATGATACCATCTCTCAAAAATACTTGTCCCTAAAGCTTAAGTTAAATCCTCCTAAAATCTCTACATTTACTAAAAAATACTATTCAAAAAATATAAATAATAAAGTAATAATAATTAGTTAATAGTATTCTGTAATATTATATTGTTTATGAATCGTTCAAACAAATATTCATTGTTAGCGTTACCACCGTCCCACTTATTTACCCCCTAAATTTGGGAGGGTAACCCGTCAACACTGACTGACCCTACGCCCCCCGCCACCCGCTCCCAACGCAGTTTTATCCGCTATGCGGTGAGCGCTATACAACTTCATAGGTAGTGCACAGAATATTCGCGCGGATTAAAAACGCATCGCGCCGCGTCAAATTTGTATCGAAGCACAGATTTTTTCCTCAGCGCGGATTTAAACCGCAAGTGCGCATAGGTTCATAATAATATGATTCCATAGGACACAGAATTAACGCGGTTTTAACCATGCCGTTTTATTGTAATGAAAGCCTTGCCAATCATAAGAAATTTCGTAATCGATCCTTGTAATAATTGAATCGGCGTATCGCTAGGAAATTGGATAGATCGGGCGATTCCGCCAACTCATCTCGGCCGATTTTGGATTTCTTCCATGATTTGTTCTCTGTTTACGCCGTCCATGGAATTATTAAATTTGTCTATGGCCCCGTAGAAAAAAGCATAGACAATATTTTAATTAAAATGGCAATACAAGCAGGATATCAAAAATATTTTTTATCAAGGCAATCTGATTGATAGCCATTTTGAAGAGTCTTTGTTGGTGTTTTGTGAATGTTTTCAAGTAAATTTTGTATTATTTCTATGATATGAAAGTGCTTTCAATACATGAAATTAATTGTCATAATCAAAACCTTATATTGGGATACTACACAATAGCGAGTTGTTTGTTTGTTGAATGCGCATTGTGAAAAAAAAAACCGGAATGAACACAGCCGTATTTTAGTTTCGTAAAAAAATCCACATCTTATAAACATTATTACTGTGACAGTGAAAAACTTTCTTGCGACTAATACCGTCAATAAGTTCAGTCGTATCTTGAAACGGTCGTTATTATTTACCTACGTCGCGTGTTTTGTTCGCTACGTAAAATTTAGATCGCCACAAGATGGCGGCCGTTGGATGCTCGCTCCGCCGAATCCCGCTCGCGGGGTCCGATGTGTCATCGGATTGCGAGGGCTTCTGTGACATGCTGTAAACCGGCGTCTCGCGCGGCCGTTATCGCCGGCCTCATACGGCGGGGTTCCATTTCGTAAAATGGAATTTCGCTCGAGGCGCCAAAATGCGACGGGTGTTGACATAAATGCAATACCGTACCGTTACTCAGGCGGCTGTACGTAATACCTAATCATCGACGAAGATGTCCGAGCCGGACGACGTCGACAAAGACGTGTGGAAGCGATGGTTCCTGGAAGCGATACACAAGATACGCTCGCAGAAACAGCGGCCGAGCGTGGAGCGAATATGTCACGCTATCAGACAGCATCACAATTATCACGAGGATGTGGTGTCGGAGCGTCTGGAGCGGGCGGTGCGCGAGGGAGCCGTGGTGAAAGTGTATAACAAGGGTCAGAGCTCGTACAAGGATCCGGGAGGGCTCCAAAGCAAGACTCTGAGGTTAGCGCCCGATGTGGACGTTTCGCGGGCAGTGGCGAAGGCAGTGCGCGAATTAGGGGAGCGCGATGGCTCCACATTGAAGACTATTGAGAGACATTTGCACCAAGCATACCAAGTGACTGTGGAACCTGATGTGGACGTGCGCGGTGTGCTGAGGGCGGGGGCGAAGCGCGCCGTGGCGAGGGGTCTGCTCACGCACCACGCGGGGGCTTACAAGGCCACAAACAGACCTCTTACCACATCTTCAGAGCGAAATTCAAAGGCAAGAAAGCATCTGCAGGATTCCCCCGAGAAGGTATATTGTTTGATTGATAGGCATGATACATTATAGATGTTGTTTTTCAGTTCAGCATGCAGATTGAAAGTTGTTATCAAAATATCTGTTTTGTTGCATAGTTTGTAAACAAGTAAACAATAACAAATGTGCTGATAATGTCTAGAGATCCAATTGGTAGATGTTTAGAATAATGTTGGAATTCAGATTTTATAAGAATTAGCATGTTTAGACTAAGTTAAAATGGTGTAACATCCCTCCTTTGTGTCCAGTTAAAGTTTTGCATGATGCATGTAACTTGAAATGAATTTAGTGTGACATGGCTAGTAGAAATAAAAAATGTTTGTATAATGTCTACTCTAAATTAGATTATATTTCATCTCTAATAGGGTTCAGGAAACATTCCTACCAATTGTGTCTACAAGTAAATATTGCTCTCTTGCTCATACATTATAGCCATGACAAGGATAGCTATACATTTACTTTTAAAGAATTAGTGCCTAAAATGGCATGAATTCTATAAAAAAGTACATTAAAATAAATATGAAAGAAGTGGAAAGTTGTTGAGAAGAAGTTATTCCATGCCTCCATTATTAATGTCATTCTATATTTAGTTCCTGGTATTCATCTCGGCTTACTACATAGGGTGGGGCCACCCATTGATCAGGTGCCTATCATCACATGTTATGACTATTTATAAACTAGTTCCATGTTTAGGATATTGATATTACCATATTTAGAAAACCAGACCATGTTTAACATAACTGAATTAAGGTTTGATTTCTATTGAAGAATTTTAATATACTAAGGACATTTTATTTATTCTACAAATAAATTTGATGCTTTGAATATCCGTCAAATCTTTAAATTTATATGATGAATATAAGTTATCATCATATTCTGAAACGGGCCCTTATAATGATACTCATATTAAATGTACATATTATTAATTATTGAAGTTAAGTTGACCCAATTTCTGTTTAAGTTTATTCTCAAATGTGTCTAGTTTCAATACTTTCCTAATTTTGAACTTTAAGCATATTTGGGACATATTGGTGTATTTGGGACATTCTTCTTATGACAGTTTTTCGGGGGACCTTGTTGTCAACATTTCTCTTTGACACCGAGGTCCCACGGAAAACGGTCAGACGAAGAATGACACTTTTAATCCCACTATTGGGCATAGAATGCTAGCCTTATATTTCTGAAGACTCGGTGATTATTTGTTGATACTGAAACATGGTTTTAACTTAGTATCATCACATGATTATGAAGAGACATTTGAATATTAAAGAAACAGTTATTCAAACAACACCCACACTCAGCACACAACACAATAGTTAGACCTTTCTATTAAACTTTCAATATTGTAAACAATAAGTCTGAAATTCAGTCATTGTCATTGCTATCTACATAAAATTGCATGTTGGCAACATTAAATAATCCAAATAATAATGTGTCTTACCGAATACTTCCTATATTAAAAACAATGATAGATAATATAGTATTAAGGAGCACAGATAGTTCATGACTAATAATACATTCTGTTGAGTCGCGAGGTTGATAACCTGGCAAATAACGTTCAAGGTTTTATACACTTATGACAAAAACATTTTTTCAACATACTACCTCTCAGTTTTGCATACTTGTGTTTTTTTTAAATTGATTCATATCAGGATTTCGTGCAGGCCACTTGAGTAATGTTTGTTTGTTTTGGTTCATGTGGGAATCAGTCTTTTGAGCTATGCTGTAGTTGAGGAAAATTTTATATTTCATTAAAAATAGTTAGCTATACTTTGTCATCTTTAAAACTTGGAGAAAGATAATACCTAAAAAAATTTAGTTCGATTTTGTTGATGCAATAGTTTTTCACGTCACAATTAATGATAATGATGTAAGCATCTATAGGCTACGGTAACTGCTTAACATCAGGCGGGCCGTACGCTTTTTAGCCTCCGCAATCCAATAAAAAAAAAGATTTTCGTCATTTTCGCAAAAAATGTGGGTGGGGTGCGCTCTCGACCAATCCAGACAGCGAAAATGCTCGGCCGGGAAGCGGGGCCTTAAAAGACATAGTTTATTTGTGTTGTGACAAAATTAATATTTTATAACTAGGATTTCAATAGTAGTATAAGAGCATAATAAACAGATAGACATGGGCATATTAATGGAGAGAATCCGAAAAGCCAATGATTGTGGAATGTAGATTGGCAGTGAGTCATTTTGGTTGCAGAAAAACATTCTGAAGTAATTTCTTAGTCATCCAGTAACAGTTTTCTCAGAAGTTATTGGAAATTCAATGCCTAAAGCTATATCCTTGTAGGCTATTATATCCCAAATATTACTCACTAAGTATTTGAGTCCTTCAAGAGCCTGTGACATCACCACCATAGGTTAGCATGTGTGCAACAGAGAAAAAGCGCGACCTCCCTCTATTGTAATAAGTATAAGATGCCCCTCTCCCATGTCTATTTCTAGCAAACCAATAGCGAATATAGTAATTAGGGGGCGTCCATAAATTACGTGAGGTGATTTTTTAGATTTTCTGACCCCCCCCTCCCCCCTTGGTGAGATGTCGTGAGATTTAGCTCGACCCCCTCCCTACCCCTCTAATCTCACGTGAGATTTTTCAAAAGCTATATTATAGAGGAGAAACATGTTTTACTTTATTGTTTCTTAGTTTAGTTTTCTTGCAATTTTGCACTGTATCTTGTGGTAAAAAAAATTTACGTGAGATTTGCCGAGACCCCCCCTTTCCCCCACATAATTTATGGACGCTCCCTTAAGGTATGTATGCATTGTCACAGAAGCAGATTCAGGGCGGAGTGGCGGTGTGCGTCGAGTGCCTCGGGACCGATGTGCGGAACCGGCTGGGCGCGGCGGAGGCGCTCATCTGCTGCCACCAGTGCAAGTCCTACGCCCACCCCACCTGCCTCAACCTGCTCGACCAAACCACACTCAGTGTCATAAAGGTTAGTTCCGAAGCGCTTCTGTGGTAGGATCGGTCAACAGATAGATGTAGTACTATAAGAAAAAGTGGCAGTTGCCATTCTTGTCACATTATTTTGCAGACTTACATACATGCCCATAGGGCGCTTAGCCACGGTGGCGCTACTGTGGCGTTTTGTTATAGTGATCAACCCTCTGATTGGTTGGTTGATATTGACTGAACAATCAGCAGCCGATCAGCCGGCGGGCTGACCAATCAGAGAGCCGATCACTATAGTAGCTCAAAAGGCAATTGGCTAAGCGACTTACGGCCAAATACTCGTACGCAACTTAATTTGAGAGCTGCTTAACTTTGCGCGCTATACAAAAAAATACAGTTAACGACGTCTCAACCTGCTAAGAGGGACTTAAATATAAATAAATAGCCTTGAATATTAGGCCGTTAGAGCCCCAGCCTTGTTTTTCGAATCTATGAGGTACCCTTATTAACTAATTTTATTAAGGAAGTTCTTATAGTGGTATCGGTGATGTGGGGTGTACAGGGCGGGCAGGTTAATTTGATCGTGTCGTCTTGTTCGCAGTCGTCCCGGTGGTCGTGCGGCGAGTGCGCGTGGTGCGCGGTGTGCAGCGCGGCGGGGGCGGGGGCGGCGGCGGCGGGGGCGGGCGGCGAGTGGGCCGCGCGCTGCGCCGCCTGCAGCAGCCACGCGCACGCGCGCTGCGCCCCCCTCCCCTGGCGCTGCCCCGACTGCGCGCATCTAGCGCACAACAACAAGCGGTGAGACACATGCCCTTGTATCTGCTACCGTAACTACCTACAGTCAGGACCATGAAGCAAATAGAGGGTGGAGATGTTCTTATTAGATTTCGGGATGTTCGCGGGTGACGGGGTGTTAGATAACGACTACTTTTCAATTTTCTATCTACCGGTCAATAGCAAAACTACTCGCTCCGTTCTGTGTCGATGTTAGTACGTAGTTTAACTTTTCACACTAGATGTCACTAAGTGTAGGATGGTAAAAGAGACGTACAAAGGCTGGTCATCTAGTGTCGTGGTGCGTGGTGGATGCGAAAGTTGGCAAGACATCTGCACAGGGCGAACGCCGACAGCATACTGACTTAAGCCACGCCTACGCCAGGGGCCTAGTGGAGTCATGGGGCCCGGTTGCTTAGACCAAGTCCTCTTACCGTCTTATTCATACAAATTTGGACCCAGTTACATCTCCTTTACACAGCGTTTGTAGGACGAAGGCGTAAAATCGTTATTCATAGAGTCTAAAATGCATTTTATCTTATCTGTTACCAAGCCAGTTGCAAGTAGCCCAGATTTACAATAGCCTGGGGGCATCTTTAATCCTTGTGTAACAAAGAAGTTCGTGAATAAGGTACTTAGTCTTTTGTCTATGGTCAGGACAAACTTTAACCATGATCTGTTGTTTTCCATGTAGGACGCCGAGTGCTGGTACGCCGCGCGGCAGGAAGCCGCGCACGCCGCGGCGGCCGGACTCCGACGACGAGCCCTCCGACGGTAACGCCCCGCGCCCCCCGCCCGAACAGAGAATGTCGCGGGAGAAACAAAAGTTTTTCAGATACTCGGCGTTCAACCTGGTGAAGCGACGCCGCCGCGACTCGGCCGAGTGGGAGGGCTGGGGCGGCGGCGTGCGCGTCACCAGGGTGCGGCGGCTCGAGCGCCTGGAGCTGCGGCTCGAGCGCCGCCCTGCCTCGCCCGCCTCCACCCGCTCCACGCGCTCCACGCGCTCCACCCGCTCCACTCGCTCCACCCGCTCCACTCGCTCGTCGGCCGAGCGCGCGCTCGAGTCGCCGGCCGAGCTCGCGTCCCCCGCATCCCCCGCGTCCCCCGGCTCGCCGGACGCGTCGTCCGACGAGTCGCGCGTCCCGCTCGCGCCCGCGTACGTGTCCACCGTGTTCGAGCGGCTCGCCGCCGACTCGGGTCCCGGCGGCGTGTGGGGCTTCGCGGCCGAGGCGCAGAAACAGCGCCCGCAGCCGCGCTCGCCGCCGCCGCCAGCCGCCCCCACCCCCGCCCCCGCACCGCCTTCGCCCGCGCCCGCGCCGCGCGCCGAGCCCGCGCACCGCCGCGCCGCGCGCCGCCGCAGCCGCTGCGGCGAGCGCCTGCTCACCACCCTGTTCGACGGCCTCTCGGAGTTCTACTCGGTGCGGACGGCGTCGCGCTCGCAGTCTCGGCCGCGGGCCGCGTCGCGCGCGGCGGCGGCGCCGGCTCCGCCGCGCGAGCCGCAGCGGGACGCGAGCGTGCTGAAGGAGACCAGGAGCACGTTCCGGCGCTACCAGGCGGCGCTGCGGCGCGAGCGCAGCGAGTCGCGCGGCCGCCGGCGCAGCCCGAGCGCGCGCCGGAGCCCCGCGCGTAGAGAGGTAGAGCGCGAGCGGCCGCTAGACAGAGAGCCGCGGCTGTCGGCGTCGCAGCTGGTTAGGACCGCGGCGGCGGGCAAGCATCGGACCGTCTCCGAGGACGCTGAGAAACTGTACCGCGGATTAGCTTTGGCGGGCCGGCAGGGCTGCGTCGCGAGGCCGGCCACCAATCAGACGGGTAAGATCGGTTCGTGAGGTGCGGTGAAAGTGTCGTGGTGGATCTGATCGCTCGCTCTGATTGATGGCCGGCGCTCCGCAGTCGCGTGGTTGTTTGTTCGGAACGCTCCGTTCGGTTGGGGTGAGTGAGCCGCGCGCTCTCGGTTCGTATCGCTAGCTGGTCCGCGGGCGGCGCGCGCGGCCGCCGCGAGTGACGTCACTCGTGGCGCGGCAGTATCCACACATACACTTTCGCCCGCGCCTCGGCCGCGCGCGGCGGCGGCGGCCGCTGGCGCCGCGCGCTGCCGCCGCCGCCGCCGCGTGCGACACTACATCGACAAGCTTCCCTTTCTTCGCCGTGTCCTATTCCTTGTTCTGTTTCTCATAGATGTATCTGCCATTTCTAACGATTTTGTGCTGAATTAGTTATAAGTTGTTTTCACTGATAATGTGTATTTATGTTTCTTTAATCTCTATTGGCTTAGTCTTTGAAATATGATGTGTTTAATGTGTTTTTCGGAATTCAGACGTCAGTTAGTAGAGGTAGTTATTTCATGTCATGGGTGCTTGTACTTCAAATGTCTTAAATTTCCTTGATTACATCACATCAAGCACATTCGGTGGAATCACTAGCATCAGTATGACTTAAAATGTTCTGTATATGACAAGTCTTCTTGAATTAATCATTTAATATTCTCCACTCGCTACCCCCTGCGTGTCTTCGACCAGTTATAGAAGTTCCGGTGTGTTGTTCAGAGGGCAAACGGCTGCCGGCGGGCGTGACGGAAGCGGACGCGGAGTTGTTCAGCCAGGCGCGCGGCGCGGCGGGCGCGGAGCCCGAGCCGGCCGCCCCTGCGCCGCCCGCGCCCCCCGCCGCCGCCCCCGCGCCCCTCGCGCCGGGCACAACCCCCGCAACCCCCGCCCCCGCCGCGCCCGCCGCGCCCGCGCCGCCCCCGCGCTGCCCCTCCGCCATCGAGTTCGGCCAGTGGGAGATCGACACCTGGTACTCGAGCCCCTTCCCCCAGGAGTATGCCAGGTCAGTATTGTTGCAGTATATGGATAGAGTTAGAATGTGCTATTAACATATCTAACATATCTACGTAATTTATGGATGGCACCTAATGTGCTAGGAATATCGCCCTCGTATTGATATTAAAATTAATTGTGACCTTTTAAATTCACACCGCATAACAGAACACTAGAAATAACGTGTGATGATTTTCATTCTTCCTATTCCAGATTACCCAAATTGTTCCTTTGCGAGTTCTGCCTGAAGTACGCGAAGAGTCGAGCGGTGCTGATGCGGCACCTCGACAAGTGCCTGTGGCGGCACCCGCCCGCCACCGAGATCTACCGCTGCGGCGACATCTCCGTGTTCGAGGTGGACGGCAACGCCAACAAGATCTACTGCCAGAACCTCTGCCTGCTCGCCAAGCTGTTCCTCGACCACAAGACGCTCTACTACGACGTCGAGCCCTTCCTCTTCTACGTGCTGACCAAAAACGACGGCAAAGGGTGCCACCTAGTCGGCTACTTCTCCAAAGAAAAGCATTGCCAGCAGAAGTACAATGTTTCCTGCATTATGACGATGCCGCAGTACCAGCGGCAGGGCTTCGGCAGATTTCTCATCCATTTTAGTGAGTGGTGGAATCTCTTTTACATATCTATTCAATAATTTGTCTACTATACTTCGTAATTTTCGGTTCTATGACGCGAATATTAACAATGTATTTTGTCTTTCCCAGGTTATTTACTTTCAAAAGAAGAGGGACAGCCGGGAACACCAGAAAAACCGTTGTCAGACCTCGGGAGGGTTTCGTATCATGCGTATTGGAAGTCTGTCATCCTCGAATACCTCCATGACCATAAAGACAGGCCTTTCACGTTCGAAGACATCGCGCACACGACGGGGATGCACATGAACGACATCGCCGTCACGTTCCAGCTGCTCGGCTTCGTCAGATACATCCCCAACGACGAGTCCACGAAACTAGGGCTCTGCATAGACTGGAGTAGAGTCGACAGTCACGTGAAGAAACTTAGAAGTAAACCTCGGCTGGAGATCGATCCCGAGTGTCTGAGATGGACGCCGCTGCTGGCGCCGACCGTGAACCCCTTCCGATCACCGGAGGAAGCTTCCGCCGACCAGGACACTGAGAACGAGACGGAACCTAAAACGGAAAGCGAAGACACCGCCACCGAACCCGAGACCCCGGTGGCCAAACCGGAACCCAAAGCGAAAGCTAAACCAGAGGTCGAGACTCCCGAAGTGCCCGTGGAAGTGACGTCGTCGGGCCGGCGCCGGACCAGGCCGCTCAAGTACAGCGAGACCACCTACCAGACCACGCCAACACTCGGCGACGCCACACGCAAAAGGAAGCGGGAACTCACCAGAAACATATCGGAAACAAATCACGAAGAAGATAAAAGCAAAGAGGACGAGACGCCCCGAAGACAGAGAAGCAAAAGTGTCGCGAGAAGATCGTCCAGAGTCACTCAGAACGATGTTGTCGAGGAAACTCCGCAGCGGAGTAGACGACAGAGCGTCAAAGAGGCGGCCTACGCTTCCGACAGTCAGGACAGCCAAGAGAGTATGGATATGGACGCGCTCACGCCCGCAACCGACTCGGTCAAGCCCAAAGCGAAGCGAAAAATGCCGTGGCGAGGCCGACACAAGAAACGGCAAAAGGTCAACAAAACTACCTCGAGAGCCGCGTCACCCGTCGCGAAGAAGGCAAAACTCGATGCGGAGGAAAAAGAGGAAGCAAATGACTACAAAACGGATGATTCGATGGCGGAGGCCGATCAGCCCGCGACCGTTGAAGACCACAAACTATCTCCAAAGAATACCATCGAAGAGAAGTCTCAGGAGAAGAGTAAAAACTCTGAAGCTAGTTCGGAAGATTCCTCGGGAGAAGCAGACGACGAGATGGACGTCGAGGAAGGCGAGGAGGGCAAGGGCGCCAGCAAACCGGCGTCCCCCAGACAAGTGGAAGAGAACAGCACGGACCACCACACCAGCGACATGGAGCTAGACAGCATTCACATGGACTCGCCCAAGTCCGTCGCTGAGAAAAACCAGGTCATCAACGAGGCCGCCGACACCCCTGACAATACTGCTGGTGACAGGCCGGAACAAACTCCCGAGACCGCTGACGAACATACAAATACTGTAACAAATGACCAGAATGAGGATAAAGTGCCTGAAACTAAGAACGGAGAGATACAGTCGCCCTCCAAACCAGTTTTGGATGATAAGGACACGATAATAATATCAGAATCGGACGACAACAACAGCCAGAGCTGCCCGCTGCCGTCTCCGAAACCTAACTCAGTGGCCCCAGTCCAGCAGAACAATGAGAATAAACCTAAGGAGGTCGAAGAAAAAGAGAGTCCATCTAAAGTTATTCCTGTAGTTTCGACAGAGAACGCGCAGATCGTTGTTGACGCTAAAGTTCAGGAAGACGTCAATCCCATTAGGCCTGCGGTAGACCTCATTGTTCCAAAAATACATCAGATTGAAACAATCGTTGTTGAAGCAGAATCCGATAATGGGCATTCCCCGCAATCTGGCATTTCGCCAAAGAAACATGACAAATCAGTTATCAACGAATCGCCGAAGCCGAGGAAATCGCCCGAACGGGCGTCCGCGGACGTCATGTGCGATCAGAAAAAGTGCGAAGTTAGAAAAGAAACCGTCATACAGCATCAGAATATGGACGAAGCGAAAAGCGTAGACAAAAAATCGCCGAACAAAATCGAATCCATCATTCAAAACTTGGATCCTCATAGAGATTTGTCCAATATAAAGAAGCAGGACCCTCCTAAAATAGATAGTTTTACTGAAATTGATATTAGGAATAAATTTATTAATCCAATTGTAAGTAAAGAGAGCGACATCTCCTTTCGGAATGACATGCTAAATACTCGGAAAGACGAAATTGTGATAACTAGGAGCGTAATGGACCCGATGGCGATGCAGAACTTTCAGAATCCGGTGGTGAATTCTATGACAATACAACAGATTAATTCCGCTCAACATTCGTTTCTGAACCACAGAGCGAACGTTAGTAAGGAGTCGCAGGCCGTGCAGACTGACAAAGTTCTCGCGAAGACGAGCGAGCACAACCGCACCGTGAACCTGTTAGACTCGACTCCCGTTATAAGCAAAAACACCAAACTCGAAGTGCCTCATCCGATATCCTCCCCGGTCATAAATCCAGTCATACCTAAAGTGCCGAACGTGACTGACATTAATTTTTTACCTAGGTGTCAAAGCGCTAACGCAGCGGTCAGTCTAGGTTTGGAAAGGTCCGATTTAGAAGTTAGTTTCGCTAATAGCAACGCGATGCAAAACTCTTTGGCGGGATCTATGAACATGATCCACACCAATGCTCATATAGAAAAGAACGATCCTAATCAGAAGCCTAGAGAGAAGAGCAAGTTGCGTGACGTCAGAGTAAATTCGGCTCACAGTAAACTCGAGAAGAGCGATAAGAAAACCAAAAACGATACACCGAGAAGCACGCCCGAGCCGAAGATGTTTTTTCCGGAACAAAATACAAACGCGAGAAAGCCAGAAACGTCCGTCCCAATAAACGTAATAAACTCTGTGCCGGTCACGAGTAAAGTGGAAACCAAAACTACCAACGAAGCGCCCAAGAAGCAAGATTTTTTTAAGAAGGAGAAATCTAACGCGTCCAAGTGCGAAACCAAGAACGCGTCAATGAAACACGACAAAAGTTGCGCGGCGCAGCTGAATCTGAAAGCGGACCAGAACGATTTGAATAAAATGATGCCCAAATTCAAATACGACAATGAATTGGTACCTAAAGCGGATTACGCGATGAACCAAATCCCGAACTACCACACGACGCACGGACAGTACCAGTGGCCGCCCTGGGACACCACCAGGCTCCAGAGCACGTGGGAACACAATAGATTTTTGGATAACATGAAAAGTAGCGTCACCGATAACAAAAACTATCTGGATAAACTACCAGGTTTTAATATTTCCCATTTGGACCAAATGCAAAAATCTCCGCAGAAATTGATGCCGAAGTATGACCAGCTCGCGTACGGCGCGCTCAGCGGCAGCATATACGCCACGACGGGGCTGCCACACTTTAAAGACGCGAAGACGCCCACGTCCAAAGCGGAGTTTTCACAGAAGAACGAGTGCAAGCCGTCCAAGCAGTCGAAGACTACGACCGCCTGCCAGACTCAGTGCGAGCCGAAGAAATCTCAATCTCAGAACAACGCCGAGCACATGAAGCAGATGATGCAGCGGCAGGTGAGCAAACAGCAGCAGGAAGCGGCGACCAGCTGCGCCGAGTACCGGCAGCAGAGTCCGCACGTGATGACGTCACCCGGCTGCAAAACGCCCTTCAACCAGAACGGGCCCTGCGGTCAAGAGAAGACTGACATCGAGAAGAAGTCTCGGCAGCACAAAAAAGAGGAGTCGCCCAAGGACACGGGCAAGGAGGAGTTGTGCGAGGCGGTGAGCCCGGCGCTGCAGTCGATGGGCGTGTACACGCCGGACTCGACCAGCAACTCGGTGCACTCGGTGCAGTACCCCGCGTGCGAGCTGGACGTGAGCCAGCTGGGCCTGGAGTCGCCCACCAGCATCGGCTCGGACCTGGCCTCGCCCTGCTCCATGATGCACATGCACACGCCCAGCCCGCAGTACTCCTCTATACACATACCCTCCATCATGACGCAGCCCAATCAGGCGCCGAAGCAGCAGAAAATCAACAATAGAAATAGGTGAGCTTTTTTGTATTTTTTTGTTTTTGTTGAATGAAAGTTGCGGGCTCGATGCCCGCCATGGACCAATTTCGGAAATGGCAGTTTTGTAATTTGTCCTGGTCTGGGTGTCCCAGTCTACAGTTTGGGAGCCATAGTAAAAGTATTGCTTAGTTTTGAACCATACAGTTGGTGCAATAGTCTGGCGATATTTATTATTATTTAGTTGAGATCTTTTTCTAATCAGTATCAGCAGAAATGAATTGCTATATGAACAGAACATGACCTGGGCAACTCATGTCTGCTTTGATTCAATTAGATTCATATAGGATAACCTATCGAACGATAGGAATATCGCTAAATGATATCAAGTGCCCATAGTTTCAAAGATCCGAGATTTTGTAACAATAATATTCAGAGTTTATCGCCTTCTTTTTTAAAGGATTGATAATTCAGTAGTGCGAAAAATGTTTGTGTCGTTTTTAAAGTAAATGTAAATATTTACGTGAATAAAAAATCAAGAGTATTTATATTCCTTCCGTATATTCGTGCGAAACATTAGCTTGTGGTACGTTGTTGTGTAATGAGACTGCAATGATGGGAATGTGTTTGCAGGAACAGCGGCGCGCACGGCAACAGCGGCGGCGGGGGCGGGGGCGGCGCGCACGGGGGCGGCGGCGGCGGCGGCGGGGGCGCGGAGGGCAAGGGCGCGGGGGCGGCGCTGCGCGCGGCGCCCGCCGCCACGCCGCCCGCCCCGCGACACCGCGCCACGCCGCCCGCCCACCAGCCGCACGGTAACAATACTACACATTACACATGCTTGCTTTCTGACGCTACCTTCCCTACGAACGGACGATTCCGTTACTAAAATATCGGAGGATCAATGGTCATGTTCGACCGAATCGCTACCAGTCGTGACAGCCAATTGTATAATAACTGCATTTATTGACTACTATGATAAAATACAAGGCGGTACACAGCGCATATGACCGGGACATTTGGAACGGCATCAGCAATAGTCGCGATCCTCAGAATTGAGGGAACGAGGAAGAAGATGATAAAATAAACTACCATTGTGCGTTTTGATCATGGACCAGGGGGCTTACCACGACCTCTTATCGCGATTCAATTATAGGAACGTTTTAACGATTCAGCAACTTTTTGTGCGATGACGTACCTTATTGTCATGACAATAAGAAACGTCAAGTCACTGAAACGTTAAAACAATACTGCTATAAGAGGTGGTGGTAGGGACCCAGGTCTTTACTCTATGATTTTGATACTGCCACACAAAAGATACGTCGTACACCTGTCATCATATTTATTTTTTAACATACTCAAATGCTGCATAAACCACTTTGTTAACCGTCAATCTTATTTGTTACTGAAACCCCCGATCTATTGTGTGGTACCCAATTTAAGTTGTATAATATACTGAGTGAAATCGAAATCGTGGGCAATATTTTAAACAATAACCCTACATATGATTCAGAATATTTTGGTAAAATAAATAAAAAAAAACTATTGATAAAAAATATTGCTCGAGTAAGCAACTAAGCAAACCATTTAACTGTTATGGACAATATTTTTTTATCAATTGATTTGTAGATTAATATTTCTTAATATTCTGAATCGTGTGTAGAATCACCGTTTAAAATGTTGCCCACGATTTCGATTTCACCCAGTAGAAGTTGTGTTTTGCGAATGATGTTCTAATGTTGATGATATCCGGGCAGCCGGCGGCAGCGTGATGCAGGCGGGCGGCGGCGGCGGCGGGTACCAGGGCGGGTACCTGTCGTTCCAGCAGCAGCAGCAGTACCACGGCGGCGGCTGGCCGCCCTCCTGCTCGCTCGCCAAGCTGCAGCAGATGGCGGACGCGCCGCAGCACCACCCGCCGCACCAGGTACGCGTCCCTATACCTTGCCGAATCTAACCGCTAACGCTACGTGTCAAGCGACATCTCAATTTATCTAAAGTCGATGAGAAAACAAGAGGGAACTGTAGATGTGCTATCAATGCGACAAAACCATGGACCAATTACTAAGGGGACTGGCCCTAAGTAACTCGGCCGAGTGGTCGGCCTAGTACTAACATCGACATAAAACGAAGCGAGCAGTTCAACTATTTACCGGTAGATAGAACAATGAAAATGAAAAATCAATGACCACGTTTTTTTTCATACATATATCTAATAAGGGCACCTCTTTCTTTAGTCCTTACTCTGTGGACAAAACTTTATCAAATGGATTTTGACCCGCTGTGTCACTCCATCCCTTTCAAAATTCATAGAGCATATGAGTCGCTCATATCTAGCTGCAATCACTGATCGGTAGACGATCGGGGGTTAAGCAACGCTTAACGAGGTCAGGCAGAGATGGGTGACCATTTAGTGGCATTTGTACAGGGCGTCTCCGTGCTTCGGAGGGCACGTAAAACGTCGGTCCCGGTTGTTGTCATCTAGGCAGCAGTCGTTAAGCCTTGTCAGAGGCCTTCAGGCGGCTTGAACAACTCTGAAACTAGGTTGGCCTAACCATCGATAAGAAGAAGAGAACATTCATAGGAGAGAATAGGATTTTTTGTCATGTCAGACTGACAGCCCCCGACTGAGACGGAGCGTCTATTAGAGCTAAAGCGCTTGGCAATTAATAATTATATGTGTAAATGAAATTACTTGATGTTCAATGTTTACATTCCGTTTGTCTCGTAGAACATAGAGTGTTGTTTCGTACAGTACGCGCAGCAGGCGAGCACGCCGCCGGCGGCCGCGGCCGCGGGCCACTACCACGCCGCCAAGTACTACGCGCCGCCGCACAACCAGCTCGACGCGCCCAGGAACGCTAGGAACACATCCAGTAAGCAAATAATCACATTATTATCAGTCCTTTTTAAGTACCCCCACTGACTTCTCAAGACCGATGTGCTCTAGTATTGGTTATTGACGTTTGGGGGCGTTTATAAATTACGTGAGGTGATTTTTCGGCCCCCCTCCCCCCTTGGTGAGATGTGGCTCGACCCCCTCCTTCCCCCACTATCCTCACGTGAGATTTTTCAAAAGCCATATTTTAGCGGAGAAATATGTTTTACTTACTTTAACCCCAATTTCTCGCAATTTTACCTTATTTCTTGCGGAAAAAAAATACGTGATATTTGCCGAGACCCACCCCACCCACGTGAGATTTGGTGAGTTTCGGCTTAAACCCCATCTCCCCCCCCCTAAACGCCCCACGTAATTTACTGACGCCCCCTTTGTTGTAATAACACGCTTGGTATCTGTTCGCAGGCAACTTGAGCGCAATGCAGCACATGCAGATGGCTCCCGGGTCGCGCATGTCGCCGAACCTGAACACGCACATCATCAGCCAGTACGGGCTGAACGGGTACCGCGTGCCGCCGCAGCAGCAGTTCAACAACCTGCAGATGATGAACGTGCAGCCCGCCGTGCAGTACCCGAGCCCCGACCCGCGCGCGCAGCAGTCCAACGTGTACGCGTACGGGTACATCAACCCGCCGCCGCCGCCGCTCGCCATGCAGACGCTCAACACCACCATGCGCCGGTAGCGGCACAAGCAAGCGCCGAGCGCGGCCGCTGCCGACCTGCCCGCCCAGACCCGTGTGTGACTGCGTGTACTAACAATGCTTGAGCAGTGACGCTTGCCCGCGTGCGGCACAGTACGCGCCCGCCGCGAACCAGACTGATACTCGCTAGATATTCCGCTCGATTTCGGCCTCCCGGGATCGCCCGTCCGTTTCAACGCTCGGGTCGTTCGTAACGCTGACCAAAAACGATGTGGAGTGTATATTTAAGTAATTAAGGCATAGTACAAATAGTTTGCTATCAGATAAGTGCGTAGTTTGTATATAAAGTTAACAGATTAGCGTTAGAACGTCGACACCGCTTCAGTTGCCTTATCCTTTCCGCACCCCAGACGCTATACGCTGCCGCCGGCAGCTCTTTATGGCAGTTTTGTTATTGTTTTTGTATAATATGTATGTAACTATGTATTGTTTCTCGTCAAGAGAGCGTAGTGTCCGGTGAGCTGAATAAAAGTACAAAATTGCAGATAAAATGTATTTAAATTTGTTTATAATAACGATGTCTACATCGCCGAAATGTAGCATAATGATATAGTGCAATAAATGTATGTACACTGGTAGTGATCTGCGTTGTTTTCGTATCGACTAAAGTATTGAGGCACTCTGTGAGAGTACTGTGATAACCTTGCGATCCGACTGATCACGGCGCGTGCATAATCATAAATTAATATATTTTTAATTTCCAAAGAAAAATATTGTGTAAGTCTTTGGTTTCGTCGAGATAAGTGCAATGTTTACTGATTGCGATCGTACTTCTGATTCGTTTGGAACTGGTATTTTATATGTATATTGTGTTGAGGTGTTCGCTGCGTGATGTGTACATTGTTGCCTGTACAGATACAGTTATGTATAATTATTATAATTTACCGTAGGATCCTAGTTTGTCTTGAATCTGTTCTGAAGTGCCTCTCATGTCCCGTCTGTCTGCTTGACTTCCGTGTAAGATATTGTAAATGTAATCGCTTCGAATTTTAACAAGGCTTTATACATATAGAGCTGATGAACTTGAAATATTTGTATAATAGAATTTTTAATTTGGTCAATGTGATAGTGCGATGGGTGTTTGGAGGAGCGAAGACCGCACTGGTGACGCTTTTTTTCTTTCTATGGTCACGTAAACCGGCCTAAATGACGGTTTTTATATCATTTTTTTTACACGATAAGTTTTAATAATTTTATTCGCGATAACATTGTTTAACGCTTCACCTATGGATCATTTCGTGTTATCCCAGTAATTTATTGCCAAATGTTATTAACACTTAATTATTATGTTTATACTTTAGTTACGATTTTTAAGTATATTAGGTCACGTTTAGTTTCGTTCCCATGCACGTAGATATTACGTTTAGTTTGGATGGTGCGCGGTATTGCGCGTCTTCGTCGACTAATTATTTTGTAAGATCTGCTCCTCTAAGGTTTTGAATGTTATTTGTTACTAATGTGTAGTATATAAAATATTGTAAATATAATAACAATAAGAAACATGTAGCAGGTGTTATCACACAAAATATAATTTTGTGAAATAATTTAGTTGTTTTATTTTCAGAGATCCCAATAATTAATCATAATTTACAAAAAAGGAAAACAAGTCAATAAAAACATTAATAATAGTATCTATTTTACAAGCCTTCTAGAATAGTACCTACATACTAATATTAAAATTTTAAACATTTTTGGAATACTAACAATCATAGACGGAACAAACAACTCTATTAATTAAACATAACGATTGGTGCGTTCCATTCACTGTTAATTTCGTTATTTTCGACCACAAATCTCGTTCCACTCGCTTGTACCACCAACTTGTACTGAAAGTGATCATTATTATCGTTTTCAACAGTTTTTGTGGACGAAAATAGCAAAATTACGGTGAATGGAACGCAGGAATAGTTAAACTTTACATAAACTGAACGTAAACCTTAAAAACATAATTGAATCACCAAAATTTCGGCAGAACGGAGACTAGCACATCTTCAGTTCAGTCTACTACAACTTAAATAATTAAATAACATAATGTATTTTTACGACTACATAAACCGGTACTGCAGTGGCGCCAAGTGCCAACGTCACCACACTTCCACAAGCCGTCATGTTACGTGCCTCCCAATATACACGAGGCAAATTTATAACATTCAAATCCCACAAATTATGTGCATCTTATATTAGCTTTATGTAGGTATCTTGATGTGATATTCATAAACTACTATTTCAGCATTATTGGATAAAAAACAGACGACATTGGTCCAACCATTACACAAATATATTTACATATAAGAGGTGAAACTCATAGCAATAATGTCCTTTAATCAGGCGTCAAGGGTTTGTTATATCATTACATCATTAATAATTTAGAGCCAAGTTCACCAACAGACTAACGGACCGTTGAAGCAGTAACCAATTGTTTGATATAGTGGTTTGATATAGTTGTTAACTACTCAATGGTTGGTTAGTGTGTTGGTGTGTTGGTTTGTAGGTAATTTAATATAATTATTGGCTATCACAATTAATACAAATCATAAAGAATGATTTAAAAACTTTTCTTTGCACACTTTATACATAAGCTTATACCTATTTAGCTAATCACAAACATTTTTTCATTAATCCACTAACAATAAAAATCAAACTATTTTCAATATTACTACAATATTTTATAGCTTTGGCTTGGCCAATAATTTGGCGAAAAGGCGGCCCCTAATAATAATAAGACGATTTCTAACCAGAAACAGTATAGCACAGTCAGAAGAATAAAATACCTGATTGTGGATTTATTTAGAAAACATAAAATATACCAAATACTACAAGAATTATTTTTTATCTAACCTTATACTTTTCAATCATAATTGATTAATCTATAATTGGAAGTTATTGATATATCATGTTTGTTGTACTTACAAAAATAAAATGTTGATCAAATAAATTTCACAGTATCTTATATTAATTAATAATAATTAATGGGCCTGTATTCAGCAATGACACATTAAAAAGGCTAATTATAATCGAAATGTTTCATTTCCTTTTCAGCCTAATGCTAAATTTCAATGTCAATGCACAAGGTTAACCATGATTTATTTAAAAGTATTACCACATGTTTAAACCTGTACATAAATGGGCACCGGTGCTGGGTCCACAGGCCTCCGGTCCAGTTGCACCCTGTTTCTCATCAGCTTGAGGCTGTTCTCTGTCACTTTGGCACACCCTCGAACGAGAAGACCTTCCAATTTCAGACCATGTAATGCTAGTGCTCTGAAAAAAAAAGTACTTATTTAAAAAAAATTACATGGCTAACTTAACTAGGATAAAAGGCTATTCTTGTGGCCAAGATTGTTTGGCTAGGCGTTGCAGATACTAACAATTCTTTCTTTATCAAAAAATCACTTAGACGTTGGAAAAATAAATTGTTTTTTTGAAATATTGTACCTGACTCCTTTATCAGTGACATCAGAACATCCGCTCAGGTTTAGGAGCTTCAATGAAGTACTATATTTGGACAACGCATACACAGACTTGTCTGAAATCTGCTTGTTGCCTTCCAAGTTTAGTGTTTTCAAGAGTCTGAACTTCTTTATGAATATAAGTATGCAGGATTCAGAGATAGAGGCACAGTAGGAGAGATCCACGTCTTCCAGCAGGCACTGGTGCAGCGCCAGCGCCTCCATGGCCCCCGTCGTCAGCCACGCGCACCGCGCCAGTTTCAACGTCCTCAAATTATTACAGTAAAGTATAACAGGCTGCAAACATTTTGCTGACAAATTTTTACACTGACTGAGATTCAAATTGATTAAGTTCTGGTTTCTTAACAACATCGGGATCAAGTCGCTGTCGGTGATGTTCGTGCAACGGCTCAAATTTAATATTGTTATACGCGTACATGACATTGTAAACACCTGGAATAAAATATTTTTTTTCAGTCGCAATGCCGTTCGAGGAAGCAATACTCAAGTTGAATGGCTTACTTACGTTAAAAGTATGCGGCGAGAATCCCTTATTCATCAATTTCAACGATTTCAGCTTAGCAAAGTACATATTTATGATTTGCAAACAAGTTTTCGAAACACAGCGAAAATTGAAACATTCCCTAATGGTTAGATGAGGCAAAACTTTGGCCACCAGTATATCTTCCCAATATAAATCAAATAATTGGGTGTTTCTTTTCATGTTTATTTTTATTTATTGAATTTTCTTGTAAATTAAATTTTGGAATATTCTCGTCAAACATTATTGACTGAATTTGACTGACAAGCTGTGACAGAATAGTTGAATTGTCAGTTTGACAGAAATTGGCAGCGTAGGCTGCCAATTTCTTTTGGTTGCTCCCACGGTTGCTCCACTTTCCGCATTAAGCCAGTGTTCAGTAAAATAATTAATCCCATATTCCATACCCATAGCCCATGGTCCAATCCCCCGTATTGGCTAACGAAAACACTAACGTATACCTAATGATACCTACTGGACTAGCGTATGCCACGCCCGCGCATTTTTTGACGTCGGAACGCATATAAATAATATCATAGGTAACGTGAGTTCTCGGGCGCAGCATGCGAGATTGCGAGGCAGCTGGACGAACCAAATGAACTTGAAATAGGATAGACCTAGGGTACCTAGGGTACCTAGGGTAGATTATAGTGTACGTATGCCAAAGATTTAAAAGAGAAAGTCTCATTTTAGCTATTATTTTATCATCTTTGTATCTGGGAAAAATGTAGCGCAGTGCACCGACCCCCTAGGCGGAATAAAAGTACCTTAACGGCCGAATACTCAAAGACTTCTCAAATGTTCGTTATCTATCATTTTGAGGATTCCGAAGATGAGGAACCCTTGTATTACGTGTCAAAGTTAAGCAGCTCTCAAATTTGTGTTGCGTACGAGTGGGTAGGTATTTGGTTGTTAGTCAATAGATTGATATGGCTGAAAGTAGCAGAACTAAAGTGATGAGTCATCATCAGTGACGCCGTGTTTCATTGCATCTAACTGCTCTTTACATTAAAATAAATGGCAGTCATTTGCACAGTTATTAAAAATAATCAATGGTATAACTCCAAAGCACATTGTTAGAGCTAGGAATTGTCTAGTCATAACTACCACGTAATAGATGATAGTTAGGTACTTAGTTACTACGTATAAACTTAGACTAGGTACCTTCCTACCTTAAAGTAATCTAAGAAATCTGGAATACATAACTGGGTACCTTACAATGGGCTGGAGGCGATCCCAGTGACACCCAGACCATGGTAAATGATGAAAAGGTCCTTTTAGAAATTTTCCTCTGGCGGGAATCGAACCCGCAACCGCCCGATGCAGTGAGCCGAGCGGCTTACGCTCAAACCACTGCGCCAAGAGGTCGTCAAACTTGTGCATATTGCTTGGATGAGGAGCATATAGACACGGCATCTCCCCTAGACAAGTGGTTTGGTCTGCAAGCGTTTCTATTCTACAAAACGCTACGCTTAAATATATGGAAATGACATTACAAGTCGATAAGTAGATCACGTGACTTATGTCATTTACATACACGAAGCGAAGCGATTTATAGAAACGCTTGTAGATGAACGCCACTTATCTAAGGGGCTGTGCGGTTGAGCTAGTCAATTGGCTACAGCTTGGCTTAACCACCATTAACTTTAGTGTGGGTAGGTATTACTTTTTACCCGACTACGGCGGAGGGTTATCTCACGCGGTACCATGGTTACCTAGCGTTAACGCGGAAGTATTCTGCAGCCGATTGTACTGAGATGATTACAGCGGCGGTAAAAGATGCCCATTATCTTGATAGGTTAGCGCATGGACCAATTACTAAGGGGACTGGCCCTAAGCAACTCGGCCGAGTGGTCGGCCTAGTACTAACATCGACATTAAACGAAGCGAGTAGTTCAACTATTTACCGGTAGATAGAAATGAAAAAACAATGACCACGTTTTTTTTCATACATATATCTAATAAGGGCACCTCTTTCTTTAGTCTTTACTCTGTGGGTTAGCGTAATTTATAAACTACATGCCCTATCATAAAGCCATAATACTCTGAACAAGCTGTCAGCTGCGACGTGTGGTAAGTATAACTTTACATGTAAATAATTTCATGCTAGGGTAGGGCCGCGGTGGGACCAATTAATTTAATTAGGTATTGTTAAAATATCATTTTATTGGGATGTCTGGGATACAACTCACTGGAAGTTTGTAGGAACAATGAACAACTCACAGTGGTCTGCAAAGTTCTCCGTGGAGTGATAGATACACCCGATCTCCACACTGGCTCGATTCTTTGCTCCAGTAAATTATTGCCGCAATAGAAAGCACAGAATGTTTGCCGTGCCCTCTTGCCGCACAGTAGTGCGCGCCCGCTCCCCGGTGCCTCGCACCCTTGCCGCGCTCAATCAGCTCCTGGATTACAATCCAAGGTGTGATTTGTTTGCGGATGAATGGCTGAAGATTTTATCAGAATGTTTGAAGTTTTGCGAGAAGAATGTATGAATGAAGATATGCTTTTTATATTTATTTTAATTATTTAGGTGTACTCTCTTCTTGTTTATTTTTTTTACTCAATATGTTTTCTTTGTGTTTTATGATAATTAGTGTAATTGGTCAGTGACCGTTCTAATTATTAAATAAATAAATCATCTGTATAAAATTAATTGTAGAGAATGTGGGATTTTAATTTATAGCCGCCAAATTTATAGAGATTTTAGACAGCTTACAATGGTTTTACAAAGCATTTCTGGGATCAAAAGTGATTTATAATGCCAGTGCAAGTCGATTATAACTTTATATAAATATATGTACCTTATTCAAGAACTTCTTTGTCTACGGCAGCTTACACAAGGATTAAAGATGCCCCCAGGCTATTGTAAATCTGGGCTACTTGCAACCAAGCCACAGATAAAATAAAATGTATTCTAGGCTCTATGAATAGGTAAAGATTTTACGTTTTCGTTGACTCACCGCGCAATGTACAGCCGAAACAATGGATTGGCTGTACGTTGCGCGCTGCCAGATTAAGAGCTTATTACACTTGGCTAAATTCAGAGGCTTCTAAATATTTAAACCATTCTAGCTTCTGAATAGCTTGCTGAATGCGATTATACTTGCCTAAATTCAGTAACGACTAAATTAAGTAGCCTAAATTTAGTTAGGTGTAATAACCCCTTTACAAACGCTGTGTAAAGGTGATGTAAATAGCTACGTCCAGAAGTGTCACATGCCGCGCGAGGAAAATTTTCCTCGCGGTGTTTGACTTGCCTCACGTGAGGCAAATGCGCGCCCTGCCTCACCTGAGCACTCACATTTGCGTCGCCTAGTTTGGCAGTCGTGAGACAGAACGATGTCAAACGTGTCAAACTGATTGATCGGGTATACCTTTCCCTGTCTAGAGTGTCAGTTGCCTCGCCATTTGCCTCGCGCGGCATGCGACTGAGGCAAACGTCGTGCTTCGCGAGGCATGTGGGTGAGCAGCCTCGCGCGGCATGTGACACTTCTGGACGTAGCTAATGGATTCAAATTTCTATGAACACGACCGATAGGGTTAGAAGTATACTGCCTTCTGTGAAAGTCTAGCGCAGAAACATCTACTTTGCTAGCGCTTTTTGTGGAACACAGCTTCATTTTTACCCGACTACGGCGGAGGGTTATGATTTTATAAAAAAATAATTAACGTCACGACTTTTATCCCCATTCGGGGGTAGTCAGAAGCTTGACTGGCCATACACCACCACATTGTGGAGGTATTAACCAACTCAAAGCCCACGTTTCACCAGATAGTCAGAACCCAACGTGACAGGTGGTGAACCTTGTCGCCGTGTATACAGGAACTGACTATTACCTAATCTCGAGGGATAGGTAGGTTTCCTCACTATGTTTTCCCTCACCGTTATGATTTTGTTTTAGAATAGATAGAATGATGAATATTATATTGCTCCATTTTGATACAATCTGCTATTTCAGCATCTTTCATGTTCAGATGTCGTTATGGATATACCTAGCGTGCATAGCCATATTATGCGCGAGCGCATGGCTGTGGAGACGCGAGATTCGCGCGCGTAAACTCTTCGCCGACATACCTCACTATCCCATGTTGCCGATCATAGGGAATCTGCATCAGTTTTACGGCGATGGAAGAGGTGGGTGCCTAATATTTACAGTCAAGTCTGCTTGCTTAGATCTTTTTTCATATTTCCAAGACCCAAAAACCATCTCAGAGCCCGGAAAAGGGCATGACAACCACGTGGTGACTCAAATACTCTCCCTGCAGTAGTCAGTTGACACGAAACGAAGAAGAAGAGCACAATGTGCAGTGTCCACCATTCCAAGTGTTTGTTGAATGAATCAAAGATATCTGAAGTTATCTTGAATGGGCCGAGTTTTCTTAAGCGCATTTCGACCCTATAGGATCTTTTGAGCTGGCTTTACAGCAACGCGCCTTGACTATTGATAGCAATTTAAATTACTGATATGCCGCATTTCCAGTCCCATTATAAAATCAACGATGTCTCGTCGTGTCTCACGTGGATATCTGCGTTCTACAAAGCTCTTAATTCAAAATATGTATACATATTTACGACCTCCATCGGCCTATTGTAATAGGCCGATGGAGGTCGTCACCATTCGTGTCGTATTGTTTCTGTGTTGTATATTTTTCAGCGTTATTCAGGCACCTAGTTACAATAGCGGACATAGCTGATCAGAAAATGCTACCCTTTGGGATATGGTTTGGGCCCTGCCCTGTCTTAGGTAAGTACGAATACGTTTTGCGCTCCTAAAATATTGACAACCCTTGGTTAATGATGTGGTACAGTTTTCTCTTTAGTAAGGAAAAAGGTCCTTGTTCATTCCAGTCATCCAGGATCCGGAAGACATCAAGACGGTGACGAACGCGTGCCTCGAGAAGCCGTATTATTACAGCTTCGGCCGCGCTTGGCTGGGTAATGGGCTGGTCATAGCTCCTGGTGAGACCTATTTTGCATAGAAATTATTACTTTACTTTATACGTATTCATCACTGAGGCTTGTATTTCCTACCTCCATGAAGCCATCTGTATAATATTTATCGTTGATAATGATGATGATAAGGACCAAAAGTTTTATATGTACCTCGTATTCGATCCAGGCTCGATATGGAAGCAAAACATCAAGAAACTAGCGGGAACCTTCACCACGCCTGTAGTTAACGGATACCAAGGAGTCTTCAATGCGCAGGCGCATAAACTCGTCCAGAGCCTGAAAGTGGAAGTTGGGAAGGAGCCCTTCGATATATTACATAAATATCTGGCGTATACTACTTTGGAAACCATTTGTCGTAAGTTTGAGAAAGCTTTTGTTCTCTTCAGGAGAAAAATGCTTGTAATTAGAACCAAATATAGAGTTATCTTACTCAATGAATGTTACAACTCCTTATAGAAACAGCTCTTGGCATGTCAGACATGTCAGAGAGCATAGTGACAACGGAGTACTACGAGGCGTTCAACCGCTGCCTGGAGCTGCTCATCACGAGGGGCCTGAACGTGTTCCTCCACCCAGACCTCATATACCGCCTCACTCCCGCGCACAGGGAGTTTCAGCAGTGCCTGGCTGTGATACAACATGTTTCTGATACGGTAAGGGAAAGCTCGCAGAATTGATGGCTGTTGGAAAGGTTCTTGATTGGTAGCAGAAAACGCTCCACAAGGTGAATTGATGACGTCACAGGCGTCACTAGAGTCGGGTGGAATCGAGAGGCATGATGTATAAAAGTCTTGGTGGGAGTCTTAAGCCCGGCAGTAGATGTTTTTCGGCTAACAATAAGGAGACAATTTGCATGGGATCTGGTTTTAGAAATCGATTTTTTTCTAGGTGATAAAAGCAAGAAAATTAGAGAGAGAACATTTGAAGCAAAATAGAACTCTAGAACCTGATAAAATTGGTAAGTATGTAGGTATTCCTAGACTAATGCTATTATTCATAACACTACTAGACCTTTTTGCGACACAGTATAACAATAGCGATAACCTAGAGAGTTTATTCCAAAGGTCTTCCAAAGGTTCAAAGGTAATTTCTTTTAGATTTCGCTGAATCGAAATTCAAAGCGTTCCTAGACATTCTGCTGGACATGAGTGAAAACGACCCGACCCTGACTGAGCAGCAGATTAAGGCAGAAGTGGATACCATCATAGTAGGCGGGCAGGAGACCGTGGCCTCTACCATCTTCTACACGCTGCTGATGATCGGATGCAAGCAGAGCGTGCAGGATAACTTGTACGCAGAGTGAGTATTGGTTCAAGCCAGTTTATACCTATCTCCGAGGCAAAAGCCGTCGGTCCTGCGCCTGACCACTCTTCGGTCGTGACTGATTGGCACCCCATCGGATTATGCGAGTGAGGAAAGAGATAATGCACCTGTGCTTGCAAACACACTCGTGCACTATTATTAACTCCTAGTGAAGATCGCGGGAAATCGCTGGATGCAAGCAGCACAGGACCGGTCGTTGTGGAAAACCTTGGGGGAGGTCTATGTCCAACAGTGGACGTCTTTTGGCTGACACGATGATGATGAATTTCTAGTCTCCGATGTAAGTATATCATTTCCGAGGCGAACAAAAATATAAACGATCTTCAACTAGTCGATTCTGTTCGTTGAAACCTCCTCAACCTTGTAGTAACCTTTCCGTGATTCAGTGGCCGAATGCAAGCGCTTTTCAATATTTAGGATGAAAAGCATTTTCGGCGACAGCAAGCGTCCCGTGTCGAAGGACGATATATCTAAGATGAGGTACTGCGAGGCGGTGCTCAACGAGACTCTACGCATGTTCCCGCCGTTTCCCGGCGTCATGAGGTACGCCGACCAGGACCTGCAGATCAGTGAGTACCTATAGGAAGCAAGGAACCTTTTTGTACATGTGCGATATCGACTATTGGCGATTAAAATAATAACGTTATATCCCTCCATTCATCTCTACATTGCCGTACCGAGAGGAGAGGGCCAGGGGGCGATTGCGTTGCCACTGCACATGTAAGTATTTCAAAAGCTTCATTAGGAACTCACTATTTGAGCCTTGTCCACTACTTACAAGAAAATCTTGATTCTGCCACCCAGTTAGCCCAAAAGCTTTAATGTCCCCTAGGCCAACAGCTACTCTGATTGGGGCAATCAGAGTAGCTGTTGGCCTAAAGCTGCCTGGCCAAAAGCTGGATAAGCCCATGGCCCCCTAACGACTTTTTACTCTTTCAATTTCTCTCAACTTGAAGTCAACTAGAACATCGTTTTATCTCAGTGTGATATCTCGAGGTCTGTCTCGTAGGCTCATGCAAGATCCCGAGGGGCTGTGCGATTGGCATCAACATTTGGGGCGCGGGTCGGTCGCGCCGCACGTGGGGGCGCGACGCGCAGCTGTTCCGACCGGAGCGCTGGCTGGCCGGCCACCCGCCCGGACACCCCGCCGGCTTCCTCGCGTTCAGCTACGGGAGGCGAGCTTGCATAGGTGCCTGCATTCATTTATTGGAATATCATCATCATCTCAGCCGAAAGACGTCCACTGCTGGACATAGGCCTCCCCCAAGGTTCGCCACAATGGCCAGTTGGCATATGACTCTCAAATATTTGGGGCGGTAAGTGCCAGGAAGCTACATATAGCTGGCGAGTATTTGAGAGATGCTTAGCTTTGACGAACCTTAAAAAACCCTGACAAACACCGGTGTCTCAAATGGTTAGTTGTACTTAAAAATGTAAGTAGCGTTTATTATTGGGCCAATTGGTTCTAGAAACTTATTTATTCCCGCATGACCTTTTTCTATTGAGTTAGGTCAGTCCTCATAGAGCCCTCTTGCAAGGTGAACAGGGTTGTGTGGTATTCCCCACCCCCTAGTGTGGTCTTTTCCTCTGCGTCACCCTTCATCAAATATGGCTACTTACTTACTACTAAAGATGGAAATGTGAAGTGTTGTTCTCCTCGCCAGGTAAGAAGTACGCGATGGCGTTGCTGAAGACAGTTCTGGCGTACTGCGTGCGGGAGCTGGAGTTCGAGTCGCAGGCTGACAGCATGGAGCTGAAGGTGGACATAGCACTGCGGCCGACCACCGGTCACCTGATACAGGTGCGGGCGAGACCAGACTAGTAGACCCAGTAGACGAAGACCTTGAAATCTACGTAGACAATGGCGTTGCTAAATATTGCCGTATTTAGGCCGCTTGGGTTAATTTTGTTGCCCTATTCCAAACATCCATCCATCCATCCGCCAAAAGACTTCCACTGTTGGACATAGGCCTCCCCTAATGACTTCCAAACATCATGGTTCTGAACCACTTGAGAGGTTGAAAATGTAAAACAAAAATCATCTATGTGTGTATCAATTTATTACTATAGCGTAGAATAAGTTTGTGTTTGGTGATATGGGCATATTTCTACTTCGATTAAAGGTTGGTGTGTTTACATACATAAAATTGTTTGGTTTAATTTTACCTGTGTGCATTTCATTATATCCTAAGAGTGATTGAAAGTTATTTATTTATTCATAGTAGTCCTAAGCGCGGTATACGCCGAATAAATGGCTCTGGTAATAGTCATCAAACAGCTGAAGCTCAGCATGGTAATCCCGCCAGCGGATAGGGACATAGTCTTCTGCGAATTCTGCAGCATCACCAGCACCATCTTCATGTTGGTTTTATCGAAATTCTCCCACTTACACTCATATATCGCCCTCTCGAACTCCACGCTCGCATCCATCACCCTCTGTCCCGTAAAGCAATCCATAGCAACTTGCATATACGCAAAAGGCATCTGTAAATATGTATTCTCTAATCCCCCCAAGAGTTCAGCTATCAGTCCCAGGATTAGCAGAACAAATCCCATGGCTATGGCTCCGCTGAAAACATCCTCGACTTGAACATACAGGTTTAGCATTGTTGCGTGACGTCTGATGACGTCTTTTAATCGTTTGCTTATAATCTGGTTGACAACTTCTCTATTATATCCTTCTACACCATCACCTGCGTCCTTCAAAGCATCTGACCATAGGTTCAGCATTTCCTGGCTCAGTGCCAGCATTTGTGCTTCTGTGTACCCGGCTATGATGATCAGGTAAGCTGTGACGTTGGCTGGCACGTAACATAAGAAGGATATACCAGCGATTGTCGCTAAGTAGGTTATCTCGTAGTTTGGTGATTCGAAGACTGGTTCAAATCCTGCAATTAACCTTGGTATTTAATTATCATTTATTAATACCTAGTACCTGTTTCTCACAAAGACGGCACTGCACGCACTATGGCCAGTTAAGACTACAATAGAAACGAAGTAGACAGTTTGGACTACAATAGATACTGAGACTGACTGCTGCAATACAATTCGCTTCGGAGGGCACGTAGAAGTCTGTCCCGGTTGTTGTCATCTAGGCAGCAGTTGTTATGCCTTGTCAGAGGCCTTCGGGCGGCTTGAACAACTCTGACACCAGGTTGGCCACTAACCATACGATAAGAAGAAGAATACAATTAAAGTTATTTTCAACTCAAACAATGATGACATTTATTATTGTTATATTACCATAAAGAACATAATAGTCCTCCGGCAAGTGTTTCCCGGCGATAAACATGGGCTTGATCAGATATACGACCCCGTTGCCCACGAGCACCACCCAGTAGATGATGGCGCGCTTCTTCACGTTCCTCAGGGACTCCAGCAAGTTTCTGGAGAAGCGGCTGCCAGGTGCTACGTGCGAGTCAAACTCGAGGTAGTCTTCCGCTATTTTCCTTATTTTTTCACTGGCAAAAAGAGTAATTATTCGGTATAGGTTGTTAGTACAACACCTCCAAGCCAACTAGACACTCGGATGGAATGCGGCTTCCCCACCCACATACCGCCCGCTCACCCGCCACCGCCTACGGCTTCCTGCCCGCCACACCTCCCGCACACCGCCTTTTTGTGCGGGTGACGTCATATTTGACAGGTTCCTAGTTGGTTTGGTGGTGTAGTATGACGAAGATTGGGAGCTCGGAGCCCGATTTGTCTAAGTTACTTTAAGCAGGCTTGTGCTAGATGATATGATATTTCGTCTTTTTTATAATTTAAAGAGACTATCCCGTCATGTCCTTACTACTTATCGACTTGAAAAAGTAACTGGCAATGATACCTTACAAAGATGTAGGTATTTCTTTTATATAAAGACCTCTGTAGGTACTTTGAAACCAATTTGATAACCATGAAGTGTCATCATCACTAGATCGTTGATGCTCAAAAATTGTGGTCACACGAAAGCGATTGTGATGCTTAAGCGGCCACCGCCATCACCAGTTACCAGTTACCAATGTGCCTTAATGTACATACATGTGTAGTATCATATAGATCAGCTTGAGGGTGCCGATCTCGCTGGATATCCCGAGCGAGAGCACCACCATGGCGGGCACCATGGCACCCGTGTGCACGCAGCGCCAGAACACGAACCAAGACATGGACACCAGGTACACGTAGAAGTAGGACGCGGCTGTCACCGCCGTTATAACGTAGTAGTGGAACGGGATTCCTGATTCAAAGGAAAAATGAAACGACGTTTATAACCGATGATGAAATGTGTTTTGGATCTTGAATCTTTCACCAAATTCAGTCAAAATATGCTCTACATTTTCCTGAGCAAGTGTTTATCAACATTGGCTTGTTTGTTACTCCTGGATGGGCGTGCTTCCTCATATGTACTAAAGATTTTATCAACCTTTTCAATTTGAGCATTAAGTATCTTCGTCAGCGTACCGAAGTCTTACTTTAGTCCCTAGTTTCCAAAAGTGGGCGATAACGCCCCCCCATTTTTTTCTGGGTCTCTTACCGCCCCCCTTTAGGCCTGCAGCGCTCACAAGGGGGCGTTATCGCTCACTTTGGGAAAGGATGCTTAGTCCTTTACCCTCAGGACATTCCTGATTCCCGTTTAGGTCAAAAGCTCTATTCCCCCCAAGCCAATCAGACAGGCTAGCTGGAAGCTGGGTACGCCCATGATCTTCGTAAATAATATATGCTGATTGTGCTAAAGAAGTCCGTGAGTATTTTCAAGAGTCTGGAGTCCCCCTACCTTCAGTGTATCTGCTGTCGATGTTCACCGTCAGCACCCTCAGCAACACGGCGACGTTACACATCATGCTGGGAAGGTCGCAGTGCTGCAGACCAAACTTGCGGACCTCTCTCCACATGGTTGTAAGCATGGGTACCAAACTCTTCAATAGTAACGAAAATTGTGAAATTAAGTTTTAGTAATTTTTCAGTCAAGTCATTTTACAGTAGTTATTCAATAATGGGGAAAAGGGGGCCAATTGCGCATTTGCAATAATTTACTTAACAAAAAATATGTAGTTATTTATGCTGTGCTATATCCCCATGTTATGATGGTCCTCATTAGGTAAATAAGTAGGTGATCTTCTAAATAATGTATTTATTTCGTACGACCACAAGGCTACTTGTACGAATTAAAGACAAGACTAATAAAATTATGGTACTCCTAAAGGCAGAAAATAATAAAGATGAAACTAGCTAGCCCTTCCAAATTATAGGCGGGTGGACGATGCCTTGATAGCTATAGATTAGAAAACATCATTTATTTGTTGTAAATTTTAATGTAGGTAATATTAGTACTTCATGTCCCTTTCTACCCCTTTTACCCGCTGTTTAGTAAACACCAATCATTCGTGTCGCGATGACATGATGTTAAATATACGCTGCGGGGTGCAATCGTGACGTGTGTTGTCACTGCAACGAGGTGTTGGCACCTGTTCTCTGACACATTTTACCCAATGCTACTCTATAATTAAGTAAACGCGTTAGGCCAGTAATAATAAATACATCTCAAAGTTGAGATCGATCTTAAGACGCTGTTTTTGACAGATGTTCCATACATTAAACGTCAAAACTGCACCTTAAGATCGATCTCAAATTTGAGATGCATTTATTAATACGAGCCTTATTAGACATAGGTATGTATCAGGCCGAATGTCAACCTCGACCTGGCAGGCAGGCTAGGCCAGCTGGCTCGCTCGTTTTGAGCTGACGAAATTGAAGCTATTGATCGAAGCGTGCGGGCCGGCTAGCCCAGTCAGCACGCCCGATCGAGATGTGTGGTCAGCCTAATCTAATTTTCTTTAACATGTATTGTTTACACAATGCAATCCGAATGGCTGTAAATAATGCATCTTACAATGTAAAATAACTTTATTGTTTACACTTCGTGGTAATTTCATGTTAAACCGAAACCTGATGAAACTCCATGGCAGAATGTGCAGTGCATTTTATTTACATTAATTATAGCTAGTTTCGTATATTCAGTTATTACTTATTTCATAGTAGATCTCAACGTCGTGTAAGCGGAATAAGTAGACCGTATAACTGTCATAAAACACTGAAAACTTAATGTTGTGATCCCTCCAGCAGAGAGCTTCATCGTCTTCTGAGAATTCTGCAGCATTATGAGCACAATCTTCATATTAGCACTGTCAAACTCCTCCCAGTTACAACTGTACACGGCCGCTTCGAACTTCGCACTCGCGTCCATAATCCTCTGGCCCGTGAAACAGTCCATGCCTACTTGCATCAACGCATATGGAACTTCAATATATGTGTTCTCCAATCCACCAAGCAGTTCCGCTATCAAACCAGTCATCAGTAGCATAAATTCTAATACTATAGCACCACTAAACACATCCTGCAATTGATTCAAAATATTAATATTTCTTGCGTGATTTTGAATTATTGTTTTCAATCTTTCTTTTATGTAGCCATTTATTATTCTATTTCTTTCAGTTAGATCTCTTTCTGTGTCTTCAGAACTGCTCCCTGGCATATTACTGTAGTGGTCTTTTGCGTCCTGGTGTAGGTTCACCAGTTCTTCAGTCAGAGCTAGCATTTGAGCTTCTATGTACCCGCTAATGATGATCATGAAGGCTTGAATGTTGGCGGGAGGGTAGCAAGTGAATACTACGCCCGCTGCAGATAGCAGGAATGCGATTTGGTAGTTTGGCGTTTCGAGCATTGGTTCTAAACCTGTGGATACAATGAAAAGACTGCATGTAGCTCAAGGTTTTTGATTTCAGTAATAATTCAATCTGACATACACACTGACTTGATAAAGTTTAAGGTTTAATTCAAGGATCATACGCAGAACGTCAAATAGTCAAACACGCAAAATCTTAAGGGATGCATTAAGCGTTGTTGTGACATATACGCAAAATTTAAGGATGATACTGTTGATATCGATAATAAGGTTAATATTGGTTATAAGCAATAGTAGATAGAAAATTTAGTTTGTGATATAAAAGTAATGAGATAGCTACCATAAAATATGAACTGATCTTCCATCATATGCCTCCCCGGCGTCAATAAAGCCTTCAGGATGTACACGACGCCGTTTCCCATGATGACCAGCCAGAAGGCGATGGCTCGCTTCTTCACGTCCCTGAGGCAGCTCATCAGGTTGTCGGAGAACCGACTCCTCGGCTCCACGGAGCGGCCGCAGGCGAGACAGTCTGCCACTATGCGTTTCACTTTGTCACTAGAAATGAAAGGTGTCAGTTTTAGGCCTTTTAGAGTTTTTTACTGGACAATGGCTTGGATTTTGTAGGGTGAATTGCCTGTATGTGCTCATCGCATTTCATGATCTTGGAATCAAGAATGAGTTTAATCGAAGAATCCCAGTTAATCTTTGTGATATTTCAATTTTACGATGTCGCCACAAAGCTGAATCAGCGTTTAGGGCCCCCGCAGACTTGCTGCTTTTAGCATCGGCAATTGTTTTGATGCTGCGTCGCGTTTCTTCGAGCGCGAACGAGCGAGACGCTGCATCAACATCGCTGATCACCGATGCTAAAAGTAGCAAGTCTGCGGTGGCCCTTACAGAATCCGTGAACATCATCATCATCATCTGCCTTACCTTTTCCCATTATTTGTGGTCGGCGCAGTATGTCTTATTCTTCCATTCATCGCGCTTTGCTGTCATACTTACATCCACGCCAACCTCATTCATATCACATCTTACCGATAAAGAAACATAAACAATAGCTTCACAGTCCCAATTTCGCTGCTAGCTCCTAGAGAGAATATGATGAGGCCTGCCAACACGTCTCCCGTCTCTGAGCACCTCCAGAACACGAACCAGCTCATGGAGAACAGGTACACGTAGAAGTAACTCACGATTAAGATTACTGTCACGATGTAGTAGATGAAAGAGACCCCTGGAATTAACATGCTGTATTAATTTTACTGCGTTCCATGACTCGTATTGCAGACGTGGGTAAGAAAGCTGCTTTGCTGAAGTGGGGTTGGGCGGGCCACCTGTGCCGTATGGATGAAACCAGATGGGCCGAAATATGCACAGGATGGGTACCGGATAACGGACGTCACCGTCGTGGTCGACCCTTAAAAAGATAGCGCGATGACCTCGACTGTTATCTGGAGGGATGGATGGAAGCGGCCTCAAATAGAGACCTGTGGAGTGTATTGGGGGAGACCTTTGCCCAGCACTGGGACAGTATAGGTTAAAAAAAAATCCTTGGATGACGAAGTCTGATCATCTCTGTGCTTAATGTCACAGCCGTGATCAGCTATCGGTCATATTTTGGATCCTGCCCTAACCTGGTGAGGTGAGTATCTGGCATGCCTTATCTCCACTTCACAGACTTTTTACAATAGTAAGGGAACCGGGTGACAGGTCCCATTGCACCATGCCGTGAATATATGGCTGTCGTTAGTTGAACATTGCGTAAACTTATACCCCCAAAATAGAGATTTTTAGACAGTTTATAATGGCTTCAAATTTTCTAGAAACAAAAGTTTGAATAGTCCATCATAACTTTAAACTATAAATTTGCAGTATACCGTGTAAGCATTTTAGTATTGTTCAAGTTACTAATGGTTATAGTTCTGAGCTTACCCCTCTTATTACGGGGATCTATATTCAATGTAAGTACTCTCAAAAATACAGACAAATTCCAGATCATAGTCGGAAGATCACAGTATTTGAGACCAAACTTTTTAAAAGTGGATAACATTTTTAACACAAATTTAACAAAGTTACTAGGATTATTAATCCAACAGTAAAGGATGGCGGCTCAGCAAATACTGAACCGATTTATATTATTCTTCCATAATTTATATTACATAATAGCCCGTAGAAATCAAAGTTGCAACTGATTCATTATATATTAATGGTGCGATCACATAAGATACTATAGAATTTATATTATACACCGTCGACCTCGAAGAGTACCTTATTACAAATGGCTGCATTCGGGCCATTTTTATGGAGAAATTTGTTTGCAAGCAGGTGGACTATGGTTAAAATACCACGATACTACTTACCTACGATAAGTTTTACCTTACTTTATTTTATCGTACCTGACTACCCTAGCTATGCACGGAGAGATTTTTCTAAATTTTAATACTTAGTAAACGATATAGCATAGCAGAGAATTTATATAGCTATAGGAATAGGTACTACGTATTCCTAAGTTTATAGAAATTTTAACAACCCGTACAATTGCTGTACAAAGCTTTTTAAATGGATTATTACTTTTTATACATGAGGACAGCCTAATCCAATGGTCACTAGTCAACGAACTGGAACGACGATTATCAATTAGTAGGATTTGGCGAGGATTACTAGCAGAAGCGAGTGCTAGAGGCTAGAGAGGCGTAGATAATTTCATTAAGAACAAATTGTTCCAATTTTACATCGTAACCACGCCACGCCGTAGGAGGCATTGCCCTACTTCGCGACTTGTTTCATTATAAGAATGAATTGTCTAAGAAAATACATTATTCATTGAAGTCATTGATCAATGGGCTCTTGAAAAGTTTCATTTAGTTTGAAAGTTAAAGGTTCAATGTGTGGACAAAAAAACTAACTTTTTATAATTAAGTTATTTTGTAATATATTTAATGCGATCAAGGCGTGGCTGCATATTTGTAAGTACCTACTTATTAAAGTTGTGCAAAAGTAATGAGAGTGGTTACATTGAGTAAAGTAATAACTTTGTTAACATTAATAAGGAGGGTTGTACTAAAAATCATCGCTTGTGTTTTTGACCAAAATCCGCAATAATAAAAGAATTCTATATCATTCAATGTATTATATGTATAGTCCAAAGCTGACGTCAATGGCGTTTTATAATATAGACGGGGCTTACCACGACCTCTTATCGCGATTCAATTATAGCAACGTTATAACGTTTCAGCGACTTTTTGTGCAATGACGTACCTTATTGTCATGACAATAAGAAACGTCATTGCACAAATGGCCGCTGAAACGTTAAAACAATACTGCTATAAGAGGTGGTGGTAGGGCCCCTGACATACGCGAAAAATAGTGTTCTAAAAACAGCACATTTAACTGTACCTACCTACATCAATAAATACAAAAATACAAGTGCCTTAAAAGCGCCTTAGAATATACGCCTTAGAAAGTCATGAATATACATTTTATCTATGTAGCCGCGACGCTAGGTGGCGCGTAACTAAGTGGTTGTCGGGTAGTTACCTTGCATTCATATTGCCAAAATAACGGTTGGTACTCATCTATCAACTCGGCACCTGACCAGCACCGCCTCGTCGGCCGGCATCCACTAACTGAACCGGAAATAAGTGGACCACGCGGCGTTCACTCATTGACCACACGCGGTCCACTGGTTGATCACGTGACGTTTATGGTGTAAAAGCAGCGTCCGCCCGCGGACCACCTGTCGACAACGAGTGGACGCCGAGCGGCGAGGCGTTGCTGGTCGGGTGCCGAGTTGATAGATGAGTACCTGTCGCATTTAAATGCTTAAATAAATTAATAATTAATTAATTTTTAATTTTTAATTTTACACCTTTGGCTGACGTGATGAAAATTCCAATATCCACTCCAATAAGCCTGAACGACTTTAATCGCAAATCAGTCCAACTACTGCCGAGTATGTTTGCTGCGCGTATATGCCGCCGTCTCATTTAGCCAGGAACAATCCGTCTCATTTAGCTAGGAACAATGGAATATGTAATGGGATTTGAACGACCACACCGCCGATAAGTAGTTTCCCGTTTACTGAATGGATACGACTAGTCAAAGGGAAATTACAGTTTCGGATGCACAAAGAGATAGGTCGATAAATGATGGAAATTCAGGGGCCTTACCACCACCTCTTATAGCAGTTTTGTTTTAACGTTTCAGCGGCCATTTGTGCAATGACGTTTCTTATTGTCATGACAATAAGGTACGTCATTGCACAAAAAGTCGCTGAATCGTTAAAACGTTCCTATAATTGAATCGCGATAAGCGGTCGTGGTAAGCGCCCTGGGGCCCTACCACCACCTCTTATAGCAGTTTTGTTTTAACGTTTCAGCGGCCATTTGTGCAATGACGTTTCTTATTGTCATGACAATAAGGTACGTCATTGCACAAAAAGTCGCTGAAACGTTAAAACGTTCTTATAATTGAATCGGGATAAGAGGTCGTGGTAAACCCCCTGGTCCAACAATTTTCATGTCCGTCATAGTGTCTCTGGATTGAAATCATCTTTTGGCGGTAGAGCCAAGCTGTAGCCAATTGACTGGGATATATATGGGCTGGCCTCATATATGGGCTGGATCGACGGGGATGTACCACCCTCGCAGAAGATCGGCGTAAAGCAGCTATTACAGCTGCGTTTCGTACTATAAGTGAGAAAGCTGGAAGCCTAAACCCCCTTTCCCTCCCACGGTCCCACTCCCCTTCAGTTCGCAACGTGAGAGCGATACCTTTGTAAGCATCTTTAGGCTACGGTTACTGCTTAACTCTTCTCAGTCGAGGTCGCGCTTCTGATCCGGAGGTAGAATTTAAGGAAAATAAAAAGTAAAATGACTTTTTAAGTACCAGTACATTTTGATTTTTTAACATCAGGCGGGACGTACGCTTGTTTGCCATCTTAGTAACATAAAAAAAAACTCTCCTGTCATCTCATTCTTGTTTCAATATCATCTCATTCTGGTCTCATCTCATCTTAATCTGGCTCGTATCATTCTTGTCTCAATTAAGCACATCACAAGGCTGTATAGTGTCCAATTTAATCTACACATACTTCCCTGAATTTCACGTCCAATGTAGTTCAGGAGCTGTGTCCCATTATACGGTCAATTAGGACACGGGGCTGCAATCCCGGGGGGCTCGTGGCTCAGCACAAATTGTTCAAAGCGACCTCTCTGCCTAGCTGCGGTGCGGGAGCTTGACTTTCATGTGTACAGTCATAGACATAGTAAGTATCTTGGCTGAATTTAAACCGTCCTAGCTTCTGAATAGCTTGCTGAATGCGATTATACTTGACTAAACTCAGTAGACTGAAATAAGAAGACTAAATTCAGCCAAGCGTTATACCCCCTTTAGATTTACATGTTTTGGATCCCTTGTTTGTTAAAATATCGACTTGGTTATGAATTAAGAACATTTTACACTGGTTTAACCATAGAGTAAAGACTAAAGATAGAGGTGCCCTTATTAGATTTCCCTATGAAACAACGCGTGGAAATTTTGCGCGGGGTGGCGCGGGTGGTGGGGGTTAAAAACTGGGAGGGCAATTTACAAGCCCCGCCCCTTCGATCTACCGGTAAATAGCATAACTACTGGGTTCGTTTTATTTCGATGTTAGTACGTAGTTTAACTTTTTCACACTAGATGTCACTACGTGTAGGTTCATATAAAAAACGTACCGAGGGTCGCCATCTAGTGTCGAATAGAATTATATTTGGGATGCGAACGTTGGCAAGACGTCTGCACAGGACGAACGCCAACAGCACACTGACTTAAGCCACGCCTACTGTGATGACGTCACCGGCCGAGCTGTGCGATGTAATAGCAACGCGGCCTGGTAGCTTAGACCCAGTCCTTTATATGGTTCGTCTATGGGTTTAACTTAGATTAGTGATTAAATTTAGATTTTAAATAATTTGAAAACGGTACGAGTTAGGCACTTAGTTTCTTTGAGAAATTACTTAATAAGTCGTAAGGACCCTTAAAGTTAAAGCAAATGAACATAAACACGGTGTATGAATGGAACCTACCTATATTTGACAAGGTCAAAGGATTTTATAATAAAAATGTTAAATGTTAGTCCGGATCATTTGCTTCGTTTATTGTATTTATCTCTAGAGTTTGGTGTATACTTGAATGTGTGTGTAGCAGCAGTTAATATTAGGGACATAAAATGTAAAGTATTTTAAGACGAGGGTTCGAAATTTGGTTGATTTTCTATTCTACTTTTTCTTTAAGTAAGTATGTGGACTAGGAATCTTATATTTAGATGTATGATTTTTGACTATATTATCTTGAGTATCTTTAAATCCAAATCACGATTTGATGAAATTTTCTCGATAAAAAAAAAATATGAAATGAGCTCTAATTATTTACAATTTTCCTTGCTACCACGATGTTTTTACGATTTAGATAACGAAATTATTTCTAAAACATAGCAAATAATGATATCTAAACTACCCTTCAACCATATTTTTAATTCATGAAGTAGTTTTTTTTTAATTCAAGAAAATGTGGTTTGGCGCTTACGTTGTTTATTTCCGAGCGCGCGCACAATATCGCCATCTCACATTTTAAGTACTTGAACTAACCATGTCTCTCTCTAACTTTGTATTGTCAGTGTCCACTCGGACTTGTTCGACGTCGGACCTGTGAAGGATTTTTTAAAAAATAATACGAAAAAATATTACGGTCGTGCCACATTACAGGTACAGTACAGTATTTACAGTCCGCCGACGCCTATGATAAATAAATAAATATCCTTGGAAATTCTTTTACACATGACTACCTGATCCCAAACTAAGCAGAGCTTGTACTATGGAAACCAGATAACTGATATTACTACATATACTACTTTTTGTTTGTAAATACAAACTAAATATACACTTAATTACACCTAGACTCGGGACATGCGGACATGTTCATGCACACAAATGCATGTCCTGGGCAGGAATCGAACCTACGACCTGCACTGCAGCGTGATTTTCGTTTGCTTTTCCTTGTCTTGTGTAATTTCTTTTCATCTCTTGTCATTTTGTGTCATTTTGTGTCATCTCTTGTCATTTCATAGTTATTCGTGTCATTTCTGTAAAAACTCCCTATTTCGCTTACTGTTATATACTTGCAGCATGGTCTTGGGCCGACAGTGGGAATACATTGCTTGTCAAAACAATGGAGTCGCTTTATTGCGTTTGTTGTAGGTATGGATGGGCAAGTAATAAATATATCATACATCAATAAATTATCGTAAAAAATAACATTACAGATATGGATAGGAAAATGTTTGTCCGTCCTATTCAATCTATTATATTATAAACGAAAGTAACTCTGTCTGTTACCTTTTCACGGCTAAACCGCTGAACCAATGTTGATGAATTTTGGTATGGAGATAGACTGGGTCTTGGCGGAGAACATAGGCTACTTTTTAGGGTTCCAAAGGGTGCTAACGGGACCCTATTACTAGGCCTACGCTGTCCGTCTGTCTGTCTGTCCGTCTGTCAGCGCGGGCTGTATCTCACGAACCGTAACAGGTAGAGAGTTGAAATTTTCACTGAATGTGTATTTCTGTTGCCGGTGCAGAACAAATACTAAAAATATAATAACATTTAAAAATAAATATCAAGTCTCAAACTTGATATTTTTGATGTGTTTATTCTACGGTGGTACGGAACCCTTTATGTGCGAGTCCGACGCCTTCAGATCTTATGAATGTTTTCTTGAAATAAATATAGTGTATTTTAAGTAATTAACTGGCCAACCCTCAGGTCCTACCTACCATGTTAGGATCTTTTTCGTTCTAGCGGGTGTAAACCGTGATTTAACGAGTTAATGTGATAATTTTTGTATTTAAATTATTCAATTCAATGTATTTGTTTCAGACATAGTCCAATATTGATTATTAAAATTATTATAATTTCACAATAAATATAAAACAATAAATAAAAGTAAAATTAAATAAAAAAATTTATTATTTATTTACTTTTCATGTTTTATCATTAAAATACAATATAATATAACATAAATTAACATAAAATACAATAAAATAAAAACCTACCCCTAATTAAACAAATACCGTCCGCGTGGGATACTGGCTGCATGCCCTCCCTGTATTCAAGCTGTTCCCGTTGTCAAGCTAATTTTTTGAGCAAGGAAAGAGCCAGCCCTCTTGTCACCTGTGGCAGTAACCAGTCTAAGGGTGATTTTGATAGATAAAAAATAAAGATAAAAAGATAAACTAAAAATAAATGCATGGATAATAAATCAATAAAATTAATAAAAACTGAAAATTAAATTAAAAAATAAATTAAATATGGAAAAAAAAATATAATGACACCGCTGATGACTTCATGATCGGCATCGAAGTTAAGTACCAAAGTATTCCTTTGCCTACGAAACATGAAAAAGATACTCATATCCGGCAGTCAGTCACTGACACAGAGTAGGTACATTTTTACCCGACTACGGTGGGCGGAGGGTTATGATTTTGACCGATATGTATGTATGTTCATCTGCTCCCGTATAACGTCCAAACTATTTTTATCATAATAATTTGACTAATGAGATATCGTTGGACGCGTCTGGATCGTCCGCTGGTTATAGGCTATACGATCGAAATATTTTTATACGTATCTATCAGCGTTTGTCTTCTTTTGACTTACTTTGTCTTCAGCAATAAAAACAACATAGAAATTAATATTTTTTTTTCAAATACACTCGACATAAAAATCCCATATAAAACGAAAAAAATATATTTGAATATTTTCATCCATTTCATCTATTTTAAAAGGTGCACTGGGACATATTATTTTAATTGTACGAATTAAACAATATTGTTCCTTCAAAAAATAACTATACTATAGTCTACTCCATAGCTGTTCTGTCCTAGCTAAGCGAGAGGGATATATCCTTCGGCAGCTCACGCGACGCTAGCCACACCCCGAAACTAAAATTCATTTTTTTCTTGTATCGTCTTAACGCAGATGGGCCCGTTAGCGTGGTTGGCGTGATGGCGCCTTTCACGCTGCAGGTCGTAGGTTTGATTCCTACCCGGGACATGCATTTGTGTGCATGAACATGTCTGTATGTCCCGAGTCTGGGTGTATATGTATATTAAGTATGTATTTACAAATAAAAAAGTAGTATATGTAGTAATATCAGTTATCTGGTTTCCATAGTACAAGCTCTGCTTAGTTTGGGATCAGTAGCCGTGTGTAAAAAATGTCCCAGGATATTATTATTATTATTATTTTCCGTTGTCTTAAGAAGCCAGCCTTCTGCTAGCGATGGTGAGTACAGGTTGGTAAGTACTTAAAGTTATTAAGGGACTTTCCAAACTCTTTTGTAAGTTTAAAACGGTGACGGTACGGCAAAACGAAATTATAATAAAATTGAGCGTAGCCAGCCAGACAAAGGGCTTGTAAATAATCAGAATCACAATAAACGTGAAACAAAAGGGTTAAAATGGAAACTTTGAGACGATCATTAATTAAAATTAAAGTTTTGATGATGTCACGAGAAAGTTTTAAGTGATATTAATGGGCATTAAATTAAATCGTTATTTTTGTATAGGTACCAGGCATAATAGAAATGACAAAGATAATGTTTTTTTATTTGATCTGAGGATAATTGTTACAAAATAATTGTACATACTTATAACAAGATAATAATTTAACAACAATACATTTAATTGAATCTAATAAATAAATATGATAATCAAAACATAACATTTAAAAAAAAACTAAATTGACCTAAATTGGGTCAATTTAGGTTTTTTTTTTGTAATGCAAATGCAAAATGCTGTCCGCATTTCCTCGCTTGATGGCTAAAGCTACTCTCTGGTTTATAATTATTTGGATAAATAGGTAATTATTACTAAAACTATACAACTAAATTGCTCATAGTCTACGTAACTATCAATTAAAATCAATGACTGCGTACAAATAGTACTATAATATTTTATTCCTAACCCTTCTACCTTTCTTTGGTAATATAAATAGGTCGGTTTAAGCCAAGATATCAAATGACCGCCATTTAAATAACCCTTAATTGGTCCGCCAAGGGCCTAATGCCTCCTTCGTTACCGAGGGCCGGTCCTTTGTACCCTCCATGTAAATATATCGAGTGTCTCATTCCAGCACTTTAGTTTATTTTCGTAGATATAATTATTATAGTTTTCTATCAGATAAATATTATTCTCTGAAGTTTTTTTTTTTATATTGGACTGCGGTGGCAAGAAAGCGTACGGCCCGCCTAATGTTAAGCAGTTACCGTAGCCTATAGATGCTTACAATACCAAAGGCATTGCTCGCACATTACCGACCTGAAGGGGAGTGGGATGGAGAGAGGGGGCGGGGGTGGGCTTTCGGCTCTCTCACTCATCGTACGAAACACAGCTGCAATAGCTGCTTTACGCCGATATTCTGTGACAGGGTGGTACTACCCCGGTCGAGCCAGCCCGTTTATGAGCTGCAGTCAATTGGCTACAACTTGGCTCTACCACCTTGTTTATGATGTTCACTAATGATTTCATCGAGGGACAGAATCCGTAATAAATGTATCCTAATTACGTAGAATTCTACATTTACCTCTATTCACTGGTTTCCAATTATGGTGACGCTAAGGGGCATAAAAAATATTAACTAGTGCCAACCAAACGATGAAATAATTACAAACGTCTATAACAAATGTTTTTAATTGAGGGAAGTAAACATATGTAATCCAGTTCAACCTGTGTAAATGTTTAATTGATTAAAAAAAAATACTAGTATATACAGGGTGAAATTGAAATCATGGGCATCCTTTTAAACTATGACTCTACACATGATTCAGAATATTTTGAGGCAGTTAATAAAAAATCTACGGTTATAAAAATATTGCTTCAGTAAGCAAATAAGCAAACCCGTTAACTGTTATTCCTTACATGGGCAATAATTTTTTATCGATTGATTTGTTTATTAATATTCCCTAAGTATTCTGAATCATGTCTATAATCGCTGTTTAAAAGGATGCCCATGATTTCAAATTCACCCTGTATATGACCGACTTGGATCCAAATTCGCGTTCATTTATATAGAAACAATGACTTATTGTTAAACAGCTAAGAACTGTTTCACCAAACATTTATTTTTATGTGTTGCTTGCTTGCGTTAAAACTAGTTTAGACCTACCTGGTGAGATAAAACAAATCGTATATATTCTCCTAATTCTGGCCTACTTAGAAGTCTAATCTGACATTGACCTGTAACTCTACAATGTGTTGTACGCGTGCTGTACGCTCGATTATTCACAATATGTTAATGCCTGCCTGCTCACATAGCGTTGCTGTTTGAAAATGTATACTTGTAATGTAAAGAGTAACCATTGAGTTTCTTGCCGGCTCTTCTCAACGGAAGCAACATTACGAACCGGTGGTAACGCTAAAATATTGTTTTTGATGATTTATAAACGCTACATATAGCTTAGGGCCTCCGCAGACTAGCTACTTTTAGCATCGGCGACCGGCGATTTTGTGACGTATCGATGCTGCGTCGCGTTTCTTCGAGCGCGAACGAGCGAGACGCAGCATCAAAATCGCCGATCGCCGATGCTAAAAGTAGCTAGTCTGCGGAGGCCCTAACATGAATAAATAAAATGAGTTTGAGTTTTATTGGCGACTACGTATATTAAATTGTACGGCTCCCCCGCCACCATAAGTAATTTTGCCATAAAAATATGTTACGTACATGGTAACGACTAGTGACTCTAGCGAATGTAAGAAATGGTGGTAGAGCTATTGATTCTCTCTACTTCAATAGAAATCGCACTTTATCCTATACAAAATAAAGTATCATTTAACAATTAGGGGGTTTCACTAAACTGTCGGAAACTTCGTTAACATCTTTAGGTAACGTTATATCAATAAACTCCAGTTCTATGTCTTGTAACGTCCTGTCTTTTGTTTCTGGTAATGTGAAATACAAACAGGCCAATGAAGCGAGTGCTATTAACATGTATATTCCGAACGTACCGTGGATATCGAGAGAATACAACATTGTGGATGTTAATTTCATTAAAGCCATACTAGATAAGGAGTAAAATATTCCCAGAACACTCGTCCCTAATCCCTTAAACTCTATAGGGAACAATTCTCCTTTCAATACCATTGCAACTGGTATAACACCAACATAACATACTATGTTATACATTATCAAGATTATTGGTGTCAACCATTTTACGTCTAGAATATTTTGATGGCCTAAATAATGGAAGAGGCACATTAAGAATGATAGTAAACACGCTATCGTTCCAGTTAGTATCAACAGAGGTCTCCTATTAAACAATCTTACGATGTAACTAGAAGTTAGTATTGCTAAAATCTTCATTCCATCCAATCCTATTGTGTAGTAATAAGCTTTAGACTTGTCTCCCGTTAACGAGATCATTATCTGAACTACGTACGCCAGTAAATAATGTCTGCCACACACTTGTGTTAAGATTATAAGCATTAATACAACTATGAATGGCTTTTTGAACTCCTTCGAACTCATCGCTTGTATCGTTCTGACCAGTAACATCGTTTTCTGTCTGGATTTCTTCAAATTTCTCATTTCTTGTTGTGTAACTATCAATTCGTTGACTTCTCTCTTCGATTCTAAACTCTTTCCTCTAATCCATTCAAATGACTTAATACATTCCTCATATCTCCCTTTATATGCCAACCATGATGGACTTTCAGGCCAAACGATAGTCCATAAAGCGGCTACTGCTGGTGGAACAGCTCCCAGCCAAGCCATGAGTCTCCAGGACAATGTGAAGCCAAAACCATGGCATACCAGCTCACCAACGCTTGTAGCAGTAATCTTGAATATTATGAAGAAACCTCTACGCTTCGGATGACTGTATTCCCCAGCTAAAATACTGCAAATATAGAGTCCTCCAAAAGAGATGCCTTGGATAGCACGGCCAGCGATTAAAGTGGAAACGTTGGGAGATAGGGCGATGACGACCCAGCCGGAGAAAATGATGGCATTCATGGTAATGTTGATGAATCTTCGTCCGTATAGCTGCATCAAAGGTGGAAGGATGAGGAAGCCAATACTTCCAGTCACGCTATACGCAGCGGCTGAAAGGGAAATAATAAGTCAGTGGCCATTAAAATGGGCTGGTAAGTTCCTTTAGTTCAATTTGCACTGATAAGTGTAAATTGCACGCCATCGCGTGTCTTCACTTCGATTAACCCAAATACAAGATGACTTGAAGGAATTCTCACATAGGACAGTATGCTTGGATGCTAGTGATAATAATAATAATAATAATATCCTGAGACATTCTTTTTACACACGGCTACCTGATCCCAAACTAAGCAGAGCTTGTACTATGGAAACCAGATAACTGATATTACTACATATACTACTTTTTTATTTGTTAATACATACTTAATATACATATACACCCAGACTCGGGACATACAGACATGTTCATGCACACAAATGCATGTCCCGGGTAGGAATCGAACCTACGACCTGCAGCGCGAAAGGCGCCATCACGCCAACCACGCCAATGGGCTCGTCAAAATCGTCGTCGTCGTGATCGTTGATTTGTTTATCTCACCTATCCAGGAAGCTTGATCTATCGTGGTGTGGACATCTTGACTGTCCCCAGTGATGGCCGGGGTGAGGATCGCAGGGTACGCCAGCACGAACCCGATTGCCAGGTGGTGGAGGATCAGCGGTACCATGACCAGCCACTGCAGAATACCGTCATTGATAAATCAAGATCATGTAGGACGATTTTTGATACGGTCATATGTGTCTGTGCGTGTAAGTATGAACATTTTTTGCGGTAACAAAATAATTCTTAGTTACTTAGTATTATTTAGTACTTTATTATTATGACTATGATATTTTTTTTTTTTAAATATATACCTAATTACAATTTGTAAAATAGATTATAAAGTTACTGCTGTAAGCCGTATAGTAAAGAAACTTTAATATACAAATTTATATCAATTTTACAAATTGAAATTGTATATTTTTTTAATATGCGCGTGAGTAATTGGCGATGAAAATAAGCGTAGTAGGAAACGAACTTACTTCTTTCACTAATGGCGCGACCATTTTGAATATAAATTAGATAATTGTAATTACTTAGACACGTTCGTGCGATAGTGGGTGTACTGTTGAACTGTTAAGTTGTTGCGATAGACAACTGTAGAATGTAACGAATGCAGCTTAGGTAATTGGCGCTCTTATCTTTATTGTTATATAAACTGTTTTCGCTCCCGGAATATAATATCTTGTTGCACGACTAGGTTGCTTGATTCTTGACAATACATCAATCATGGAAATCAAGTTTTAGGCAAATATTAACGATCAACTTATATTAAAAAAAACACACGGAATAAATATCTTCCTTATTTGATATTATAATAATTTACTAATTAACAGGACACCAGAAACTTCCCTATTCCATTTAAATTTCAATACGCCTGTTAGTTGCATGCCGTAGTCTGTAATTTTAGCAATTAAGTATAGGTTAGGTGAATAATGAAGGATTAGTCGTTAGCGAATTGAAAATGTGGCTTCGGAGGTAGATTATAATATAATATTTTTAATATTTATTTTAAAATATATAAAACCACAATTTGGGAAAAAACGAATCTTACAATAAATCAAATATAGAGAGGGACCACCACTCACCCTCGGAATTGTCAACCTCCAAAATTACAAACCAAATGAATTGATCGATAATAGAAGAGGCCAACAAGACCTAACTCCCTGTCAGTCGAGAGTATGTCTGTCATGAGTCATGGACCCTAACAATTAGCAATTCTCCGCCGACAAAGCGAATCCAAAATAAATTCGACACGTGTCTCGCCTCTAAACGAGGCATCCTCAGGATGGCTGGGCTGCGACTGAGCGATCCCATCAATTGGATCTTACATTGTTCATATAGCATACCTAGGTACCTACTGTAAAAAATTGAGTAGTAAGTATTATTTTACTTTATGTTTTAGGTACTTACACGAATAGTATTTTAAATTACCTTGAAGCCCTGCAATTATTTTTTGTAAGTACAAAAAGTTTGATACAGAATTTTCCCTTTTTTGACGTAAACTCAATGTAAGCGAGCCCTAGTTCAAAAGAAACAAAATAAACGTTATTCAAGGAATATAAACAAAAGAAATCTTGCGAAACCTTTTCCAAACGTTTGTTCCAAAGTGATTTTCCTCGTAATTTTGCTTATCTGTAGCATTTAGCGAAGGATTCGGAATTATGAGTGAAACACGGACATAACAATCCGCGCCGGCCGAGTCTCGCGATGTAAAAAAAAAAGTAAAAGTGTTTATTGTTATAGGCAGATTGTCAAAATTACTTTTTTTAAACCTGTTAAAGAAGAAATTTATGTTTATTTTTATCTTGTAGCTGCTTCTATTTATTTTAATGCAAAAAATATCTTTGATACTTTGGGAAGGCGTTTAATGGTTCACCACAATTTTTAAATTAAAATAAATTACCTACATCATCCAGATTCTGGATTTAATAATAGGAAAATGGTAACATGTATAAATAATCATATATTTTACGCACTTATATAATATTACCCACAAACCGCAATACTTAGACCGCCAAATTATTAGAGATTTTTAGCTCGTATACAGTGGTATTAGAATATATTTCTAGGAACAACAGTTATTTGTAACGCAAGTCCATCACAGCTTTCATCATAAATTTGGGAAAACTCTATGAGAGTATTTTTTTTTTTTATAGGATTGCGGTGGCAAAAAGCGTACGGCTCGCCTGATGTTAAGCAGTTACCGTAGCCTATAAATGCTTACAATACCAAAGGTATTGCTCGCACATTGCCGACCTGAAGGGGAGTGGGATGGAGGGAGGGGGAGGGGGGGTGGGCTTTCGGGTCTTTCACTCATCGTACGAAACACAGCTGTAATAGCTGCTTTACGCCAATCTTCTGTGAGAGGGTGGTACTACCCCGGTCGAGCCAGCCCGTTTATGAGCTGCAGTCAATTGGCTACAGCTTGGCAGCTTGGCTTGGCTTATTATTCCTTAAGTGTATGTAATAGGCGTCTAATTTCGAATAAGTACTAACCATGTTCATACAATTAGTCACAGATTTCATAAAAATCTTTGCAATTAGTATTAAATTGCATGCACCAAACATAATTCCTGATAACTTTGACTTGATTAGACAAACAATTTCGCACAGACCGCGGGCCTACAAACAAACGTTACCAGTCGGAGTACCAACACAATATTTGTTTAACTAGTTGCTTTTGTGCGAGTGTAAACGAATCAACATTTTTATTGGAGCGATTCTTTAAACAAAAGAGTCACCGGTATTCATTCTGGGAGTTCCATTTCTAGGACCTAAAATCAAGCCTCAAATTCATTACTAAGCTGATTTTTATATTTTATTTACTTACTTATTATCAGTAAGTGAACTTGTCTACTAGCTGGCATGTCCATTCAAAGTCAAGGTCAAAATATTTTTAATCAAGTTTGTAGGCAAGTAAGCACTTATACTATAGTTACGTGGTGTCAAGTATAAGTGCTTCCTTTAGTGGTTCGAGAGTAGGCCGCTCGGATCATCAGGTCGGGGGTTCGATTACCGTTAGAGGCAAATTTCGGAAACGGCCTTTTTGTAATTTGCCCTGGAGTAGTATACACTGGGTTCGCTCCAACCCATTATACGGGCGGGACCCATAGTACAAGCGTTGCTTATTTTGGGACCATACAGTTGGGGTGTTAACCTGGCGATATTAAATATTAAACTAGTGTCATTTCATTGGGGAAGCTTAGGGATGACCTAGATGAATGTCGTCACATTGATGTTTATTGGAATTATACTGTTACTTTTTACGCCCTCGTAATAACAATCCATAGGATAAAAGTTATAGACAAGGTCTCGGTCTAATTTTATTTTATGTAATGATAATTTTCAAATTAACTTCTTGTTCTCTACCTACCTAAAAACGTTGGGACACAATGGAATTAAAACAACATCTTATAATTCTTTTTTTATTAATATTATTTACAAATCTAATCACATCCGTTTGTTCATCTATAATTATACAATTAGTTATGACAAGAAGTTCTAGATAAAACTAACAATCACAAGTTTCTCGTCTGAGCTCTCACACTGTCTTCAAATTTACACAATTTAATTGGAGCGAACGATAGGGGCCGACAAAACCTGTAAAACAGAGCTTGTGTGATATTTCGTGAAACAAAAGGCAAAGGTCATTAAAACAACATGAGTTTTGAAATAGAGTTGTCCATATTCAGTCTTGATTTTGCAAGACCAAGCCAGACCCTGCAAGGGTTGAGCGAAAACAAGATTGATTCTGCGACATGCAAGAGTCACGCAATCAGTCTTGCTCTTGTCTTGGCCTCGCAAAAATGACAGACCAATTTCTGGCAACACTGCCTGTTGCCAACTTGGACTCCGATTACCTTTGTCGGACTTCTTAAATGGGTTAATGACCTTAGTCTCAAATAATGGAATGTAATGAGATCATATCATTAAAAAGATTTTTACACGAAGTAGTGATATTTTTGTTTCTGAAATTAGGCTATCTGAATACGAAGTATTAAACAAGTTTAGGCTTGCTGCAGACACGCCTGCTACAAAAACACGTTGTATAAGGTTTAACTGAGCAACGCCTGAAAACTGATATGCCTTGAATAATTTGGCTCCACGCTCATTAAAAATCACTCATTATTGTTTAATTTCAGAATTATTCGTTCTAATAACGACAGTGCAGTTGAGGAAATCACAGACAACATAGTCTATAATAAATACATAGTTATAAATATAAACGATGTGCGTCCACCAAATTTTTATTTAATTTTAGTACATATTATGTTTAAAAAACTATATTATTTTTTTATGACAGATAAAAATAATAAAGAAGATTCTAAAAAAAATTACCTAATATGACTGCACGTACAAAAAAAAATCCCCAACTATTTTTCTCCAACAATAGTTTTCCCCACCAATTATTTCCCCAACTGCACGAATTACTACGGAATGTCAGTGTATCATTATTTACACTAAATACAATTTACAGGCCGAACGTTACTATTTCTACTTAATTACACCATAAAACACTCGAAGGCACATATTTGTTTATAGAATGACCTAATTATTCTTCCGATGAAGCTATGATCTATGTAGAACTTCTTCATAGAGGAGTTTGTTTTACGCGATCATTGCATACTTTTGTACCTAAAACAGATACATAGTTTTAGGTATAAAAAGTAGTTAGCTTTGTAGGTAACTTAATATATGCTCTATACATATGCTTGGTTGCCTAAGTCATATAAGATGTCGTTAAAGACGAATCAAAGTTATAATGGACTTACACTGTCATTACAAATCGAAAATACTTTGTAAAACCATTATAAGCTGGCTAAAATGTCTATAAATTTGTCGGGAAGTGTTCATATTCGAAGTTATAAAAAAATCGTACATTTGATCGCGTAAATGAAACTCTTGCATTATCACTAACTGACGACCGGTATAACATTAGGCTCGTATTAATAAATGCTTCTCAAAGTTGAGATCGATCTCAAGATGCTGTTTTTGACAGATGTTCCATACATTAAACGTCAAAACTGCATTTTAAGATCGATCTCAGCTCTGAGATGCATTTATAAATACGAGACTAACAGATTGTACCCTGTTCGTCAGTCGCCATCAGAGGCCTCGGCAGTGCCCCCGCCAAGTCAGACCAAGGCACTGCCGAACCCTTTCTGCATAAATATTTACATGAAATGACAAGAAGTATGAGGTCTTCTTATTTTTTTTTTGGTTAAAATCACAACAAGTATGATACTGAAAATATAATTACTTTTTTTTATTTATTATTATTATTTATTATCTACACTCCACTCCGGCCGCGATTCTAAGTGACTATCTACAGAACTACAATGTACAATTTTGAAATTAACATTTTATATGAAAGACATTTTTCGAACTAAATGGTAACTACTGATAAAAATACTGCAACTTTCATATTGCTAATTTAATTGAGAGTTCTTTTTGTCTTATTTCTATGCACACTTCAAAGGAGAGCAGAGACGTGGACAGACTACTCAACTGCTTCTCTTACCAACTTCTAGGGGTTTAGCATCACCTGTTATTGCGACTCAATTGCAGACCTAACATGAACCGCTACATAGATGAATTAGAGATCAAACTGAGCTGCAATTGAGCTGATGTTAAGCCCCTATTCTGCCTAATGCAATCCACACTTTCTTCGTCCACTACTGCCTCTGAAAATGTGCACAAGTTGAAGAGTGACGTCACCCGCACCCGGGTATATAAGTCGCGCTGGGGGCCGCGCCGCTCAGTACCGCGGCGCCACCCGCGGCGACGACAGCCGCGGCGAGCGGAGCGGCGAGCGGCGCGCCACCTCGGGCTATGGCTTCAGTCTCTTGAACCCTGCGCCGTCGTGCCCGAGCTTCAGCTCCTCGTACAACGTGGGGTCGACTTCCCGCTGCGCCGGGACCGTCGTTCCCGGGTTGTTGAGGGCCTCGTGCCTCCATGCTGCGCTGTTCGATACGCCATTGGCTACGCCGTTGGTACCGTTGGCACCGTTGGCGTTCCCGTTCGGTACCGTACCCTGTTGGCAGAAGACCTTACTTCAGAGGACTTTGGAGCTTGGAAGAATGTTGCTAGATCATAGAAAGTTGAAGATCTTAGGAAAGCAGTATGCTTTAATGGATACATACGTTGACGGCAGCGTCAGGGTTGGGTTCTCTGAGGTAGCTCGGGTTCTCGAATGCTACTCCTCCTTGTGCCTTAAGTCTAAGAGTCTGAAACAAGACAAAAAACCTCTTAGCATGTTCTCCTTGATCATTCCATATCCTTTTTAATTTGTCATGTCTCCAAAACTTAGGACCGAGACCTCAAAAAATTTCTAATATTACGTTTCAGGATCAATCCTAAGATATCTAGAAATCATTCGTCATCATCATCGTCTGCCACAATTCATAGTTACCCACCACTGTGCATAATATGCCAACATCACTCCATGTTCATCCACATCATCCCGTGTTAATTTCTTAGATCTATCTCAAGATGCTTTTGTATTATTAACCCATTTTACTGGGGAACCCTGATTTTTAAGATTTTCTATCTTGCTCCATACCTTTCTATATCTATAATACAGTCCAGCGGCCAGCAGTATGGCGGCCACTAGTATGCAAGCGACGGCCACGCCGACGGCCGATGCTGTGCTATTGCCAGCTACTGGCGCAGCCGCAGCGCCTGTCTCCTGGCCCGCGGTCGTGAACATGATGGGTTGGCTGAGAGATGATGTGCCTGGTAGGAAGGAAAAAGGGTTAACACTCCATTAGTACTTATCATTATACTTTAGAATTTTGTGATGATTGATCTCCAGACCCTAATCTAATTAGGGGCGTCCATAAATTACGTGAGGCATTTAGGGGGGAGGGGGTCGAGCAAAATCTCACCAAATCTCACGTGGGGAGAGGGGGGGGGGTCTCGGCAAATCTCACGCAAATTTTTTTAACCCAAAAAACAGTGTAAAATTGCAAGAAAACTAGGTTAAATTAAGTAAAACATGTTTCTCCTCTAGAATATAGCTTTTGAAAAATCTCACGTGATATTAGGGGGGAGGGAGGCAGTCGAGCAAAATCTCACGACATCTCACCAAGGGGGAGGGGGGTCGACAAATCTCAAAAATCACCTCACGTAATTTATGGACGCCCCCTTAGGGCAATTAATGTCGTAGAGCGGCACGAAGCTGGCGTGGTCGTTGTAGTAACACTGACAGATAACGACAGGCCAGTCCATTCAAGCGGCCATTTGGTAAGCTGAAAATTTTCTGCCCTCATTGTCACATCTGGTTCAGGAATTAGAAGATTCATAACAATTATAGAGAGCCCACCACTCACCCTCGGAATTGTCAACCTCCAAAATTATAAACCAACTGAATTGATCGATAATAGAAGAGGCCAACAAGACCTAACTCCCTGTCAGTCGAGGGTATGTCTGTCATGATTCATGGACCCTAACAATTAGCAATTCTCCGCAGACAAAGCGAATCTAAAATAAATTCGAATAAATTTATATACGCAAAGTTACGCCTGATTCCATCAATTAGATTCATAACCTTCTAAGGTTTACTTTTAAACCAGATAGAAGTTCTTCTAGATTCACCTTTAACATTTTTATCAAGAAGTCACAATCACTCAAGTTCCAAGTCCAACTTACCAACATCATTAGCCGCCTTGACGACGCACTCATACCGCACGTCGTCCTGTAACCCAGTGAGCACCACGCTGGTCTCGCTGGTGTCCAGCTTCTCTGGCACCTTAGCACCGTACGCACGCCAGAACACTCGGTACAGGTAGACTGTTTGCGGATTCTTGACTGGGGCCTCCCAGCTGTTGGGATAAAGGATTTTTGTACAGTATTCTGATATGAAACTTTAAACTTAGTAGGGATATTTGTGAAGCTTCTGTTGCTTTCAAAAGACTATGTGACTGGAGGACTATGATATTTACGGTATTGTGAGTATTTTATAGTCAAGGATGGCACACTGGCAGACGGTCCACTTGATGGTAAGTGGAATCCGCCCAGGACATCTGCAACTTAAGGGGAGCAGACGCGGCGCCGACCTTTTTTGAACCTGTAAACATGCCTCTGAAGAACCCCCTGTTGTAGTGCATAGGAAATACTTCGGGATCGTTCTACAACTTGCACGCGTCGGGAGGAAAGCTCGCGATGCACGTACATTTGAATTAAGAGAATTGCTGAAAGTCCACGTATACGGAAGAATACCTGTAGGAGATAAAGTGTGAGATATGGTCGAGGTTTAAAACACCAAAGTTGGGGTACATATGGGGTACATATTATACCTCAGGAGTACAGAGTGTGGTGTTGGCGCAACATGTGCCTTCAAGTTCCTGGGTGGTCCGGGCAGCCGGGCGCCGGAGTCGCGGAAGCAGGCCAGCGCGCGCCGCGCGTGCTGCAGCGCGCACGACCTCGCCACGGAGCCCCCGCGGCACAGCTCCAGGCAGTTGCGGGGTACCCCCCACGACGCGCAGCAGCTGCGGTGGTCTGGGAAAATGATAGTTTGGGGGTAAAGGGAAGATCTTCCAGGTGGGTGGTATGCCTGGCGGGACCGGCCGCTTTGCCCCGATGGTTGTTGTCTGGGTCTTCTATATAGCGAGTGCCTCGCGAATCTTGATATCGTGATTCAGGACTTCTAATTTGTGCTGGAGCGCGCATTTAGTGCCATCTGTTGGTGGCGTCGTGAAGGCATAGTATGTAGCGTGATGTGAGGTTGCTATAGTATCTTTAGGAAGATAAGTCTTCTTAGAAAATTGTCCCTAACTTGGATAACATGATTCGTTTTAGTGTTATGACTACAGAAAGTAAAGCGGAAGACTCATTTCGGTTGGAATCACTTCGGTACCTACTCCTTTAGTCATCCGGTACTTGCGCTCCTTTGCGGACCTAATGCATAAATTTTCTTACCAGAGCCGTCGGCAGCACACTTCATGAGCTTGTCGAAGTCGTTCATGCATTCAGGGCGGTCCATGATGTTGTCCATGTCTATGTGGAAGCTGCACGCGTCGATACACGATGACGACACGTTCATCTAGACAGAGAAGAAGCATTGGGTGCGTCTACATAAGATGCATGCCGCGCCCGAGCACTCAGTTTTGACCCCGGAACACGTAGACATAATGTCATAACAAAAGAGCATATAAACATTATGTTCTATACTGGGTGAAAACGAAATCGTGGGCAATATTTTAAACGGTGATTCTACACATGATTCGGAACATTTAAGGAATATTAATCAACAAATCAAAATCATAAATTTTGGGTCAAAATCGTATTATACACAGATATTTGGATCCACATTTCACACAGCTATTAAAACAATTAATAATACACAAGGGATTAATTTTATTGTTCCAAATTCAAGGCATTTAACAAATTCATTTAATCAGGAAACAGAATGTGCTTCTTAAAATTTCGTAATCTTGTTTAAATTTTCTATGCAAATAGGTCTCCTACCAATTTCTTAGCAAAAACTAGAGTCCAACCTATTTAATACAATTCGCAAAACAACCACCAACTCCACCGCAAAACACTAGGTCCGCAAATATCGAATTATACGAACAAATCTAAATTTAGCGGTCGCAAAACAAAGTCCAGTTTGAGCGTTGGAAACGGGAGGCGGCGGTCCAGACCACAGAGTAAAGACTAAAGAAAGAGGTGCCCTTATTAGATATATGTATGAAAAAAAACGTGGTCATTGTTTTATCATTTTCATAGTTCTATCTACCGGTAAATAGTTGAACTACTCGCTTCGTTTTATGTCGATGTTAGTACTAGGCCGACCACTCGGCCGAGTTGCTTAGGGCCAGTCCCCTTAGTAATTGGTCCATGGTCCAGACCGTACTATATTTAAGTCGAACAATCCACAGACAAGTCTATTTCAGACGACAAGTCGGGTTTTGGATGTCGGAGTCGAATACGGCTTCATTTATAATTGAAATTAGTTTGGAATTATTATGAGGTAGACTACGTTAGGTACTGCTTTTTGCATAGGGACTGGGTTTTGCTATTAACTTTTTGCTAAAACTAGAACTAGCAGATTATGAAAATGTCCGTGTTTTTACACGACTGCCCAAAAAAAAAGGAGTGTATATGTGTTTAGGGTTCATGTATGTATGTATGTTTGTATGTGAGATTCTTTATTCCACCATAACTTATAAATGCCTGAACGGATTTCGATGTATGGGGTATCGTTAGAATCCTTACATCATTCCGGGTAACACTGGGTATATTATTTTTGAAAAAAATCTATATGGCGGCATTATGGCTCAACTTTAATATGTGAAAAAAAATTGTTTTTCTTCCATTATTACAATATGGGTATCAAATTGAAGGCCTTGATGAGCACAGTCCAAAACTGTAGAATTTATAGGCATAATTTAACATAGGTAGGGTGTACATGCAAAACAAATATATCATTTTTGGCTGCTGTCACTAAAATGCATAAAATAAAAATAAATAATTTAAAAATTAAAAACACGACTGCCCTGCCAAAAAACGAACTAAAAAGTATAATACAAGTGCAGTGTCATTGCAGTCGGGGGACCGTTCTGTGAAACATATTTAATCTAAGAGGGCCCCCGACTGCAATGACACTGCACTTGTATTATACTTTTTAGTTCGTTTTTTGGCAGGGCAGTCGTGTTTTTAATTTTTTAAATTATATTTTTTTTTGTCGAGATGTACGGCGACAAATTCCGCTTTGATTATTGAGATTTCAAATGTAGTAACGGGACCTTCATTTGGACATACTGATCCTTCTGATCCTTAGATTTTTTTTCTATTTAAACATCATAATATTTTTCTTATGTTACTAATGTGGCAAACGAACCTACGGGCCTGATGTTAAGTGGTTACCGTAGCCTATAGATGCTCACAATACCAAAAGCATTGCTCGCACGTTGCCCATCCGACGGAAAGTGGGACAAAGGCTGGGAAAGAGGAAGGGGGTTGGGCTTCCGTCTCTCTCACTCATCGTACGCAGCTACAATAGCTACTTTACGCCGATCATCTGTGAGAGGGTGATGCTACTCCGGTTGAACCAGTCCATATATGAGCTTAAGTCAATGGAGACCCGTTACGAATTTAGTTGAGAACGCAGATTTATAGAGCTAAGAAATCCATAACATACAGTGCAAAAATGTTTGGTCTACGACAAAAATTTACGAAGCTATGACCAAATTACTAGCGAAGTTCGCGCGTGGTTATTGTGACGTCATTTAGACCACGTGCGCTTTGTAATGAATGGTGGCGTGGGCACAGCGCGAGCCGGCGCGCGCGTCGCGGGTACAGCGCGCCTTCAATCCGACGGTCCCGAGTGCCGTCACACGCACATGCCGCACATTATATAAAATGTGTTATGAAATCGCAACGGATGGACCGATTTCGATGATTTCAAAATTATATTAATAAGAAAGCGTAGTTTCAACTATAGTGTTCGTTATGAGTTGATTTGTTGACCTAGTATTGAATCTCATTGTCTACAGCTTGTCTTTACCACCAATAAACAATTAAAATTCTATTTATCTGCTAACAATAACTATGTAAGATCTAAGCCTGGTCTCGTACCTGTGCACAACACTCGGTGACGTTGTGATGAGGGGTCGTGGGCCGCAGTCTCACCGACACCGGCCTCAATGTCTTGCCGAACGCGTTCTCAGCGTGACAGAAGTAGTCGCCTTCGTCTGCCTCCGATATCTTCTTTATAACTAGACGCATTGTGTACTTCGTTTGTTCCTGGACGGATAATTATGGATGAGCGGTCAATGAGTGAAGAGGCACCTACATTGTACAGTCAGCAACGAAAGTCGCTGAATATTTTGAATTTTTCAAATCGGTTTTACTCTTTATTCTACAAACATTGGTATACCTTTATAAAACCAAACATTAGCAACAAGTCTACATTTTGTTTCGATAAAGAAAAAATATGGATTTGATGCAAAACAAAAATGTGCAAGCTATTTAAAAAACTGAGAATTTTCAGCGACTTTCGTTGCTGACCGTACCTACTGCATGTCAATGGACAAACAACAATATTGGACGCATCTATACTTTCGATCAAAGAAGGATCTATACTCTATAGCAGGGGTCGACAAGTAGTTTTAGGTGGGGTCCGGATACTGTGGAAAAATTTTAACGAGGTCCAGAAAAAAATATGGTTTCAAATAAAATTCCGAATTATAAAACACAAGACCTAAAATTAATGTGAGAAACTGCACCGACGGTCTTGAGCCAGTTTTTTATAGTTTGGTTCTCGAGAAGAATAGCAAATTCGAAGTGTGTCTTCTGGGTGGGCGTCCGTTGATTTCGATCTACGTATTAATTTGTACTTGGTATACAATACAATATTTGGCGGTCCGAGGTTTGACCTTTCGCGGTCCGCAAACGGACCGCGGTCCGCCTGTTGACGACCGTTGCTCTATAGTCTATACAAACAAATAAAATTGAAGCATCTGTTGGTAATGTCAAAATAACAGCTTTTTACTAAATGTATATGAAAGTATATACGGTACTATTAAAAGAGCAATTTTAATCTGTCAGTCTCTATGCTTGTTCTGGCTAATCTCCGAAACACCTGCGCCGATTTTAACGGGACTGGGCAGATAGCTGATACTATAAGGAGTAACTTAGGCAACTTTTGTTTTAAAATTCCACGCGTATGAAGTCGCGGGGACAACTAGTTTGATAAATATTATAACATTTACGAATGAAGATGGAGACGCAAGAGAAGTTACCCGCTTATGGTTAAGTCAGGCCACTTACCTCGGGATCAGCAATCAACTGAATTGCGTAGTTAGGTCCGTCAATGACCGGGGTCCTTCCGTTGGGGTCCCTCCAGAAGGCGATTGTAGGCTTGGGCAGCGCCTCGACCCTGCACTCTAGGATCACAGCATCTCCAGCCGCGGCCATCGTTATGCCAGAGGCTTGGATTGTTGGTACATCTGTATAATTTAATTCAAATGGTTAGCGAATCATCTCAGCCGAAAGACGACCACTGCTGGACATAATCCTCCACTAAGGTTCGCCACAATGACCGGTCTTGCGCTGCCCGCATCCAGCGGATTCCCGCGACCTTCAACAGGTCGTCGGTCCACCTGATGATGATGATGGTGGTTAGCGAGTGTGCTAAAACACGCTGATTTGCTTGGAGTCCGCTAACCCGCACTAGACTCTGTGGTTAACCATGCGATTACACTACCCACATGCGTTACTTTTACCGCAAGTGTGCCCGATAAATAGCAATAAACTTCTCCCCTATTATACTGGGACTTACTGACTGCATTAGCACTCCGTCTATCTCTCTAAATAAGGTGGTAAATAAGCGCACGGCCCGCCTGATGTTAAGCAGTTTGCCGACCGAAAGGGGAGTGGGCAAGAGAGGAAAAGGGAAAGGAGGAGTTTGGGCTTCCAGCTCTATCACTCATCATATGAAACGCTACTTATATACTTTACGTCGATCTTCTGTGAGACAGCAGTACTGCACCGGACAAGCCAGCTCGTATATGAGCTGCAGACAGTTGACTACAGCTGACTATTACCAAAGAACAGTAGTCGTATTTATATCCAGTTTATTGATGTACTCACGGGAGATGTTGATCTTCCTCGAGGCCTGCATGGGAGTGCCGTAGCCGTTGTCCGCATAACAAGAAATCTGATCCATATCCCGCGTCACGTTGTGGATTACGGTCACCATGTGTCGGGTCACCTCTTGACGGACCAGACGACCTGGGGACACAAGATAATGACGTAACACCGGCATCGGTGCTGTACTCTCGTCGAGAACATCAAGAAAGGCCGAGAACAAGACTCTTGCCATATTTTAATGTTCTTGAGTACGAAGCCGTCATATGACGCCGTTTGACGGGCCCGTTGGCGTGGTTGGTGTAGGTTCCGCCTTTCACGCTGCAGGTCGTAAGTTCGATTCCTACTCGGGACATGAATTTGTGTGCATGAACATGTCTGTATGTCCCGAGTCTGGGTGTAATTATGTTTATTAAGTATGTATTTACAGATAAAAAGTAGTATATGTAGTAATATCAGTTATCTGGTTTCCATAGTACAAGCTCTGCTTAGTTTGGGATCAGGTAGCCGTGTGTAAAAGAATGTCCCAGGATATTTATTTATTATTATTATATAAAGTTCTTATATTGCCAAGTACACATTAGGCATTCTTATTGAAACTCTTACACGATAGAGCTAACGAAATCAAAAAAAAATGTAACGTCACGACTATTATCCCCATTCGGGGGTAGTCAGAGGCTTGAGTGGCCATACACCACCACATTGTGGAGGTATTAACCAACTCAAAGCCCACGTTTCACCAGATAGTCAGAACCCAACGTGACAGGTGGTGAACCTCGTCGCCGTGTATACAGGAACTGACTATTACCTAATTCCGAGGGATAGGTAGGTTTCCTCACGATGTTTTCCCTCACCGTAAGCGAACTGTAAATTATGCACATAGATGAAAATTCATCCATTGGTGCATGCCCAACCGGGGATCGAACCTGGGACCTTCTGATTGCCAGCCCAACGTGTTCGCCCCTAGGCTACAGTCGCTACCTTTTAGCTAACGAAATCAATAACTCCAAATTAAATCAGCCTCAATATGTTGTCTGTTGAATAAACATGGAGTCAGTGCTGAAACAAGGCATTTCAATATCGTGATACCCTTATTACAAAGGTCTCAGTCTAATCTAGATCCAATCTCATTTCTTTGTAGCCAATTGTACAGAATGTTCAATTTGGATTTGAAAGAAATATTAGTATTGGCATGTGTAAGTAATGTTTTTTTTTTTGAATAATTTGCTGGAATTGTGAGGTAGATTTTGGATGTTTTCAATTGTATTTTTTGATAAACACGAGAATATGCAATTCGGTATTTTTATAAAGATGCACTGCCTAATTTATATATATTTTAGCCAGTTTACAATGGTTTTGTAAAGCATTTCTAGGAACAGAAGTGATTTGTAATGCCCCATCATCATAACTTTCTTGAAATTTGGGTGGCAACTTTTATTTCATGAAAAATTCTAATTTGTTGTAACTTTACCTATTTGTATGATATAAAAGTTTTTTTTTAACTATTCAAAAAGAAGATAAATAATCTTATACCCAACACGATAAATTACATAGATAACTTTATACAACTCATTAAAGTATTCTCTTCATTATTCTATCGATTCGGTTACGTTGGTCATTAACTTAATAAAATAATATCTGTATTGTGGCTGTATCTATTTTCCAGGTTTTATTTAACGAAGCCAATATTACTTCACGTATAAAAGAAAGCTGGAATAAAGCAAAAAGATAATATCACAAAGAGCCAATTAGCCTAGATTTATTCAAAGCAATATGAAAATTGAAATCTCGTATGAAACGTTTTCATCAGAAGCTTTTACGAGCAAACTGATTATTATAACAATTTCAGTAATACGTTCAGACTTATTCAGGAGGATTTAAGTACTGATATTTTTCTTCGGATAACGATTAGATTATTAGTCGGAGACGAGCCTGCCAACGATACGATCCGGGAACCGACTTCAATTCGAACCAAATCAATACGGATGAGTATTTTCTTTCTCAGACCTACTGGCGAGATCTTCCCTACCTTGGCTGGCGTAGTATAAGAAATTATAAGATAATACAATTTATTAATACCTAGAAAAGTTGGCAAAACGAAAAGTTATACAGGATGGGTGTTAAGTTAGACGAGGGACGCATTAAAGCCCACGATAATTCATGCTTTCACGTAACTAAAATTATTGTATTTTTTGTTACATATTTGGCATCAGAATCGAATATTAAATACCTGTGTTGAATACCCTCCTCTAATACATCTCTCGTCTTACCGAACACCCTGTATACTATGGAACCCGTTCTATGAAGATCTGCAAAAGTTCAACGGTCGATGACTTACCAGAAATGTAGAGGGATATGGTCGGCGTGGGGGTTCCCATGGCTATGCAGAGGATGGTCATGCTGGAGCCTTCCACTACCAGGTTCACGGGGTTCACTGACGGAGGCTGTGTGAAGTTAAATAAAATATACATCTGATACAGTGATGTTTACAAACATGTTAAGTGAGGTTTCAGAGGTTTCAGGTTTCAGGTTTATATTCCTACGTCTGCTGAAACCAAGGGTGTCGCTAAGCACTTGCAGGGGTAGAGACAAGGGGGGCAAGAGGGATCTGGAGACTCGAAGACCTAGAAGATTTTAAAGTAAGTTGTCAAACTAGCTGAGAAATTGATAAGAAATCCGAGAAAAAAATGTTTTAATTAAGATTTTTTTAAAAGTAATGATTATAAATGAATACTTTTACATATTCTATTTATTTTAAACATAATGCTGGCGACTTGTATTTAGTATGTTTTACTAATATGGGCCATCCATAAATTACGTCACACGTAAAGGGGGGGAGGGAGTCGACGAAATGTGACATTGTGTGAAAAGGGGGTGGGAGGAGTCCTAAGTTTTGTGACGTCACATTTAGAAATCTAATATATTTAAATATTACAACCAAAATTTGAATTGTTAACGAAATTTTTTGAAAATTTCTGTTTTTTTTTTTAAATATTTGACGTCACACAGGGAGGGGGAGTCTCGCAAATGTGACCAGCTGTGACAAGGGAGGGGTTTAAAAATCATGAAATTCGTGTGACGTAATTTATGGGGCCCCATAACGAAGAGCGAAATTATGAAGACAGCATAAATTGTTTGTATTCTTAACGTTCGCGTCTAGTAAGCGCACCTCAATGCATTTTACATTGAATTTCCATTCCCCTTTGATTATTTTCGTTATATTTCCTCGTAACACTTCAAAGGAGCCAATTTGCATTTTGCCTCCCCTCGGCAACGGGCGAATCTGGTAACGGCGGACGATATTGAATTCCATGGATTCCCTCTATTATTTATAAGGCGATGGCGACCGCGGGAAACACAGAGTAATCCGCGGATTACTCTTTGCAACTTCTTTTATGAATGTAAATGGTTGCCAGTGGAATAAATGGACGGGACTATAGATTATCTGATATATTTTTTAAGCTTAGAGCCGTTAAAGTGTTGAAAAATTGCAAATAGCAAAATAATTTTACGAATTTTACAAAATAAATGCAATATGGAACCACTAAAATGACCAAGATTTATGGATAGAGCCTATCTGAAAGTTAAGTTAAGTTTATGCATATAGTTCATAGGATAGGTATGAGAATAGAAGTCCGAAAAACTCCTACGATATCGGTAGACCCACTACGTAGTCAAGTTTCTGAGAAAAAACGGAAAAGGTTTCTTAAACAAATTATATAAGAGGGACTTCTACATGAAGGATTGGCCCACTATTGCCATAAACACGGAGGGAAGGAAAGGGAGATCTTTACCCAGCAGTGGGAGGACACGGGCTGACATAAAAAAAGTCAGACTGGACCCTAAGGCTAATTCTGTTAGTGCACAACTAAATAAGAATAACTTTATTGCCACTTTTCTCAAGCCTATCAGCCCGCCCACGACTTCGGGCGACGGCGACGCGCAGCATCGTTTTTTGCTACAATGTTGCATGCAACATTTTAGCAAAAAACGCTGTCGCCCGTCACCGTCGCGCGAAGTCGTGGCCGGGCCGTATGAGAAAGACTGGAACTACTTTTGGATATGTCAAACTTAGTTGTCCTGATTTGACAACAACAGAATTGACATCAGTAACTCTGATAGAGGCTAAAAGAAGAAGCGTTAAGCTGTTGACCTCATTTACCTCAACATACGCCGGATAAGCAGGATCAGTCCACGTCAGCAGCGTCTCCGAGGGCTGCGAGTTCCCTGCCTGCGCGTGCGCCCTCACCCAGATCACGTATTGTGTGTTGGGAGACAGCTTCTCCAGGGTGTGGCCGGGGACTGTGGTGGTCACGTTGGTAACGTTGTTCTGGGATAGTTGCGTCGGGGATTTGTAGAAGAGCCTGGGTGGGAGATAAATGGCTTAGAAGATGAAATAGTGGAGATTGAGGATAAAATGTTGAGACTTTCTCTCCTTTCAGTATACATAGAACTATTTGCATAACCACTGGTATACCTTAGAGTCAGACACAATAGTAATAATAATAATAATAATATCCTGGGACATTTTTACACACGGCTATCTGATCCCAAACTAAGCAGAGCTTGTACTATGGAAACCAGATAACTGATATTACTACATATACTACTTTTTTATTTGTAAATACATACTTAATATACATAATTACACCCAGACTCCGGACATACAGACATGTTCATGCACACAAATGCATGTCACGGGTAGGAATCGAACCTACGACCTGCAGCATGAAAGTCGCCTCCGCGCCAGCCACGCTAACGGGCCCGTCAAATCGAAAATCATAGTTTGCTGCAATCTCTGATCGGCAAACAACATGAGCTTTAGCAACGCTTGGCAAGGTCAGTCAGAGATTGGCGGCCATTTACAGTAGCGGCATTTTACGATGGCCGGTTTGACATGTGGGGGGGGGAGAAGAAAATTAACCTTATTATAACGGAATAAGACTGGCCGTTTTAAAAAATAAGAATGTCAAAAAATTAATGCGAAAATGAATTTTAATTCGTTATAATAAGGTTCATCCTTTCCCCCTCCCACATGTCAAACCGGCCATCATAACGTGCCGCAGGTATAGTGGCATTTCAAACTGAGCGTCTCCGTGCTACGGAGAGCACGTAAAAAGTCGGTCCCAGTTGTCATCTGGATAGCAGTCGTTAAGCTACGTTCTGACGTGCCTTAACCTTCAGGCATCAGGCGGCTTGAACAATTCTGACATTAGGTTGACCTCACCATATGATAAGAAGAATAATATGACATTAATTGTGAATCGCGTATATCTGAGTTCCGGTATTTAATTGTAGAATTTAAATCATTAAATAGATGTGAGAAAAAAATAATTAGGTGTGTTACATTCTGTGATGTATGTGCTATAGGTCGCACCTCTAGTTGATGTTTTTTATATTGTCTATGTACCGTTCCATTGTCTTTGGTTCTCCAATAAATGAAGCTAAACAAGATGGACGTATTTTGATTACTCCGCCGTCCATAAAGATATTATTCAGCAAAAGATCACCAGTTACGGATAGGATACATTCCTTTTGAGAATTCGGTCCCATAGAAGTTCCGCTTGGCTACAGCCCAAAACCTTTTAATCACCGTAGTGTCATGGTGTTACTCACGTGTAGGTGATCTTCTCGTCCGGCTGCGAGAACTGCGGCGGCTGCCAGGTGAGGGTGAGCCAGGTCGCCGAGTGCGAGGACACCGCCAGCGAGTGCGGCGGCGACGGGATGCCAGACACCTCCTTCTCTTCATCTGGAATAGAAGATTGTATCACAAGGGAGCAAGAATTCAAATTGCGACGCTTGAGGTAAGAATAACTTTGCAAGCGAGTGATACACTCTGCTTTTCATTACCCTCTATGAGAAAAATAACCGCGCAGAACGGCTAGACAAGTGGCTGACGTCTACAAGCGTTCGTTCAAATCGCTACGCTTCATGTATGTAAATGATATAAGTCACATGATCTACATAGCAACTTGTTGTTGATCTACATAGCGACGTTTGACATTTCCATACATTATGAAGTCTATTCTATTCTATTCGATTAGCGTTCATGCCTCTTGTCTAGCCCTTCTGTTCAATTGTTTTAATTTTTAAAGCCAGTGTGGCGCGCAGCGTCATTCTTACCGGCCAGTACCTTCATTCTTTCCAAATTTGCGTTCGATCTCTTTGCTCGCGGAACACTAGAATTAATATTCATGTTCCAAATTCAAAAGTCATTACTGCCCTCTGTGAAAGTTTAATGCTCAAAAATCTACTGAAAAACGCTCAATTCCGATCTTCCGAGTATTCAGAGTAGTCTGGTATGGGCTATGGTTTGGCTGTGGACTGCACTGGATGTGGGTTTCCTTACCATCAGTAGAGTTGAACAGCAGCATGCTGGAGGGCAGCGACTCTCCGTAGTTGTTGACGGCCACCACGAACACGTGGTAAGTGCTGTTCACCTCCAGCTGATCAATGGTCGCCATTGTGTCTGATACGTTCAATTTCTGTGAAAGGAGAGAAGGATTAGTTTCGTGACCATGAGAAAACGGAATGAAATTGTCAGGTATTATGGTCCTAATTAAAAGACTGGATATTGGAGGAAAGGGGACGTCCATAAATTACGTGAGGCATTTAGGGGGGGGAGGGGGTCGAGCAAAATCTCACCAAATTTCACGTGGGGTAGAGGGGGGTCTCGGCAAATCTCACGTAATTTTTTTTTACCGTAAGAAACAGTGTAAAATTGCAAGAAAACTGGGTTAAATTAAGTAAAATATGTTTTTCCTCTAGAATATAACTTTTGAAAAATCTCACGTGAGATTAGAGGGGGAGGGAGGGGGTCGCGCAAAATCTCATGAAATCTCACCATGGGGGGAGGGGGGAGGGTCGAAAAATCTCAAAAATCCAGATTCCAAAGATAAGAGGACAGGGATAGGGAGGAAGGATGTGACGTGACGGAGACTCAAAATGATAGCGATAAAAGTAAAAGGAAAGAGGTGACCAGGGTGACACGGATACGAGGAGATATAAAATTAGAAACACAAAGGCATGAGGCAGCAGATACACGAAGGTACAGAGAGTTGGAGATCCACATCCTACGGTCCTAGGTAGCAAATAAGGTCGGCGACGAAAAAAAGACGTCAATCTGAGGTAAACGTACGTCTTTATGACGAAGACGTACGTCGTAATGCTACTAGGCCCTAGTAGTAGATTAACAATTAACAAAGTAATAGGAGCTAACATTTGTTTCACCATTCATCTATACTAATATATAAAGAGGGAAATGCTGACTGACTGACTGACTGACTGACTGACTGACTGACTCATCAACGCCGAGCCGAAACTACTGAAGTTAGAGACATGAAATTTGGATAGTATATGTATTTTGTGACGTAGGCAAGCAATAAGAAGCGATTTTGGAAAATTCAACCCCTAAGGGGGTTAAATAGGGGATGAAAGTTTGTATGCAAGTTCGTCATTTTTCAAGTTAGAATTATGAAAATATGTGTTGAGGTGTCTTTTTAAAAATAAAAAATATGGTTTTCGGCGTTTTTGAATATTCAACCCCTAAGGTGGTAAAATAGGGGATGAAAGTTAGTTGGGAAGTTTGTATAGATGTTCGTCATTTTTGAAGTTAGAATGATGAAAATTTTCGTTTAGGTTCCTTTTTAAAAATAAAAAACTTGAATTGCTGCGTTTTTGAAAATTCAACCCCTAAGGGGGTAAAATAGGGGACGAAAGTTTGTATGGAAGTTCGTCATTTCTGAGGTTAGCATAATGAAAATTTGTGTTTAGGTTTCTTTTTACGTAGTAAAAATAATGAATTCAGCTTTTTTGAAAATTTAAACCCTAAGGGGTTAAAATAGGGGTTGAAAGTTTGTATGGAAGTACGTCATTTTTTGAAGTTGGAATTATAAAAATTCGTGATTAGGTGACTTTTAAAAGATCAACAATATTAATTTCAGGGTTTTTCAAAATACATCCCCTAAGGGGGTAAAATAGGGGATGAAAGTTAGTTGGGTAGTTTGTATAGATGTTCGTCATTTTTGAAGTTAGAATTATGAAAATTGGTGTTTAGGTTCTTTTTAAAAAATAACAAACTTGAATTGCTGCGTTTTTGAAAATTCAACCCCTAAGAGGGTAAAATAGGGGACGAAAGTTTGTATGGAAGTTCGTCATTTCTGAGGTTAGCATAATTAAAATTTGTGTTTAGGTTTCTTTTTTCGTACTAAAAATAATAATTTCAGCTTTTTTGAAAATTTAATCCCTAAGGGGTTAAAATAGGGGATGAAAGTTTGTATGGAAGTTCGTCATTTTTTGAAGTTGGAATTTTAAAAATTGGTGATTAGGTGACTTTAAAAGATCAACAATATTAATTTCAGGGTTTTTCAAAATACATCCCCTAAGGGGGTAAAATAGGGGATGAAAGTTAGTCGGGAAGTTTGTATAGATGTTCGTCATTTTTGAAGTTAGAATTATGAAAATTGGTGTTTAGGTTCCTTTTTAAAAATAAAAAACTTGAATTGCTGCGTTTTTGAAAAAGGGTATGGGATACGGGAAACGCGATATGGGATACGGGATTTGGGATATGGGATACGTGATACGGGATACGGTTTACGAGATACGGGATGTGGGATGCGGGATACGGGATGTGGGATGCGTGATACGGGATACGGATACGGATACGGGATACGCGATGTGGGATGCATGATACGGGATACGGATACGGATACGGAATACGGGGTACGGGATACGGGTTACGAGATACGGGATGCGGGATACGGGATACGGGATACGGGATACGGGATGTGGGATGCGTGATACGGGATACGGATGCGTGATTCGGGATACGGATACTGATACGGTATACGGGATACGGGATGTGGGATGCGTGATACGAGATACGAGATACGGATACGGGATGTGGGATGTGGGATGCGTGATACGGGATACGGGATACAGATACGGGACACGGGATAAGGGATACGGTATACGGGATACGGGATACGGGATACGGGATACGGGATACGGGATACGGAATACGGGATACGGGATACGGGATACCGGATACGGGATACAGGATAAGGGATACGGGATACGGAATATGGGATACAGAATCAGGGATATATGGATACGGGATTTGGGTTCCAGCAAACGGAAACGGATTTTTTTTAATTTATATCCTGCGCGGACGAAGTCGCGGGCAAAAGCTAGTACGTCATAAAGTAACAGCCACACCGGGATAGAGATAAGAACACTCACGTTATATGTGTTCTGCATAGTGTTATAGCTGTATGGCTGCGTGGTGTTGTCGACCTTCTGCCAGTGAACGACGTAAGAAGAAGCGTTGGCGCCATCTTGCGGCGCCGCCCAGTCCAGGTACAGTTTCCCGGAGGCCACGGCAGCGTGGAGCTCGCGAGGAGGCCCGGGAAGAAGACCAGTGCCTGGTGGATTAGAAACGTTAACTGACATTTTGAAACTTAGCAAGCTTTCTCGCCATTCATCAGCTGGATGAAGTCGACTACTGGAGTTAACCAACCCACCAACTTACTCATCAGCTTTTGTCATTATGGGGTCATCGGTCGAAAGATAAGCATGATAATCTAAAGTACTGTAAAACTTATCATCGGTAAAGCAGCCCGTCACAGTATATCTGTGATGTGAGTGCGCCGGAACACGCGTACAATCCTATGTAAATAATTTGTGCTCGAGCTACTGACCTTCCTCAAAGCACTGCACGATATTGCCAATGTATGGCACGCAGGTGTTGACGCCGCCAGTGTATGCGCCCGCGCACACGCCGCGGCAGTTAGCGGGGACGCCACGCCGAGCGCAGCATTGCTCGTGGTTACGACCTGGCAAGGTAGTGACACTGTTAATACTGATAGAATACATTTTGAAGGCACTGAGAAAGAAAATGCTCCAGCAGCTAGATAAGAAGTCATTTGACAAATTAGAAAAGACAGAGCGATAGAGGAAAAAGAAGCAACTGTCGTGCGTCTTATTTTTTCAAATAGCTTTGTCCCTCTCCTTGAAAAGTCTGTAGAGCTTTTAGTATTTACAACTTTAGGATAAACTTGTAAATTCCTGCCGCAAGGTGTTTATTCAGCTTCTTATTTCCTTACCTCCAGCGCCACAACGCAGTAGCTTGTGGAAGTCCTGAGCGCAGAGCGGGGCCAACATTCTCAGATCTGACATTTTAGCGTCATACGAGCAGAGTGGCATGCAGACCGTGGCTAATTGGACTCGTTCGCAACACGCCGTCACGTTATAGGCATTAGCTGTTTCCTCTTCTTCCTCGATTATCTATAATGAACAAACTTTTAGAGAAGGAAGTTTCTAAAATCGAAGTTAACGTGTGGGTATTAGGTAATATTTTTACCTGACTTTGTGTCCTAAATATAAGTCTAGGTGAGGCATCTCCTAAGCCGTGTTCGTTGACTGCTTCCACGTAGATCTCATAATCTAGGTTCGATTCTAGGTCTTCGAGGATGTGAGGAGAGTGTACCTATTGACAAATACATTGAATAACTTCTAAGAAATTTAAACTTTATGTTCATTGTAAAAGACAATATTTTCCGTTTGAGGCCTGAAGAGAAACTGTATTAGATAAAGTGTATCCGCCAAAGTTATCGAGATTTTAGTCAGTTTACAATGATATTACAAAGCATTAGAGGAACAAAAGTTATTTGTAATGCCAGTGTAACTCCACCATAACCACTTTTTTTGCGAAAATATCGAAAATAATTAATTGTGACGTGAAAAACTATTGCATCACCAAAATCTAATTTTTAGGCTTTATCTTTCTCCATCTTTTGGTGAAAAAAAAATTTTGTAACTCCGAGCCGTTTGGAAGAAGATACAAATTTAAATTGGAAACTGCTAAATTTTGGTTATTTTTTCACATACTAAATGAGCATGTAGCACTTTTTTCCTGTTTAAAATAAAAAAATTAGGGTTCTATTAATACTGTGATATATTTTTCAAAATGTTTACTCCACTCGTCTATGAGGAGATAGCCTCCAAACATGCTTCGTTAGGTGCCGGTACCGTCTTAAGTACAAAACTAATAGATCATTTGTCTCACCCTTTCCAGCGCCCTGTACTCATCGCCTGTCTGCAACGTTTTGTAATGCAGGTTATAGAATTGCACAGTGTCAGCGAGTGCCGCGGGCGGGGACCAGTGCACCACGGCATAATCCGTGTCGATGTTCGTGAGGTACAGCCTCGACGGAGCTCCCGGGAGGACCCCGTACCCACGCAGCAAGCAGTTGCTGTACTCAGACATGTAGCGGAGGCACCTGGCGAGAGGAATGTTAAGCATTAAGTAGATCTTGACGGGCCTGTTGACGTGGTTGGTTTAGATTCCGCCTATCCTGCAGGTCGTAGATTCGATTCCTAGCCAGGAAATGCATTTGTGTGCCACCTTCGGTAAGACAAGGGCATAATTGTAAAATTTTGTAAAGTGCAAAATTGTGCCTTTGTCATACGGAGACTTAGGCATAAATTTGAAAAAAAATTAAGTGCAATTGTGCCTTAGTCTTACCAAAGGTGCATTTGTCCGCAAGTCCCGAGTCTGGTTGTAATGTATATTAAGTATGTATTTACAAACAAAAAGTAGTATATGTAGTAATATCAGTTATCTGGTTTCCATAGTACAAGCACTGCTTAGTTTGGGATCAGGTAGCTATGTGTAAAGAATGTCCCAGGATAAGTATTTATTATTTATAATTGAGTAAATGACCTTAAGTAGGTATAATTATTCAACTGGATTTAATAGGCCAGACCATTTCGATGTAACTCCTAAAAAGCTCTCAGAAAGCGTTGTTCCTCTGAATAATTCAGAACGCAAATGTCACAATAACATAATTTGTGATTCGTAAAACTTCAGTGACGAAGAGAAATAGGGCTTTACTTACAATTAAGCTTTTACAAAGTCTTTCTGACTTTTGAAAGTTATTTAAATCAGTTGATCTAAAGTCCTATAAAATGTCCAGACAATGTTATTAGACGTTATGGAGACTTTTTGGAGTCCTTGTCAGTGTAAATGATACTTTATAAAATATAATTTCATCTCAACAAAAAAATAAAACACATTTAAATGTGCTATAAGTTAGAACTGCCTGAGTAAGATAGTATACATAATTTGGATTATCTACTCCAAATTATGTAAGTATATTTGTAGCTATTGAATGTATTGCTTGGACTAGTGCTAGTAGCAAGTTTGAAATGAGTCTTATAAAGTTCTGTACTATCAGTTTGGTCGGCAACTTCAAATACGGGCAGGACGAATACTTCGGAGCAAACTTTGACCTGATAGTGGTTAAACTTGAGGCGCGGCATGAGTTAGTTATTTAGTTTAAATACCTACCATTTAGTCTGTTATTGGAAGTTTGAGTTTTAACTTTGCAGAATTGTGGAAAATAAACAGACTAGTTCGAATATAGGAGAGAATAAAATTGTTAACGCCTAAATCAAAAGAATACTTTGCTTAAGTTTTGAAAGTTTACAAATAAACCAGTGAAGATTTGTTGATTCATAAATTGCTTCTTTCCAGTATTTGAAAAACAAAAACAGTTTGAGTAGATACAAATAAGCTGCGTATAGATTCAGCAAAGTCCGGTATGTGTGCGATAGCCCTTAGATGAGAGATAATTAGAATGTATAGCTGATGGCAAAGTCGTAAGATACAAAGATCTTTGTGAAGCCTATAGAATAATGTAAATATTATGGAATCAACCTAGAACCTGTATTTAATGATCTGTCGTCTACCAGTTCAGAAGTGGGATGAGAGAACAACATCATCACAATAAAGATAAAGCGTCACAAGACAAGCCAACTCACTTGAAATGATTGAAGTCCAAAGTGGTGATGTTCCCACTGCACAGTGGCAGACAGGACTCCGGGAGACCCCTGGACCTGCAGCAGGGGGTGTGGTCCATGCCGTTGGCGAGGCAGCCGAAGGTGACGCCGGCCCAGGGGGCGCAGATCATCAGGTCTGTCACCTGCAACTGAACGTTAAATACCGCTCGGCTGGTGATGGTGCGTTAGTTACAAATGGTCGTGGTCATAGCGAAGTGGTTCAATGTATTGAAAACAGTGCGATGGTTTGAGTTATTTAGATGAATCACTGATGAGAGACACACCTACCTAATGCTAGAAATTTTCTTAAACAAAACGCAAAACAGTGTGGAAAACTTCTCCGGTTATCCTAAAATGCAAAAAGTTTTAAGGATCTTACTAATTTCCCCATCTTGTCATGAGAATTGCTTGTATTCGGCAAATGCATATTTAGTAGATTTTGTTAAAAATATAGTGTTTCATATCTGTTTAGCTGTTTGAAATGTTTCTGTTTCATTGTTCGAATCAAGTGCTGGTGATGATTGTAATATGATATCATGCCGTAATGTTTTTGGATTTATATTTCTTATTCCTCTTGTTCTGTAAATTTATATCGTCAGCACTAGCATTTGCAATATCTCCAATTCATTCCTAAAGAATATGTTGACAACTAATGGTATTTCGAAGGTGCACCAACCCACACACAGATGTCGATGATGGTCCCTAGCTTACCGCGATCTCGAAGGTCTTGGTGGGATCGCAGAGCTTTTCGACGCAGCCGTAGTGGTTTACACCTGCCGACACGCAGCAACCTCTCACGTCAGGCAGCTTCGGAGCTGCTGCCACTTCCGTAGACTTCATCTTACCGGGTGTGAGGGTCAAAGATCTGTTGGAAATGGTATTTACTGTAGCAGTATAGAGAACCAAAATATCTAGCTCCCTATCCAACTAGAAAATCGCAGTGCTGTTCTTCTATTTGCACAATGACTAGTAGGTAATTAGCTCTGTTTGTTTAAAGGCGGGTCCAGATATGTATCATTTGCCCGATCCGATCACCGTATCCGTATCGCCGACGCGTATCATGATCGCATATGTGGACGGGTGATGATACGCGATCTCGATACGCCGTATGATACGGCCCGACCCATTTCGTGTCGGTTTTTGTCCGATCATCAAAGGCTATTGTGAAGTTACGGATACGGAGCAAATCGAGGCTACCACAACTTGATACGGGGCTTGATACGTGATACGCTGATACGGATACGGTGATCGGATCGGGCAAATGATACATATCTGGATCCGCCTTTAAGTTCGCTAGTTTCTAGCTTACACGAAAAATATTTATGTAGCGTACAGCCTTCGGCGTATCATAATCGGCTACCCAAGTAAATAAAAACTTGACATGAAAATGTGTAGACGATAGCACCTTGCTACTCCGAGTAAATGTATCGACTCATAGGATAGCTACAGATATACTGTGGTTGGTGCAATACCCAATTAAAGTCATAATTTCACTTACTATAGATAAAAGGATTTCAATGCCTATAAACATGAAGGTGGTAGAGCCAAGCTGTAGCCAATTGACTGCAGCTCATAAACGGGCTGGCTCGACCGGGGTAGTACCACCCTCACACAGAAGATCGGCGTAAAGCAGCTATTACAGCTGCGTTTCGTACGATGAGTGAGAGAGCCGTAAGCCCACCCCCCCTCCCCCTCCCTCCATCCCACTCCCCTTCAGGTCGGCAATGTGCGAGCAATGCCTTTGGTATTGTAAGCATCTATAGGCTACGGTAACTGCTTAACATCAGGCGGGCGGTACTCTTTTTCGCCACCGCAGTCCAATAAAAATGTAATAAATAAATAAACATTTCTAGCAAGATAATACGGTGAGGGAAAACATCGTGAGGAAACCTACCTATCCCTCGGGATTAAACGTGAAACGTGGGCTTTGAGTTGGTTAATACCTCCACAATGTGGTCAAGCCCCTGACTACCCCCGAACGGGGATAAAAGTCGTGACGTTACATAATACAAATAAAAAGATACATCGAACTGACTTACCTGATAGCATAACTAGGCAAGCTAGACCCATGGATATTATAAGAAGTCACAGTGATCTCATACATCGTGAACGGCAGCAAATCGTTGAGAACATAAAACGTCTTGTTCGACGGCACTTTGTACATCACTGGCTCCATACTCCTCATAGTCTCGTTACTATTAATAGAACTTTCTGATGGTTCTATCAAATGGGCATCGAATGACCGTAACGTGGTTACATTGACTATGTACTCTACGACTGAGTCTGTGTTCTGGATGGGTGGTGACCAAGATACGTTGAGTTGCTTCTCGTTTAAAGGCTCCACCTCCACATCTTCTGGTGGACTTGGCAGAAGTTCTGGAAGGAGAGTATTACGTAAATGAAAGTTTTTAATGGCTGTTGTGGTGGTGAGATTAAAATTAGCTTTCTGTGTTATCGTTTTATGTCTTCACGTAAAAAAGTTAATAACTTTTTGTAATATTTCTTCTTTTATTGAGATTTTTTAAACAAAAACGTGGTATAAATTCAATGTGCAGCATTTGAGGAAAAAAATGAATCAATAAGAAATATGTATTAAGGTACTATCGGCCGAATACTTGTACGCAACTTAAATTTGAGAGCTGCTTAACTTTGACGCGCCATACAAAAATTGACAGACAACGACGTCCCAAACTGCTAAAGGTAGGAGTTGGTTGCGGACGTCAAACGGCAGACGGCAGACGACACTCAATTTCTATGGGATTGACGTGTCCCGACACGTCAATCCCATAGAAATTGAGTGTCGTCGTGACGTCGCGACGTCACAACGACGTCACCTTAAGTGGGACTTAAATATTAAGTAGCCTTTGAGTATTCGGACGTATGTGACACATTTCAGTTGAAGTTATGTTATAGTCAGTTGCTATTTGAAGATTTCCATTTGCAGCCAAAATGTTACTATAGCTTTAAGTGACAGCTATAGGTATCAAAGGCGTAACCTAGGCTCGTATTAATAAATGCATCTCAAACTTGAGATCAATCTTAAGATGCTGTTTTTGACACATGTTCCATGCATTAAACGTTAATACTGCATTTTAAGATCGATATCAACTTTGAGATGCATTTACGTAATATTTAGGGCCTCCGCAGACTTGCTACTTTTAGCATCGGCGATCGGCGATTTTGTGACGTATCGATGCTGCGTCGCGTTTCTTCGAGCGCAAACCAGCATCAAAATCGCCGATCGCCGATACTAAAAGTAGCAAGTCTGCGGTGGCCCTTAGGAAAGTTATAGGTATAACCAACCATCATCTGATCTGAACATGAACTCACCGATCCCCTCAACGATACAAGCCAGGGTCTTCTCCATGTAAGTTGCGCAGGAGTAGTGTGTCTTGATGTTGTCGGTGACGGGCGTGAACTCCCCGCGGCACACGTCCTGGCAGATGTCGGGCACCCGCTCCTGCACGCAGCACGGCACGTGGTTGCGTCCGTCTGCCATGCACCTGCACATAGTAACCTCATAAGACATGACACCCCCCCTTCCCCTTCCTCCATCCCACTCTCTCCTTCAGGTTGGCAACGTGCGAACAATGCCTTTGGTATTGCAAGCAAGGCTAAGGTAACTGCTTAACGTCAGGCGGGCCGTACGCTGGTTGCCATCTCAATTCTATAAAAAAATCTTATTTTGACTAAACTTAAAACTTGGTAACTGCTAACCATGGACCAGTTACTAAGGGGACTGGCCCTAAGCAATTCGGCCGAGTGGTCGGCCTAGTACTAACATCGACATAAAACGAAGCGAGTAGTTCAACTATTTACCGGTAAATAGTAAAATGACAATGAAAAAACAATGACCACGTTTTGTTTCATACAAATATCTAATAAGGGCACCTCTTTCTTTAGTCTTTACTCTGTGGTGTTAACCAACAGAGCTTAGACTTCCAGCTCTTTAACTCATCGTACGAAACTCAAATGTGATACGTACTTTACGCCGATTTTCTATGAGAGGGTTACCCCAGTCGAGCCAGCCCGTATGAGTGGCAGTCGATTGGCTACAGCTTTGCTTTACCACCTTGAAACTTTTTCAGGAATTCCGCGCAGCTAATAGGTAGTGGTTTCCTTGGCTACTCACTTGACAATAGCTGGGAAGTCGGGCTGGCAAGTCTCCGGGTCCTGCCCGGTGCCTTCCAGTATAGTTTGTATGCTGCAGAAGCCCAAGCAGTTCCTGGTGACGTTGGACGAGAGGCAGCAGTCAGTGTAGTTATGGGTCAGTGCTAGAGACGACAGTGTCGGCACGTTCGCTGAATAGCTGTCCGTCACGTTCTGGTTCTCAGGTGGTGTTAATCCTCGTGATATAACTGAAAACAAATGTATTGTTAGATCGATAGAACTGAAGCTAGTCATAGGGCAATACTAACTAAACCTTAAAAAATCATATCAACGACTGTAGCCTAGGGGTGAACAGGTTGGGCTAGCAATCAGAAGGTCCCAGGTTCAATCCCCGGTGGGGCATGCACCAATGGATACATTTCGAGACTACATCACATACATCATCATCATCATCATCTACATCTATGCGCATAATTTACAGTTCGCTTACGGTGAGGGAAAACATCGTGAGGAAACCTACCTATCCCTCGGGATTAGGTAATAGTCAGTTCCTGTATACACGGCGACAAGGTTCACAACCTGTCACGTTGGGTTCTGACTTTCTGGTGAAACGTGGGCTTTGAGTTGGTTATTACCTCCACAATGTGGTGGTGTATGGCTACTCAAGTTTCTGACTATCCCCGAATTGGGATAAAAGTCGTGAAGTTACATTTACATTTTATCTAGCTATTTTCAAGTTTTTGCGATACTACATTTAGTATTTAGTATGTAGTATAATAGATAGAAATAAAATACCTAATAATGATAGTTGATAGTGTATGCTGCTGTCACTCACAACTACTGAGTTAAAATTAAAAATACTGGGCATAATACAAAATACAGCCAGAAATCCCAAAGAATAGGCAACTATTTGTGATGAGCAAAAACTAAGCATCTGCTACTCTTTGGACTAAACACTGGACAGGTCCAACCACGGACACGAGCAACCTTAGGCAGCATGTAGAATAGAGAAATATCTAAGGATTGAAGTTTAACCCAGTTTCATCACAAAGTATTTACTTGGCGCGCGTGCTGGCTGTGCAGATGGACCTATGGTCCGGTATTGGACAACTATTAGCTACCTGTAAGCCTATGGAAGCTTCTGACGGGCGGTTCAGTGTTCAGCTCGCACATGTACACCCCAGCGTCGGAAGCCTTCACCTTCTTGATGACCAGCGCCCACACGTCCCCGCCCTTGGTGATACCGGGCCCGGAGAGAGGTTCCTCCGCTGAAAGGATGTTGATAGTTATTGACGATGCCAAATGATGATCCTGAGACGTGGGTATTTGGTGACTGAGTGGTCATCAAAGAGAATATAATTACGGACATGGCCGTGGGTCTAAAAAAGATGATTTTTATTATGCTTCTTAAAAATTTGTTCAGCTTATCAGGAAAAGTATGGAATCTTTTTAATATTTCTGAGTTTTCCAACGGGTCCCGGATAAAATTCGTAGTATTTAATAAAAAACATTGACTTCAAGGAACTAACTGTCCATTAGGTTTTTTCACCTTTTTAGCGAAGTTATCGTTTTCGTTATCGAAGTTTCGTAGAAATATTTCAAAAGAGACCATTTTTTCTTTCTTTCTTTCATGTAACTAGAGCTGTATGTTAGACCGAAATAACTATACTCACAATCATCATGCAGCACATGAACCCTATCATCCCTGGTGACCCTCACAGCCCCCGCAGTCAGAAGCTGCAGGTCCCTCGCCCTCCGCCACAGCACGGGCCTGCCCCTGGCGCCCAGCACCACGCAGGTCAGCAGGGCGTCCTCCCCGCTCCTGACGGCGACGCCGCCCACGGCTGGGGTCCTCATGTACACATCCTTAGGCACTGGCTGCTCCTCCTCTTGGGAACTGCCTGTTGATGTGCTGGAGCTCTCTATTGAGTCGTTTCTTAGTTCTGTTGGAAGAGAGATTTAGAATTAAATTAAATTAAATTAAATTAAATTTCTAAGGTGGTAGAGCCAAGCTGTAGCCAATTGACTGCAGCTCATAAATGGGCTGGCTCAACCGGGCTAGTACCCTCTCACAGAAGATCGGCGTAAAGCAGCTATTACAGCTGCGTTTCGTACGATGAGTGAGAGAGCCGTAAGCCCACCCCCCCTCCCCCTCCCTCCATCCCACTCCCCTTCAGGTCGGCAATGTGCGAGCAATACCTTGGGTATTGTAAGCATCTATAGGCTACGGTAACTGCTTAACATCAGGTGGGCCGTACGCTTGTTTGCCACCACAGTCCTATTAAAAAAAAACTCGATTTTAATAGACTTCACAAAAATTTAAACTCTAACTTTTTGTGATGGGTGTACCTACAACAACAAAGTACAAGACAAGTAGAAATTATCTGGTCAATATATGGGCCCATGGACATGGACCCCAAAAACAGATGTTGAGAAACAAAATACCTAACTGAATTGAAGCACAAAATAATCTATTCTCGCGGTCTATTTGAATCTCTGTCCATCCCGTTATACCACTTATCATGTAAATACAAATCACATACATGCTTATTCCAAACCGCGTTCATTAAATTTTCATTGAATCACGAGGTCCTTCAATATTCAAGATTAAATTACTCAGAAATGTAAGAGCCATTAAACAAAGAGGTCGCGTCGTTCAAACGGCGACTGGAACTGAACTCCTAAGTACTAAACTATACTGTCATACTTCAAAAGGCCCTTTGAGGGATTTAAAAGCCAATTCTGAGCGGGCCGCGGCCCCACCTCCGATAAAAAGGTCATCTATACCCTGGTTGGGCGTCTACGCGAATATAAATGGGAGAAAGAGAGTTTTTCGGTGGGGTTCCAGTGCGAGAGATGAGCGGGTGCCGAATACGCTATCTCTTTTAGGATAACTTCTTGTTCTTGTTGACTATCTGGTGAAACGTGGGCCTTGAGTTGGTTAATACCTCCACAATGTGGTGGTGTATGGCCACTCAAGCCTCTGACTACCCCTGAATGGGGGTAAAAGTCGTGACGTTACATTTCAACTTCTTGTTAACTCATTCTCTTCACTCAACTCACTCAACTCAATTCACTCAACTCGAAGTTAACAGATTGGTTTCATCAGGTTTTAACATTTTATAGGACCGAGGTGGTAAACAAGCGTACGGCCCGCCTGATGTTAAGCAGTTACCATACTCTATAAGTAGGTGCTTGCAAAGGAAGTTCAGTTCAGTAAGTTCTGTTTTGTTTTTTTATTTTGTTTGTAATGTAAATTGTAAGACATACGCTGTTATAAGCAAAGTAAATAAGCTCTCATATCAAAAGAAATTTGTTAAAGGGAAGATGTTTTTTACATAATTACATACTCAATCGTTAACGATGACATCAAACGATGCCACTGGTCCGGAAAATGGCTTTATTATTAGTTGAATGCGCTCACAAAGTACGTTAATACGTTTATTGAGTTTGAAAAAGAAAAATAAATCGTTACTACGCTTTACTTTTTTTTTTTTAGGTTAACATAGGTTTTGAGAGAAACGGTCTAATGGGTCGATTTCAGGGCACTATGTTCATGATGAATTTTAATGGTTTTTTTTTATAATGGCAATATGCGTGTTAGACCAAATATGGTTGCCAATATAAATTATATAATCATCAATTGCTTATATTCGATTTTTATCTATATCGATAGGTTTTTTATTGTTTTGTATATTCTTTGTTTGTTTGATTTGATATTAATTTTCAGTGATCGTTTCGCGCTTCAGGAGTTTCAGGCTGCTTATCCCATTACCCGCTCTCACTGCGACCCCACCCAGGTGCTGATTACCCGCTCTCACTGGGACCCGACCCGGGTTCATTTGGATTCGACACGCGGCGGCCACGTCCCACCGGTGGCGGTCCGGATAAAGAAATCAACGCAAATTGAGCGTGCGCACGCCACGATTCGCCACATATTTTCAGCAGTCAAACAATCTGTATGATAAGTAGACTCGTGGGTGGTTTAAGATGTTCACCAATCTAGCAATTCCAAGAAAATATGCTTTTCAAGTATAGTAGCTTTATTTTCTTGGGATTTTTGAAGATACGACTGTAGCCTAGGGGTGAACAGTTTGGGCTAGCAATCAGAAAGTCCCAGGTTCGATCCCCGGTGGGGCATGCACCAATGGATGAATTTTCATCTATGTGCATAATTTACAGTTCGCTGACGGTGAGGGAAAACATCGTGAGGAAACCTACCTATCCCTCGGGATTACGTAATAGTCAGTTCCTGTATACACGGCGACAAGGTTCACCACCTGTCACGTTGGGTTCTGACGATCTGGTGAAACGTGGGCTTTGAGTTGGTTAATACCTCCACAATGTGGTGGTGTATGGCCACTCAAGCCTCTGACTACCCCCGAATGGGGATAAAATTCGTGACGTTACATTTATTTACATTTACATTTTTTGAAGATAGATGTGCACGGAATATCTTATCTTTATTGATCCTAAATTTAAGAAGTTTAAAGTCTTGTAAGCGCCGTAGAGAGGTATGGATTATTAAGTTTAGGACACCCTGCTTTTAGTCAGGCAGGTAAGAGGTTTAAGGTACGTATAGTAGACCGTCTAACATCTATTCTCTCGAAATTCCCGGACATTAAAAAGGCAAAACCAAAGATGTTTATACGTTTGAGCATATTGTGCTATATATTGCGAAAAATGAGCATTTTAAGCCATTTTCAGGTCATATGCTGTTCCCTTACATCATAATATGGGAAAAGATTTCAATAAGTTAACACGCTCTGGAATGAGCGCTGCTAAGAAATTGCATGTACACACAATGCAGGCGCCGCGAGCCAGGAACAAAGTGAAATGTCACAAAGCCTTCCCGGGAAACACTTTCATACTACTTATGCGAAGGAATATGAGCATACTGCTGTCTCGGGCGGACAACATTTATTTAATTACAAACCTCAGAAGTCCAACGGGTCCTTCTATTCAGAGGTTTAATCGTTGCGACCTAATATTTTATTTCGTTTTGCTCACACATCATTTTAGAGTAGTTGAATAAGCTAAAGAGAAACCAACAAAAATTGGTATGTAGTGAGTATTTCTGACCAAAAATCAGTATTGCAATATTCCTGCAAGCAAATTTGCACGTATTTACCTACTTTTCAACCCCATATTTTTCACACTGTTCGAACAATCTTTTCTTAGGGAAGTTTTTGTCTTGGCATCTAGGGGCGCCAAGACAAAAACTCCAAGCTTTAGCATTCTGGAGATTTACCCCCGAATTTATAGAAAGGAGTTACACTGGCCTTACAAATCAGTTTTGTTTCTAGAAATGCTTTGCAATACCGTTGTAAACTGACGATCATAAAACTTAATTCGATGTTTTCCAACCGTCAGCGCCGTGTGTATCATCTGCTGAGCTATACAATATCTGTATCTACAGGGTGCTCTCATCGCGGAGATCCTTCAGTGGACGAGAGCATGTCCTTGTGAACTTTAAACCCTCTTTTTATTCAGACGACGCTGTCGTGTGCGGTGGCGGGCACGTGGATTTACTAACATACAACATGGAGATGCGTTGATGTTAATTAGTCATTATTAATATTATGATATGACTAACAATATTTCCATTCAAGAAGAATAACTGATTAATAAGCTACAACCTACCTAACTCGTTTTGTACGCGTGTCTAGTCTTTCTCTTATACATTTTGACATAACTCGAGTTTATCTCCTGTTTAACTATTTGTAGTAACGACGGTGATTTTTAATTTGATATCTTAGGAATTTATGAATAAGAAAATCTGAAAAGTGCCTGGGTCTTACTCCCAAAGCGAACGTTTGGCCAATTTATTACACACGTGTGTATGTGTATAAAACACTCTGAATAATGATCTCCAAATACACCAACCTGTAACCTGAAATTTTCATGGAGCGGAAGCTCAGAAAGTGAAAAAATAACAAGCGGACATGAAAATTGACTTTATAACGAAAATTTTAAAGTATAATATTGTTTGATGTGAGTTTCCGGCTCGGTTTTGGGGCTTGTAAATATTTATATGGGGTTTTTGGGGTGTATCAAGGGTTGGATTGAATTCAAAGTGGTGGGAATGGGGGGGGTCGTCATGAATAGTAATGGGAATCGGTGAAACGGATGGTCCGAAAATTAGTTGCCGTCGGTTCGATAACTCTAATGCATGTTGATAATTCAATTGGTTTGAATTGGAATTGAAAAGTATAATTAGTTTTAGCGCCTGTTTCAGAATCATCAGATAACTTTTATCCACCAGATAAATATGGCGTTTTGGTATTTATTACATGGAAAAATTGTATTGTTATTTGTTCTGGCGTCGGGGACCCCAAAGACGTTATTCCACTACGGTCGACGTCGTCATTACTCTAGTAAATGTAAAAAAAATTGTTATATTGTCTATGATCCATTGAAAGAATCCTGTAAAAGAAGCCTCGTCCCATCCATCATTTTGTATTGTGAATACTACAAAAATAAAACGAAACCATTAAATACAAAATAAGTTTTATTGAAACAGCAAAACAAGTAGCGCAAGGGCGCCCGATCAAACCTGAGGCCCCAACAATTATTTTTGTACTAAGTATTTAACTAACTAAAAGTATTTAATTCTTGGATTAACAGACTGTAGTTAAATAAATATTCGTTTGGTACAATGATTGTGTTTAATTAAAATAGGACGTTTTTTGCAACGAAACTCTGAAACCAATTACCACATTCTCACGGTGGGAGCTGCCGTAAATAGTCCAGGAGACGCGAGACAAAGTATTTCCATACCAAACTTGAGCGTTGGTACTTTCGCAAACGGCTGCCGTCACGGCGTGATAATGAATTAAGCGAGAAACGTGCGACTCTTTAGTCTAGAGATGAGAATTATGTCGGTGTTAATCATTTTTACGGGAAATTCTAAGCTTAATTAAGGTCATATTCAGGGTCTTAGGTCGCTTAGTCATTGTGGTGCCACTGTGGCGTTTTACTATAGTTATCGTCGATCTATAGAGGCCGATAAGCCGGTCGGCCGAACAATCAAAGGGACGATCACGATAGCAGCCCAATGGCAATGGCTAAGCGACTTAGGGCCCAGGTAAATTGGATCCGCCTTGCTCCAATATTTTTATAGTTGGTGGTAGAAGCTGTAGCCATTTGACTGCAGCTCATATGGGCTGGCTCGACCGGGGTAGTATCCTCTCACAGAAGATCGGCGTAATGTAGCTATTACAGCTGCGTTTCGTTATGATGAGTGAGTGAGCCGGAAGCCCAACTCACCCCTCCCTCTGTCTCACTCCCCTTTAGGTCAGAAACGTGCGAGCGATGCATATGGTAATGCGAGAATCTATAGGCTACGGTAACTGCTTAACATCAGGCGGGCCGTTAGCTTGTTTGCCACCTTGTCACGTAAAAAAAGAAATGGTACTATTAGTGATTAGGATTACATGTTGCAATGATTCTACTATAAATACTGTAAGTATGTCTAAATGAAGAAACGTATGAGTTAGAAAAATGTGTTTAATCATTAAGTTCATTTATAAGTGCAATGAAGACTAATATACTAAGTTAGGTAAATTCATTAAAATGCGAGTAAATTTTCCAGAGATGTCATCAAGCTTCTAACATATTGACTCTTAAGTGCACAACCCTTACGTAGCTTATGAGGTCCTTAGATCACTAGACTAGGAGGCAGCTCGCAAATTAACACGTGCGACGTGAAATACGTGTTACGTCAGAGCACTGGTAATGAGAATTTCAGTCGACTCTTCGCCTAACTACTTGTAATCGTATGAGCTCTAGTATATAGGCTAGGAGACAGGTCATAAATTTAAGCCGTTTTGTTGATACGGCCTGTTTATCGTCTGTCGGGGCAGAATTTATAGTGAGGGCGGGGAGGGGGGGGGGCTTGCGTTTAGGAATGCTGGAATTAATTCCGCGTTGTTATTTGCTTGGTTTCCGAGTAATCGATGTTTGGTGTTACGTGGATTACTGATTAATTAGTTTTAATGTTTGTTTCGTTTACAATAATACAAAATTACGAGAAATAGGTTTTTGTCTATCTTGTTACTGTGACTCTCAGCTTTATAGCAAAAGTAACTAATACCGAGCCTATGAAATAATAAATCTCTAACCGCCAAAATTATAGAGTTATTTAACCAGTTTACAATAGTTTTACAAAGCATTTCTAGGAATAAAATTCGTAGTGCCAGTGTAAGTCCATCATAACTTTCCACAAATTTAGGGGTAAATATTTATTAATAAATAATAATATTATAATAATATCCAGGGACATTTTTTACACACGGTTACCTGATCCCAAACTAAGCAGAGCTTGTACTATGGAAACCTAGTATTAGCCTATAACTGATATTAGGTACTACATATAGGTACTAATTTTTTATTTGTAAATACATACTTAATATACATATACCCCTAGACTCGGGACATACATACATGTTCATGCACACAAATGCCTGTTCCGGGTAGGAATCGAACCTACGACCTGCAGCGTGAAAGGCGCCATCACGCCAACCACGCCAATGGGCCCGTCGTCGTATTATCTTCGCAAACCTATAAAAAATTCTGACTCACAAACCCAATCGACCTGTTTACTGTCCGAGTTAAATTGCTCTTTTGTACTCAAGTAATTAGCTTTCCGATCCCAAAAGGCGAGCAAACAAAACGTAAAACAAACAAAAATACGAGCCGAGTACTGACTCCTGTTTGTAGTACGAATATTCGTTTGTATAAGCAAGCGCTCCACGCGAGCAGCAAGTAACGAACACCGGCGAACTCGTAGCCCAAGTTAAATAATGTTTACTAAATTACGTCACAGCGGTAGTTCCCGCTTCCGCCGACAGGGGCGCATTCCTCGCGTCAAATGACGGCAAGATTAAAATTCTAAGTGTGCAGCTCTTGGACTATTGAATGAAATTAAACTTTAAATGAACTTGGTGTTGTGATACGTAGCTTGTTTATGACTTGGGTCGTACATACTTTTATTAACCGACTTCAAAAAGGAGGAGGTTCTCAATTCGACTGTATGTTTTTTTAAATTGTTTGTTAGGTACAATAAACAGCTGTGCTACAAAATGACATAGAATGAAATAGGATTTTGGTAGTACTTATACACTTCAAAAGTTTTTTTTATTGAATATTTTACCTTTTAAAAGCCTAGATTAAAAGGGAAATACTAGAAACCTTATCCTATTTAACCTAACATCTAAATTTCCCAAAATCCCTATCGAATACCGACCTACGTGATCTAAGTCGAAGTAATAATCGCGCCTCGTTTAACCTGTAATTTTACAAGCTCTCATAATGGCCGGTGCAATATCCATAAAATTCTAAAGCCTGCCAGTACCTGTTCACGTTCCGCGATGGTCGTGAAGATAATCTTGGGCCGCGTAAATCTTGGGGGAGACTGAGCGTTCAACACTTATTAAGTTTCTGTGAACGTGGATTCGCTCATGCGGAATATTTGGACGTGGATTTGGGAATGAGTGAATTTTGAAATTGGAACCGGATCTAGATTATTATGAAGAGGTTTAGGAATGTGGAATTTTCAAAATTGGAACATGTGAAAGAGATACTCAACTTACGTGTTCGGGTATAAATGGGGAAAATGTGGAATTTTGTAAATGTGTGCAAATTATTCATTTTATTTATGTATATTTTTTTGACTTTTTACCACACCGATCACATAAGTATCATGGAGTATTATGTAAGTAATCGCACTTACATATCTACCTATAGGTATTTGAGTTTAGTAAAAATGAATGTTTTTTATGGGGTTTTGCATTTTAGAACTAAAATCACAGAATAGCTAAGGCTACATACAATACTGATGATATCATCACTAAAATACTGACACTGACCACCATAGGCTGTGGCCTCCATGGTTGTGGCCAACATGTTATTTTTTTACTTTTATAATATATTAATTTATTATTGTTGTTGGTGTTGTTAATGGCTTGTCGCAATAAAGATTTTCTTTCTTTTTCTTTTTCTTTCCTTTCCATGAAAAAATGGCTTGTCGCAATAAAGATTTTCTTACTTTTTTTTTCTTTCCATGAAAGTTAATTAACCGAAAAAAAACAAACATTTCATACCAAATTATCATGCATTGTAAAATTCAAATTAACTGTTTGTTTTTAGACTTTCGCCATATCCCCCCTCCCCATATCTCCTACCCCTCGCATCGTAACTACATGCCTAACACGCAAGTTACACAGCGCAACTAAAACACGAACTGCAAATAAATCGTAACGTGCCACTCGCAGCAAGTCAGCGAGTCGGGGTACCCGCCGCGTGTACTTAATGGAACACTCTGTATTTGGTTGAATGAAAGATTATGTACAGTTTGGTAAATAGATGGGACACGAAAAATAAAACTTGTGTCTAACTAAGTAGATGTGTCCATATGGCGCGCATGCCTCACCCGAGCACTCATATTATGACATTACGTCTATGCGTTCCGACGTCAAAAGTGAGTGCTCGCGCGAGGCATGCGCCTGATGAAGTCGCCGCCATTACGTAGTGACTTATCATCACGACCGCTTGGCGCAGTGGTTCGAGGGTTGCGGGTTCGATTCCCGCCAGAGGCAAATTTAGGAAACGGCCTTTTAGCAAATTTGCCGTCTGGGTGTAAATGGAATCGCCCCCAGTCCATTGTATGTAGCCATAGTACAAGCGTTGCTTAGTTTGGAACCATACAGTTGGTGTGTACCTATGACTGGCGATATTTATTTATTTATTTTATTTATCTCGCCAGCTAAGTTGAATATTACTTTTAACAATACCTAGAAAAAAGTTAAACATGCGATGAACGCGTGTCTAGTCATATTTCGCAAGGAAAATGACATAGGTCACGTTTATAACGTGTTTATCTTTTTATAGTAAAACCGTTTAATTTCAATCCTTTAGCAAGTATACATACAGCTATTATTCTGATATACATACATGATTTGTATAGTAAAAGCCTTTTAAATTCCACAATTCCTAGAGAAGCCTGCTAGGCATCTCATTTTGAAGACATGGATCAACATTGGAACGTAATATTTGCTACATCCAATTCCCAATACACCGCAAGTCACATCGTAAAAGCTGAAATGGAACACACACACTCACGCCTCAAGTATCTACACTGACGCCTACTGATGCTCTAACAAGCGAACAAATAAATCCTCAGGTACGATCTATCCTGAGAGCCACGAAATATGAGCTCCTAGCGATATCAGCTAGCGATAGCGTAGCCTTGGGCCACGAGGTTTGGGTTTGCGAAAGACTTTAGTTAATAAAGGTTATTACTAAAATGTTTATAACAGAATCCTATGGCCCTATATTCAGTAAAAAATCGTTTAAGCAGTCGCTGTCGCGAGCTGTCGGTTGCAGTCGCGAGCTGTCGGTTGCAGTCGCGAGCTGTCGGTTGCAACCAACAGCTCTAGAGCTGTCGTGTGCAGTCGCGTGTATGGCGGCGTGAGTTAAGATATTATCTACACTTCTACACTAATAATAATAATAATATTTTATATTTGAGACTATTTCAATACCTGCTGATTACTTTTTGAATGATTTAAATCGGCCATTCCATTCAAAAGATATTACGAATTTAAAAAATAAGGGATGACATTTATAATGGAAGTTCGTCATTTTTGAAGTTAGGATGATGAAAATTCGTGTGGATGTTTCTTTTTATACAGGACACGGAATACGGGATCCGGGATATCCCGGATACGGGATCCGGGATCCGGGATATGCCGGATACGGGATCCGGGACACGAGATCCGGGATATCCGGAATACGGGATCCGGAAGACAGGATACGGGATACGGGATCCGGTAAAAACGGGAAACGGGATCCGAGATACAGGGTCTGGGATCCGGTATCAGAGATCCGATTTATTTAATTTAAATTTAACGCGGACGAAGTCGCGGGGAAAAGCTATTTACAATAAAATCGAAAATGAAACGACATTTTTGGTACATACCTACACAATTATTCAGATAAACAAAATCTTAGAAAATTATTTCAGTAAAGCGAATATACCCGAAAATGTACGTTTCATGGCCCTCAGTTTATTGAAACTATACATTGCAAGGGTAGTGAAATTCTCATGGCCCCAGCATAACAGCGATTCGTTTGCGCCTCGAATGCTACATGTAAATTATGGAGAAAGCTCCGGTTTTCATTAAATGCTTTAATAAAACTTGAATCGCGAGGCCGCACCGCCCGCTATTTTTTACACAACCAACTCGCGTTTTGGAGCGGAAATTCCGAATGTTCGTGAATTAACCAGCGACTGTTTACTAGTTAATGTTTGTTGGCTTTTTAATTCTTAATGTGTGTTGCGAAACCGCTCGCAGTTTTTTTTTAAACTTACCAATAAGTAATATATATAATATATAAACGTCACGACTTTTATTCCCATTCGGAGGTAGTCAGAGGCTTGAGTGGCCATACACCACCACATTGTGGAGGTATTAAGCCAACTCAAAGCCCACGTTTCAACAGATAGTCAGAACCCAACGTGACAGGTGGTGAACCTTGTCGCCGTGTATACAGGAACTGACCAATAAGAATGATCCTTATTTGCGTCAGTAGGTACCTAACAATAGCGACGTAGGTATATAGCCGACGTCAAAAGCGTCTCACGACGCTTTTAGATGCTCGCTTGAAGGAAAGATTTAATGAGATTTGTGGTTTTTTTCGTCTTTAAGTTTAGTAGTGAGCAGGGACTTTTCGCCCAATTTATATGCCAGGAATGTCTAGATATTGAAATAAGTATTTTCTAATGACTGGGGGCTTACCACAAGCTCTTATTGCGATTCAATTATAGAAACGTTTTAACGACGTTTTAATGACGTTTCTTATTGTCATGACAATAAGGTACGTCATTGCACAAAAAGTCGCTGAAACGTTAATACGTTCCTGTAATTGAATCGCAATAAGAGCTTGTGGTAAGCCCCCTGGTCACAAATAGGTTCTTTGTTTAGATGCTTTATATCCAAAAACTTATTGTTTTCTGAACAATCGAAGCGTCATGTACTAGGCAACCAGAACAGAGGAGAGTGTTATGAATGTAGATCACAAAGAGGCGGCTCATTTCGACGCGAGTGTTCGTCTGCTCGTCTCCGCTCGCGATAAGAAATGAAAGATTTCGAAGCCAGCAGCCGCTTCCTATGTTTTCTTTTGTGCGAGTGACACACGGTTCAACAGTTAAGAAAGCTGCAGCCGAACACTCGAACAAAACTCTTTGGAAACTGCTTAATTATGACGCACATAATAAAAATAACTGACGATGTCAACAACTGAATTTAGAAATTGGTGTTTCAGTATTGCCGTTAATGTTTGAAAAGTGGGTATAAAAAGTGTTTTGTTTAATTCTGATAAGTACTTGGCCTAACCTCAAAAATTCCAATGTTTTTTTTTTTACACAAGAAAGATGTTAGTGAACTTTACAGATTGACAAGAAAAACATTCACACCTTCATAAAAATCCGAGCACTGCAAAACTGACATTTTAATCATACAACAAACCGCGTCGGGAAGTTTCTAATTACATCATTTTATATGCCACAAAGCGCGCTCTGCTGACACGACAGAGGAAGAGAACAAAATAGCAAAATGGGTATAAATAAAAACAGGGCGAGAATAACTGGGCACGTAGCAAAAATTACAGCTATATTCCGGTACATTCAATCCCCTAGTGAAATTTCAGCGTACGTGATGTGATTTTCGTATTTAAGTGTTCGGTTTGCGTGGTCTGTTTAAGACTGAATCCTTGAAAATCTATTAAAAATAACTTAATCGAAAGTGACGCTGACTTTTTTGTTTCTTTGTAATATAGGTATTCAGTGGGCTAGAAAACTCAGAATCAAAGGAAACAAATTAGGTATAGTTTCTTTGCCTTGCTTTAATCATTCCGAGAAAAGCTAGCAATTCCAATTTTAATTTAAGCACTACGTATTATTTTTTTTAAATCCTGAGAAAACAAAACAAAAATAATAATAATAATAATATAACGTCACGACTTTTATCCCCATTCGGGGGTAGTCAGAGGCTTGAGTGGCCATACACCACCACATTGTGCAGGTATTAACCAACTCAAAGCCCACGTTTCACCAGATAGTCAGAACCCAACGTGACAGGTGGTGAACCTTGTTGCCGTATACAGGAACTGACTATTACCTAATCCCGAGGGATTGGTAGGTTTCCTCACGATGTTTTCCCTCACCGTCAGCGTACTGTAAATTATGCACATAGATGAAAATTCATCCATTGGTGCATGCCCCACCGGGGATCGAACCTGGGACCTTCTGATTGCTAGCCCAACCTGTTCACCCCTAGGCTACAGTCGCTTGTTAAACAAAAACAAACGAATTATTTTGTTTAGGCTTTCTCCGATCACGATAAAAAGATATGTTCTCCCCGTAGTGTACTTTAATAAAATGTTGAATTTAGTAATGCGACTTGCGTAAAAGATTAAGCACTTATCTGCGATGTTTGCCGTCGCAACTTAATCCATATAACTTATCTTTTTGTACGTCTGCGCTTAAATTTAGTAGTTTCGGCTACGCGATTAAAATTTATTACATTTACATGTTTAGTACTTTAATCTTAATTCGAAATGTTTTGTGGAATATTAAAAGTGACAGGGATTATACTAAAACAGTAAAATAACTTAATTTAAAATTATATAGCTGCTCTACGTATGTACTAGGTATAACTGGCCACTGTTAGTAATTAGCCACTACGTATTTAACCGTCTAAAATAAGAGTAAGAGTTGTATTCCAAAGACACCATCTAAAGGCAATGATAGGCAATTAGGTTACCTATAGATAGCGTTATTTGTAGTGGCTAGTTACTAACAGTGGCCAGTTATACCTGTTTTACTATATTGGAAAATGATACCGATTGTTGTATCTCCCATTCTCCCCATCCGTGTGTCGCCAAGAGTAGTAGATCCATTAACTTTATTTGCCGACATCTCCCCAAACCGAAAGAGGTCAGATATCGGCAGATTGGAATGATGTATTGTGGGCAGATTTCATTTGCGGGCCCGGGTCGCGGACTCGGATTTGTCTTTTTGATCTTTTCATCTTTGAGACGATCATCTTTAGGGCTATTGTGGTAAAATTTGAAGAATTAAAGACTTTTAGGAGATATCCTTTGTTAAAGATGGGTCTGCTCGACGTTTCCAACATTTTAAGTTACATTACAATACAAGGCTTTGAATCTTGAAGGGCTGTAATTTCCTTTTTTCTGCCTTCGGATCTGCCTTTTGGCAGGAAAATTTGGGGACAATGAATGTGATATTTTTACTCGAGTCGAATGCTCAATTACGTTGAGATAAGTATGGATACCTATTTGAGGTATTTTTAAGGTCTGAAACGAAATGTATAACATGGTCAGTACGATTAAACAGTGAGTTTGTTTTCATTCATTTGGTAAAATATTGTTATGCTTATTGTTGCAATTTTGAATACCTCCCTGTCTCTGTATTGACCAAACAAATCCAATTTCGTTAATACAATGTATCGCAGCAATTTATTTGGTGGCAAGGGGCCATCCATTAATTACGTCGCACGAGTTTCACGATTTTTAGACCTCTCCCCCCCTTGTCACAGCTGGTCACATTTGCGAGACTCCCCCCTCCCTGTGTGACATAACATATTTTTTAAAATTTAATTTTTTTTTCGGTTGCAGTTCAAATTTCGGTTTTAATACTTGGATATATTAGATTTTTAAATGTGACATCACTTAACTTAGCACCCCTCCGCCCCCCCTTGTCACACAATGTCACATTTCGTCGACCCCCTCCCCCCCTTTACGTGTGACGTAATTTATGGATGGCCCCCAATTAATTATCTCCTCTTACATTATCTGTGGACAAATCACTAGCATCGGATGCATCGGACTCGCGCCGGACAAAGTACTGGCTGATGGGAGCCGAGCTGTGAATGGTGGCCGATAATTAAACGGCGATGGCCGGTAATCGATTTATTTGTTCCATTCTTGCTGTTGACTATAGATAAGAATATTTGGTGGTTGACTATGGCCCAAATCCTCTTTGCATTGAGGGAAGGCCTGTATCTATAGTGGGGTGTAAAATGACTTTATATTATAAAATTATTGGCGAAGCGATATATTTTCAGGATGGTTCAGAATGTGTACCTTTTAATGGTATAACCAATATACTGAACAGTTAAAACTTAAATCACACCATCAGTATAACTTAAGCTTTATTTATCTTTAACTTATATTATAAGCAGTTGAATTGTCAAGTGCCCGTTAAGGCGAAAATTAATTAAAGTAAACTCGTGTCGTGATGACGTGACATGACGCGTCGGTGTCACGTCACGGGCGGGTCTTGATCTACAAAAGGCCGGGGTAATTAGGCGTCACATTTTAACATAATTCTCTTCATTATGTACACTGTTAGTAATTAGTGCGGCTTTCAGTTAATTTTCAGGAAAATTTCGAGTAGGTAGGCACTTGATTTATAAGTCCTTTTCAAATGTTACTTTCACTTTAAATATTTTTGTCGAAGTTAATATAAAACCGTTATTTTTTCATATATTTTCCAACTTTGTATTTAGACACTTATAAGAATCTTCAAAATTAAATAAGGGCTTCCGCAGACTAGCTACTTTTAGCATCGGCGACCGGCGATTTTGTGACGTATCGATGCTGCGTCGCGTTTCTTCGAGCGCGATCGAGCGAGACGTAGCATCAAAATCGCCGATCGCTGATGCTAAAAGTAGCTAGTCTGCGGAGGCCCTAAGTTAATGATAGGTGTTATCGCACAAAAGTTAAACACGCGATAAACACGAGTTATCTCACAATGTACAAGCGAAATTTGACTAGACACTCGTTCAAAACTAATTTAACTTTTTTTGAAAAACCCCGTACTGCAATTTGTACTTACACAAATTTATAAGACGACTCATAATGACTGGAACAAAAATATGAACTTGATTTTAGAATAGGTTAGGTACTCAGTAGAGCCCGATCCTGATCTCGTGGTCCTGTCACTTTGGGTTCTGACTATCTGGTGAAACGGGGGCTTTGAGTCGGTTAATACCTCCACAATGTGGTGGTGTATGGCCACTCAAGCCTCTGACTACCCCCGAATGGGAATATAAGTCGTGACGTTACATTCTTTACAATCTCAGTAGATAATTTGGAAAATGTTAGTTGATGAAAGAAAGATAAACCTACAGCCCGAGTACACAATACTAACGTAATTACACATCTTAAACACCCTCATAACAAACAGTTACGCATTCCCTTTGATAATTTACCGACGAAACGGAGCTTTGTTGCCTCCAGCTATCCAGAGTTAACAAACTAACAGTTATATTCTTATAAACCGCTTTACCACAACGTATGAGCGGGCGCGAGGGCAAATCAAACAAAAACTTGAAAGTAGTGTATCGTGCGATCTTATTGGCCGCGTTCACAAGCCGCAATCAGCCGCACACGAGCAATAAGAAATGACGTTGTACCTACGTGGTCAGACGTCAAAACTGATTGCCCGGGGCGCCGCTCGGTTCACGAAGATGCACCAATTAATGAAACGCACACGCGAGTCCACATAACAGCCTCAACCTGCACCCGCTGCCGCGCCCGCTGCCGAGCCCGCTGCCGCGCCCGCTTCCGCGTCATTCATTATGAACCGGGCTTTAGTATTAAGCCTTTATCTGGTGACAAGCACGCTCTCAGCGGTGGCGAGATTTGTTCGACGCACAGTACTGAGTCGGGGTGTACCTATTTGTTCGGGCAAATGCAACCTGATTGATACGAGTTTCGAGTCCTGTTTGCGTTGGACGACTCTCATGGGTACATCTATCTATGATGAACCCTATATTGTGGCTGGTGGATCGGTGATGAATTATTTAATACTGATGGTTGAATATGGTTTATTAAGAGTAGGCTTTACTTTTATTATTTATATTATTATGATATTAATATACTACGCGTAGATAAAGTAATACTATGTGCATCACACTAAAATTAATTTTATTCGGTATGTGGTATTCCGTTTAATAATGCATGAACTGGATGCTGTTCCGAAACACTTCACACGCGGAATCAGTTGAAATCACACGAGTATCGTCCCATGATGCGATGCTAGCGAACGATTCCATATGACGCGTTAAGCTTTTACAATCCGTGTATTTTGAGTGGCGATATTTTTAAAAGGAATTATACATGTGGGTTTTGTACGCACTGATAATTTCACAAACCGATTTTTGTTTGTTTATATATTTTTACTAGGTACCTAAAATGTAGGTAGTTACAGAAGTAATAAAATAATGTTTATAAAGACAGTACTCACCCTCTCCGGAGTCGGCTAAGGTTGCGACAAAAAGCGCTAAAAGCGCTATACCCCACGATACCCTCCTCATCTGAAACAAAAAAAATATTTCATAAAATATCATATAAAAAGTATTTAATTTTATTCAAAGATAGATTGGAAAAAATATAAAGTTTTTTTGATACTATGAATAAACTCAATAAGCAATCACTTAGTAACTTGTGATATCCAGAATGGAATTTTCTCCATCCGTTCTTCAAGTTTCAAACGAATATTCTAAGAGGATTTCAGTCGTAGCGTTCGTAGCCACCGCTACGAGAGCATAATTGCTACGAGGCTACGAGCTACGCCATGATTGCGCGTTCAACCGCATTTGCCAGTAGTGATGGGCAGGTTTGGTCTTAAGATTATAATTATTATCATCTTCATCCAGATTTTTGAATTCAATTTTAAAAAGCATAAAAATGTAGAAACTCATTTCAAATAAGAGTTCAGGCAATTTTTTGACGGGACTTTTTATACAATATTTAATAATAATATAAGTGGAATCGCTGCAATGATCTCCAACATTTACCATTTGAATTTCTATTGAAACTCCAAGTAAAATCTGGTATAGTGTATCCTGAATTCGTATGATATCGATCCCATCAAGCCCATCCCTATCCAGTGGTAAACCGACACTTTTATATTTAATTGACTTCTTTGTTTTATTTTACTGGGGACACTAACTTTTGGGAAGAGGTCGATTAAATTTTGATGACAAGTTTCAATCTGTGGTTTTATTGGTGCAATTAAAAAGTTCGGAACGCGAGCCCAGCAATGGACGTTTGGTTAAGCGAGGTAATCGCACGTTTATATTCAGTGGCGGTAATAATAGTTGTAGAACTGCTTTTTGTTCTTCGTTTTTAATATTTTCTTTCTCTTTAATTAAATTGTGTACTTCAAAGTGTTGTCAAATCTTAAAGTAGATTTTTATGTAGCGTAGCATCTCCAGACACCTGTTGGCGTTTTAATTATTACGTAAATAAAAGTAATCATCCAAGAGAAATTTCACCAAACATAATATAATTTTGTATTATTATTATTTTTCTTTTTTTTTAATTATATATTTATCTCTAGTTTTTTATCTAGGTTAGTGTGTGTAAATATTTAGATCTTTACTACATTATTAATTAATTTAATAAAATAGTCATCCAATGACATAATTATTACGTTTTCAGGAAAGTAGATAAGGTGTACTCTATAATAAATTCCATCCTTATCCCATTTCAATGTATGTGTATATTATTCGAACAATCGAAACTTGTGGCTATATACTTATCGTCGTATATGTGGTTTGTTCCCGGATGTGCCCGGATGTTCCCGGGGGTCGGGCCGCGGTATTTGCGCACGTCTGCCCCGAATTGCATTACAAGCGGGTTTTATGTGCGGTGACCCGTTATCTCGGTTTACGTAGGTGCGGCGCACACTGGGAGATGTCAGATATTATTATTCCTTCTTACCATACATACATTGTTGTAGGGTACACAAATAAACATGACGTGACAAAGTGCCTCTTCCAAAAAATACACTCTTCTTTGTATATTGACGGTTAATCCGATTGAATTTTTATTTTTGCTATTTATCGCCCCCAAATAAGACTGCCTCTATATCAGGCGCATGCCGCACCCGAGCACTCAGTTTTGACATCAGCATAGACAATTTCATAACGTGAGTGCTCCAAATGACATGTCATCGGTGATGCCAGGTACCTATGAAGCAAGGCTTACTCAGTAAGATAATAAAATATAATGCGAGGTGCGTCTATATGACGCGAAGCAGCAGTTAGTTTTGACATCGGAACACATAGATATAATCAGGCGCGGCAGCTCGCCTCATATAGGCGCACCCATAATACATACAATAAATAAGTCATAGTTAGTTTGTGTTTTTGTGGAAATAGGAAGATTTTCCAGCCAGGCGGGTGGTATGCCTGGCGGGGTCGGCCGCTACGCCCCGATGGATGTTGTCGGGGTCTCGTATATTATACTGATGTACCTCGTGAATCTTGATACCGCGATTCAGGACCTTATGTTGTATTGGAGCGTTGCACTCAACGCCATCTGCTTGTAGCGAGGTTAGGTCGCTACAATGTCTATGGATCTGAGGTCTATGGTTATATGGAGTTATGGGTCCGGTTTTTTTTAATTGCTTTGCCAACTCATGTATGCGTAATTATCTCGCACTACTAAAACACTGTATAAGCCAGGTTCTAAAGGTTTAACCACATCACTAAAAGCTTTAACACCCCATTGTACCCCCCACCTGTAAGGAGGGTCGCAAAATACGCACGGGTTCCGTGTAAACATGAATAATTAAACTGAGTTTACCCTGATGGGTTAGTGTACGTAATGGCGGCCTGCAAGTCATGAGGCACTGGGTTCGATTCTGAGCTTGTGCATTTTAAATTATAATATTGAAATTTAGAATAATTTTATACATTTACCATAGCTTCTATACTAATATTATTATAAATGCGAAAGTAACTCCATCTGTATTTTACGTTTTCACGATTAACCCGCTCATCTGATTTTGATGAATTTTGGTATAGAGTTAGAGAGAACCTTGGAGAAGGACTAGGCTATTTTTTGTTGCGAAAATAAAACTTGATGTGAAAGAAAGAAGGAAAGAAAGAAAGAAACATTTATTCGACACACTCGCAACACATAGACAGAGGAAACAGAAAAAAAGGGGTCAGCGCGAACTGTGCCGAAAAGGTATTTGGCTCAGCATGTGGTGGGGGGGTACGAGCCGTACGAGACTCCACCAGCGCTGATTTTCAGCCAAACCCAAGAGAAAAGGCCACTGGCTACCCAAGAGAAAAGGACTAATAAAAATATATATCTACTTAATAAAATCAATAAAATAGTAAAAAGACATAGGTACCTGCGGATAATATATTAGGTAAGTATATAATAAATAAAATACATTATGTTACTTATATTTAATATAATAGAATTAAGAACAGAATAAAATAAAGCACAATGCAGCGGCTAATGTTTCGTCGCTCGCATACCTAGTCTGGGTGGGCTATGTGGGTGAAATAGGGGATGAAAGTTTGTATGGGTACCATACAAATCTTTTCTCGAAATTTTATAGCTTATTTAACTATAGAGTCACGTGTATTCAGCGCTGACGAACTGCGTCTCGCTTGATGTGGATAACTGACATCTCATATCAAAAGTGGTTTGTTATCCAATTTTTAAACGCTATTTAAAGAGCGCTGATTAAATGAAACACTTCATAACTGTCTCATATAAATGAAAGATAATAACGTCTCAAGCAGTTTCAAAGACATCAAATATTTGAGTTTGCTTATGTATTCGACTTTTAGCCGAGGTTCTGTGGTCTCCAGAGGCTGCTCATGGCATCTTTTCGCAGTAAATAGACTGTATTTACTTACGTTTTTAATTAATCTCACCTCGCCCGCGCCGGCGAGAATCATGGGAGTGTGGAAAGTTAATTAAAATTTATATTGCAACTCCGAATTTTTATTTATAACAGATAAAATAAATATGACAACTTATGCAAACAGACCCACATCGCTAATGAAGCTTCAGAAAGTAGACTGCGGGAGGATTTTTAGGGTTCCGTTCTGAAAGGGTGCCAACGGAACCCTACCGTCCGTCCGTCCGTCCGTCCGTCTGTCAGCGGGCTGTATATCACGAACCGTAATTTATTATATTTTGTTGGTGAAAAAACACAATGTAATACTGAAAAATAATTCCCCACAAAATGATGGTGAACTGTTTCGATAAATAAATACGCACGCTCCAATGGCGTCACAATACAATAAAGCTATCAGATATCGAAAACAAACTCAATCAGGCTCAGTAAACAGAAAAGATGGCCGTTTTCATATTACCCGTCTTTTGTTGTTTACTTGTTATTGGTATGATTATACAGGTGATACAATAAATTCCTCCAATATTACCAAGAAGAAGGAGACACGTGACTGTTTTTAATAGTTTGTCCTAATAAACGGAGTCTATGGACACATTACGTTCTGGCCGGCGCAAACTGGAGACGGCAGGGGAGAGGATTAAAATTTTTATCAATCGAATTTAATAAATAATAATAATAATATCCTGGGACATTTTTACACACGGCTACCTGGGGGGTTACTCCGAAATACGTCGCTGACGGATCGTCCGAAGTACGGATTCGATTTACGATCAAAACAATGTCAAATCGTAGAGAAAAACGAAAGAAGAAATGTCAAATCACGACAATCCGTCAGCCGAAACGTTAGGTTCGTACGAGTATTTCGGAGTAGGCCAGCTGATCCCAAACTAAGCAGAGCTTGTACTATGGAAACCAGATAACTGATATTACTACATATACTACTTTTTTTTTATTTGTAAATACATACTTAATATACATATACACCTAGACTCCGGACATACAGACATGTTCATGCACACAAATACATGTCCCGGGTAGGAATCGAACCTACGACCTGCAGCGTGAAAGTCGCCTCCGCGCCAACCACGCTAACGGGCCATTACCACCATTGACCACCATTGGCGGACCATTGAGTGGCATTTGAACTGAGTGTCTCTGTGCTTCGGAGGGCAAGTCGGTCCCGGTTTTGTCATCTAGGCAGCAGTCGTTAAGCCTTGTCAGAGGCATTCGGGCGGCTTGAACAACTCGGACACTAGCCCCCCTATCCAAGTGGCTTCGTTTACAAGCGTTTCAACTAATAGCTACGCATAAATGGATGGAAATGACATTACAAGTCGATAAGTAGATCACGTGAATTCTGTCATTTCCATACATGAAGCGTAGCGTTTCGTAGAAACGCTTGTAGACAAAGCCACTTGGCTAGAGGGGCCGGTTGGTCACTAACCATACGATAAGAAGAAGGAGAGGAGCTAAAATCCGTTCTAAATCAGAGTCAATAACAATGTTTGGTATCACGTATTCACGGCGCGGCGGTGAGTGGTGACCACAGAGTAAAGACTAAAGAAAGAGGTGCCCTTATTAGATATTTGTATGAAACAAAACGTGATCATTGTTTTTCCTTTTTATTTTACTATTTACCGGTAAATAGTTGAACTACTCGCTTCGTTTTATGTCGATGTTAGTACTACCACTTGGCCGACTTGTTTAGGGCCAGTCCCCTTAGTAACTGGTCCATGGTGGTGACTAACGAAGTTAGAGTATTGTGCGGAGCGGAGGTACTTACCGAGTGACACGGTATCGGCCGCAGACGGGATAAATAAGCTTTTTAGGCGAGGAGCTTTTAAGAAAAAGTGGATTTAAAAAATAAAGACATGGAGGTTAAAACCGTGTATTTCGACTCGAGGTAATGGTAGAAGTTGGTTGCGGGCGGCAGACGGCAGACGGCAGGCGGCAGACGTCAATCCCATAGAATTGAGTGCCGTCGTGCCGTCGCGGCACATGTCATCATGACAATTTTGTATGAAACTGACGACGACAACTGACGTCGCCGCAACTGCCGCCCACAACCAACTCCTACCTTAAAGGTGGGAGGTGTTGAATTTCTGTTAAGGTGGGAGTTGGTTGCGGGCGGCAGACGGCCGACGGCAGGCGGCATACGTCAATCCCATAGAAATTGTCACGATGACATGTGCCGCGACGTCACGACGGCACTCAATTTCTATGGGATTGACGTGTGCCGCCTGCCGTCGGCCGTCTGCCGCCCGCAACCAACTCCCACCTTAACAGAAATTATAAACAAGACAATGTGACACTTCTTATTCGCATTAGTAAGTAGTTGTTATAAGTCAGTATTGTTTTAATTCGTTCTAAGAACCTTCGTCTTCGTTCGGCCTCCGTTCTTTAATCCTACTAAATATAAATGCGAAAGTAAGTGTGTGTATGTGTGTAAATGTTTATTACCACGTATCTCCATAACTACTAAACTAATTTTAATGAAATTTGTAACGTAGATAGTGTAGTCTCTGGACTAAAACATAGGCTAATCTTACACATCAATTTCCAAGCGGGCGAAGCCGCGGGGCACAGCTAGTGGGTATATAATTATTAACAATAACTAAAGTACTTTTCTGCATTAACGAGTGCAAAGTTCTAAAATTCGATTAAAAATGAAAATAAAATATTTGTTTCGCATAAACATTCAATTATGAAAATGATTTATTTCGACAGACGGATCAAATTGGTAATTTCATTCTGAAATAAAATCGAGAATTTGCGAAATAAACTGTAGAGAAGTATTCAGTTTCTGTGATCGGTTCTCGGAATTTTATTATAAAAGTAAATAACATTGTTATATTGTTTTGGTTTAATTATTTACGTACCATTATTCTGCCTGTAAAAGAAATGAGTATGAAATAAAATTGGATTGGAGTTGAAGAGACTCATCTATCAATTATAATTAGACAATCCCTTAGTGGCTTTCGTGACAGTATCTACTTGCTTTATCAAATCGTTGATGTTAAAACGTCGTCTTTAAATTCAAGTAGGTATAATTAATAACTAATTTCTAAGTTTAATCTCAGATGTAGGCATCTTTTTATAGCCACTAAATGTCTGGATAAAGGCCTCCCCTACACGGTGCTATTTATTCTGAGTCTATACCTATGGACCGGGAGCCCATCGTGCTAATTGTGGATTTACTCCGGCGTCGCCCAAACCTATTAGATTCGGTAGATTAGATGATAGGAAGAATACATTGTTCTAGATGTTTCCACTTTAAGCGGTAAGGGAAGCGTCTACATGATAATTTCAAAATTTAAAAAAAATGCAATGACATGGAAATACTCAAGCGTGTCAGATATTGATACTTTTCATGCTGCAACATGATAAATTGAAAAGAAATTACTCGAGCGCGTCAGATTTTGTAAGCATCTATAGGCTACGGTAACTGCTTAACATCAGGCGGGCCGTAAGCTTTTTGGCCACCGCAGTCCTATAAAAAAATACCAATTTCAGAGGGGGTGTTCAGTGAAACTTACAGATGCTCCCATTTCTTAGACTTTTGAAATTAGCAAAATTGACACTTTTTACACTTCTTAGCTAGTAATGAATCCCCCTTATCTTAATCTGACGAGTTCGAGTATTTTAAGATGGTCTATATTTTTTTTGGATCCCCTGAGCGTACCCACCAATATTAAGGGCTCATACTGGTTGGAAGTTCTTATCAATATGTAAGGTATCTCCCTTATCTTAATCTGACGCGCTCGAGTAAATCCAGAAAACCCTTCTACGGCTCCCCATCTACTACTCACTCACTACTTTCTGGGCTATTTCTTGATATTTTGATATCATGGGTATCATTTCGCCACAACTTCGACTTGATATGATTTGAAAAATAAAACCCTACTTTTTCTCTCAGTTATTTATTGTGATAATAATAAATATTAGTGATGTGAAAATATCACATGTCAGATACTACGTTGCAATTTATAAAACTAATGGAGGCCCCTCTCCGGGCCTACGAGATAACTAAATAAATATATTTCCATCACGATAATATAAATAATTCACGACTTGTGTGGATGTATCGCGGTGAAATATGGTGGCCACGATTCAGGGGTGAATAAATAGAATTCTTTCTCCTCACAGATTTTTTCCTATTCTCGGCTTGTGGAAATTTATATTTTATTTCTCCGTCCTTCGTCACATCATGACGGATTTATTGGGTTTGCTGTTTTCGCGTTCAGTTTTTTCGTGAGTGTTTAAGCTATATTTATTTGTTTACAAGTGGGTATGTACCACTGATTTATTTTAGCAGATGTGGTACTTCATTACATTGTAATCACTGGGCTTGTACTCGGCGCAGCACTACTTACATGGAGCGAAATTCATACATTTGATCACATCCGCAATATGCACTGTCTAAAATTTTTGATTTTCCGATATTTTTATAGAAAATATTATAGTGTATTTTGAGAAACTGTTTTGATTATTTTGTATGTTACTGCTTATTTTTTTTATAATCTAATTTTAAAGCATGCATTTATATGATGACACCATCAGTCTTATCGAAGGAGAAGATTTAGGCATAAATTACTTTGCTTACCTAAACTGAAGTATTTTCCAATTTTGACTATAAACATGAATAGCAACCCTTCTCTTTGAAATGGATTTTCAATGAGCACGATTTTTGAAAAGTGGACGATTCTCATTCGGCATGGCATTCTGATGCATATCACCAGAAGATGAGCCGTATTGGCAATACCGACATGTTTTCAACATTATTTACCGCGAACGACTGAGTCGTACTATGTCCATGGACCCTGTTTAGAAGGACATACTATTTTGGACAGTCACATGTCTCTCTTTCTTGGTAATGTCTTTGTTAAGTACCCACTCAAAGCTCAAGATAGCTTATAAGATCTTATATTGCCGATTTAATTTGTTATGAATTTATTATTTGCACGTGCACTTAAAGTCTGATTATTAATTCAGTGGAGTAAAATGACAGCTATAAATGTGAATTTATATTTTAATTAAATCTATTTTTTATGAGTGATCATTTTTTTGTCATTCTTTAGTAAATAAAATTGAATTAATTTGAACCAGAAAAATAAAAATAACATTATTCATGATGAACGGATCAAATTAATTTTACATTTGACATAAAAAGCTGTCATTTTACTCCACTGAATTATAATCAGACTTTAGCTTGCAGTTTAATATAACATACGTACTATAGTCAGGGCTGCTATTATGTTTTGGCTTCGAATGTTGAATTTTGAAACATATCCGAAGTAAATAAGTGTCAAAATCACGAACGAACGAAACATATGGTCCGAGTTTGTAATAGCCCCTAGGAATTAGCCTTAGGGCCTCCGCAGACTTGCTACTTTTAGCATCGGCGACCGGTGATTTTGTGACGTATCGATGCTGCGTCGCGTTTCTTCGAGCGCGAACGAGCGAGACGCAGCATCAAAATCGCCGATCGCCGATGCTAAAAGTAGCAAGTGTGCGGAGGCCCTTATTTATTATGATTAATGGCGTTACCTTTGGTTCTAGGGTTGCAACCCTCTGGTTTTCAGTCAGTTAACTTGCCGGTTGCATACGAGATCTGAAACAAAATAAAAACCAGGTTAAAAACAAAAATAATATTAGTAATAGTAAAAAATAGTGGTAGTAATAAACATATTAGTAGTAGATTTTTATGTTACTAAGATGGCAAACAAGCGTACGGCCCGCCTGATGTTAACCAGTTGTTGTAGCCTATAGATGCTTGCAATACTAAAGGCATCGCTCGCACGTTGCCGACCTGAAGGAGAGTGAAACGGAGGGAGAGGAAGGGGGTTGGACTTCCGGCTCTCTCACTCATCGTACGAAACGCAGCTGTAATAGCTCTTGTATGCTTATCTTCTGTGAGAGGTTGGTACTACCTCGGTCGAACTAGCATATAATTATGAGCTGCAACTCATTTGGCTACAGCTTGACTCTACCACCAATAAGCACCAATAAGCTGGAACAGACCGGCCACAACTCGCGCGACTTTTTGCTAAAATGTTGCATGACGCCACGAGCTGCCGCCCTCGGCGGCAACGCGCGCGATGCAACATTTTAGCAAAAAACGCTGTCGCCCATCGCCGTCGCGCGAATTCGTGGCCGGGCTGTTATGTTTATAACTTGCAAAGGCCGCTATCTAAAACAGTAACTTGGTAAAATAAAAACATAACGAAAAACTTGGCCGACTTGGCCATGTCGGGGCGTCACCGATCGTCCTTCAAATATTTTTCGTGTGCGCTGTCAACTGCCGGCCTCGCCAAGTTCCGCCAAGTTCGGAATACTGAAGTAACGTGTGGGCCCGAGACTTGGCGATGAAATATTGAGTGGGTGACGCGTTTGATCTTTATTGAGACACACCCTACCAATTCACCCGTAATGCATTACGGGTGAATTGGTAGGGTGTGTCTATTGGGAGGTGAATTTGTTTGAGTGTGATAAAAAGGCGGGTTTTTATTTCCAAAGAATGTTTGTGGGGTGTTACCACAGAGTAAAGACTAAAGAAAGAGGTGCCCTTATTAGATATTTGTATGAAACAAAACGTGGTCATTGTTTTTTCATTTTCATTTTACTATTTACCGGTAAATAGTTAAACTACTCGCTTCGTTTTATGTCGATGTTAGTACTAGGCCGACCACTAGGCCGACTTGCTTAGGGCCAGTCCCCTTAGTAACTGGTCCATGGGTGTTACCATAGACTTATTTATGACGATCGCTTGGTGTAGTTCCAGTGTAGGCTGCTCGGCTCACTGCATAGGTTGGTTGCTGGTTCGATTCCCGCTTGAGGCAAATTTCCGAAACGACCTTTTGTAAGTTTTGTGTGTAAGTCTGGCGACTTTTTTATTATTTATTTACTTAAGGACTTTTGCTTTCACGACAAGGACTTATTTAAGTTGATTGGTTCAAAGCTAAATGAAAGGTTTTTCCCACGGGATAGTCAAAGATAAAATTATGCAAACATCTACAAGTTTCCCATGAGCCCTGGCTGTTGGCTAGAAATTAATTAATCGTATTAGTTATAGGTACAATTTATATATTTGTTACACGCTCATAGCCAGTTGCAACCACTGATCGGTAAACGATTGTAGGTTAAGCAACGCTTGGCAAGGTCAGGCAGAGATGGGTGACCATTTAGTGACATTCCAACTGAGCGTCTCCGTGCTTCGGAGGGCACGTAAAAAGTCGGTCCCGGTTGTTGTCATCTAGGCAGCAGTCGTTAAGCCCTGTCAGAGGCCTTCGGGCGGCTTGAACAACTCTGACACCAGGTCTGCCACTAACCATACGATAACAAGAAGATATATTTTTATTAGGTATGAGTTCAAAGATAATATATGCGTCTACATCAGGTGCAAGCCGCGTCCGAGCACTCGATTTTGATATCGGAAGGCATAGACATAATGTCGGGCGAGGCATGCGAGGCACGAACGCACCGAATGACTAATAGGTATAGTCGCGTTCATAAGTGCAGTGGCAAATCTCAATTAGCGTGTCCAGGGGGATTACTCCGAAATACGTCGCTGACGGATCGTCCGAAGTACGGATTCGATTTACGATCAAAACAATGTCAAATCGTAGAGAAAAACGAAAGAAGAAATGTCAAATCACGACAATCCGTCAGCCGAAACGTTAGGTTCGTATTTCGGAGTAGGCCAGCAGATACCTTGCATGCCTCGTCCGAGCACTTAAGTCTATGCGTTTCGACGTTAAAAGTAAAGGCGGCTACTCACGATTCAATTTCGTATTCAATCCTGTCGATTCAATTGAAGTCGAGACTGACTGTACTGAAAGTAGGCGTTAATTTGCCTCCTCACCGCGCAATGCCAAACCAACACAATACATGTTGAATGAACAGATTGAATAAAAAATTGCATCGTGAGTACCCGCCTTAGGGGGCGTCCATAAATTACGTGAGGTGATTTTTTTGAGATTTTTCGACCCCCCTCCCCCCCTGGTGAGATTTCGTGAGATTTTGCTCGACCCCGTACCTCCCCCTCTAATCTCACGTGAGATTTTTCAAAAGCTATATTCTAGAGGAGAAACATGTTTTATTTAATTTAACGAAAAAAAAGATAAAGTAAAAGTTAAAATTAAGTTTCGTTTAAAAAAAAACTTAATTTAACCCAGTTTTCTTGCAATTTTACATTGTTACTTGCGGTAAAAAAAATTACGTGAGATTTTCCGAGACCCCCCTCCCCCCCATTAATGCCTCACGTAATTTATGGACGCCCCCTTAACTGATCGAACGCTGCATGAGCCTAATGTAAACGCGACTAATCAATACAATGCCGTATATTCAAAGATTCAAACGTTTATTTTGTTTAGGCCTACGGGGGCACTTACAAATTGTCATTTCATTGTCACAGAAAAAGTCATACTGCACGAATGCTGACTGTAAATCTATCTCCTTTTGATTGCATTTTATTGTCTGCAATAAAATGCGATCAGTTAGATAGATGTTGTGTGCACAGACCCGTTAACAACGTTCGTGTTAACATCCCGCCATTTTCGTGCCATAAACGGGACAAGGTTGGCACATTGGGTGCAATATTTAACGCGACAACGGGCCCGGGTCGCCTGTTCGGCCCTGTTTACACACCCCCGAGCTGTTCCGACATGTTGAGGACGTGCTATGATTCTACTAGACTTTATTGCTCGTATTACACGGTACTGTACGGTATTCATGATGTGGTTGATGTTTTTATTCTGTAGTCTATGGTGCGAGGTTTGACAGGTTTATTTTTTTATCTGTGGTTATCGTAAAGGCGTAAACCCATGCTTACAATCTTGAACATAAACCCGAAAATGCGTCGAAAATACTGCTGAAATCGAAATCGTGGGCAATATTTTAAACGGTGATTCTACACATGATTCAGAAGATTTAGGGAATATTAATCAACAAATCAATTGATAAAAATGAAATACCCAGTAAGGTATAACAGTTAAATAGTTTGCTTATTTGCTTACCCGAGCAATATGTTTTTATCAATAGATTTTTTTATTTGTTTTCTCAAACTATTCAGAATCATGTGGCGAGTCATATTTTAAAATATTGCCCACGATTTCGATTTCACCCTGTATATTTGGACTAGATGAAAATGCTTGGCAAGACATTACCAAGTAAGAGCCTACTATATAGAGTTCTTGGACACAGTATGACTCAGTCGTTCGCAAAAAATCATGTTGAAAACATGTCAGTATTGCCTAATACTTTTCAACTCCCGGTGAATAAATTGTATCAAAATGACTTTAAGTTGATTGTCGAATTGCGAGTGCGATAACAGATTTGTGAATTTCGCATGTAGTGGTGTGCTGTGCACAAGTCTAGTGATTGAAATGTTAGGAGGTGCCATATCTACTAAAATACTACATCAATGTTGGCAATCTAATTTACTATTCAGAATTCATCTATCCACAATTTCTCGAAATTGTTACTATACCTTGTATTTAAGTAATATTTTTCAACATAAATCTCTTTATTATTCGGAGCGCGGTCCGTTCAATATTCCGCGAGATAACCCCCTGTTATTCCACTATGCCCACTTTGTTTACGAAGCAACCTTAATAAGCACGGACGGGTTAACTCACCTCCCGTTTCCTAGAAAGTAGAGCTGACGGACTTTCAAATGTGGATATATTTTAAGGCCCGCTACATACATACGGAATTCCGTTTCGAAAATTCGAATCGGGGTTTCCGAACGCGATACGTCCATACATTTGGATGGATTTACTGCGTTCGAAATCCCCGGTTCGATATTTCGAAACGGAATTCCGTACGGAAAATACCGTATATATGTGACCGGCCTTACTTTGCATTAATTTCGTTTATATTATAGGCACGTTGCGAAACTTTTTGCAATAGGTAGGTATATTTTTTATTTATTTATATTTTTTTTTGTTATGTGTAAGTATGAATTATTATGGGCTTGAATATGTCTCTTGTCGAACCTAACACCCAGTATATGAACAAAGTGTACTTAAAACATTAACTTTTAGCGTGATAAAGTTAAGTCCTGTTTTAGAACTTTGTCCTTAGTTCTAGCGGCTTAAATATATTTTATTCGATGTGTTCACCCACTCAATTTACTTTAAGCGTACCAGTTACACTAATGGACCGGGAACAGAGAAATAACAGTAAAGATGGCGTTATTACGCAGATAAGTTTGCGCAATAAAATTATATGACCGACACATTTTTACTTATTCAACGGACAAAGGATTTAAGGTGGCGACACACAGGTTTAATGACGATAGCGAGGCATAAAAAAGAAAGAGGCAGTGTTGTGGTAGCGAGTGTGAAACATTATTTTTATGAGTTAGCTCGTTATAAGGAGCTGAAGATACTTATAATTAGCGTATTAGATTTTGGAAATAAATAATTAAGTTACAATAATTAAAAACTATAAATAATTAATTCGCAAATATAGCTCACGTGTAGTACAAGTGTTTAGCATAGTTGGGAAAGTTAATAGGGCTAGTAGTAATGTAGTAATGCCATACATAACCTCAAAATGGCAAGAAATCTTTTTATTAAAAAAAATGGTATTTCTTCCTTTTTTAAATATTATATTTTCTATTTTACCTCGTAATTTTTACTCAACCCCCAAAAAGGCAAGGAACTTTTAAAGGCAATTCTAACCCATGAACATTCAATTGAGGGCAGCGTTACAATTTCAGCGGCGCGAGTCCCGGGGGCCTCCGGGACCGGCCACGGAAGGGTTAGGTACGATACCGATTTATTTCTATTACCGTTTGACCGCGCGCGGGTCGAGGCACAACGAGCACTTAACATTATTTTAAACTTCGAACAAAACATTATGTTTGGGAATTCGGTTTGGAGATACGAGCGTGGGAAGTTTCTCAACAAAACATTGAATAAATTTGTTTATATTTTTTTTATTTTCTACAACAGTGTAGGTACGTACCAAAACAATGGCCTTATACTTACAGGATATATAGAATGTAATTGATTATTTGGCAGAGTGGTGATTAGTAGGGATGTATAGTAGACAAACTTGACGCTTGACCACCTTAACGTTGCATGAAGTGTGTAAAGTGATCAGGCTTCAAGTTTGCTGATAGTACGTAAAATTTCATTTAGTTTCCTTTGCTAACAGAAATTAATATTGAAACATTACGATTGCAATTGAGACTTGACTTTTACCGATTTCAATCAATTTAAAGATTACCATTGCCTTACAGGAGTCAGAACCATAATAATCACGAATAATTAGTTCTCTCAGTATAGTTCAGTCTTACTCCTTCGCACACATTGAAAATACGTTTCGGGGTCAAGACGATTGGATTTTTCCCGGATTAAATTTCAGGCACTCGGCTCTTTGAGCGGGCAAAAGGGGCGTTGAGTGGGGAGGGTACAGGTACAGGCGGTACTGCCGATAATTTAAGTGTTTCCACTTTTTACTGCAGGTACTCTTTAGTAGGTAGTTTATTTCGAAGGAACATTCACAATAAAATTGTACTGTTAACCTGAGATTTTTATTTTGATCAATTTTCAAAGATTTACTAAGTATTTTACAACAAAAGTTTTTTGTAATGTCATTGCAGATCGATTGTAATTTTGTAAGGCAAAATACGTGTGATCTTCTTTTCATAATATCAAAGAATTAAAATTGCACTTTTCACTAAGTGCCGGTACTCAGAATACGCTCCTTAATAACGATTTTCTTTAGAAAGTCTATAACATTAACGATTAAGTAACCATTAAGGTCTCTGAATGCGGCAGTCTGAAAATCACTTTGCATGATTTCCTTAGGGCCGGTTTTAGAATCGACAGAAAAAGTAATCTGACGATTCCGAAATCAAATAAATTTGAAGTTTTGACAGATACTCTATGGGAAAACTGTCAAAACGCCATACTCATCTGGTGGATAAAAGTTATCTGATGATTTCAAAACAGATTATTATCGTTACAAATTATCATAATCTACGTACGATTCCTGTAATCTCGTACAATTCCTGGGAACTTTATTTGTAGTTGGCGTTGTGTGATGAGGGTGCTGTCAGGAGCACGAATGACCCGTGCCCATGACTCTTAGATCGATACATTTACGTGTTTTACGTTAGCATTTACGGGTTGGATTTTAATAAAAAAATGTTGTATAATTGGGTGCTATTTATACAGGGAAATGAAAAGGATAGCGTGTCAATGAAAGGATAAAAAGTTTGCGCAAAACACTAAACCAAAATGAAGAGACCATCAGTAGATGTTTTTTAGTTCGTAGGTAGAGACGAAAATAAATCGACGATGAAACGAAATAGAACGGATTTTCGATATCATATTTATAGTTCAATTTTCCGGAACAGTGCATAGTCGAATATAATGTTGCATTGCGATTCTAGATTCCAGCCAGATGAATTTTAAAATATTGAAACATAATTCTATGATTGAAACCCATATGTTGAAATCAGTGCTTTGGCTAGTATAACGTTAGGGCTTACTATAACTAACAAATTCAGGTTGCAAAAAGATAAGCAATTTGACCGGAAATATAAAATTTCTACTCGAATCAACCTGGAATAACAAAGCCATAAGATTTTATTACAAAGGTCAAAAGTTCCGTTCTCTACGTTTTCCGAATATAGAACGCGCCCTTCCATATTTAAAACCGCAATGACAGGACATACTTTTTAAATTCAAAGTATGGTGGCCAACGTTACGCTCATAGTTGCCAGTTTGAAAATAGAAGCTATAAATATTCCATGCTACCTAGGAATCTTTTTTGATATGCTATTATTTTGCTATTCGTTTCGTTTCATATAACGTAGCATTAACGTGACTACGGTGGCGGAGTCGACCGCTTTTTAACCTGAAAAGTTTTTTAAAAGGAAAACAATAGCGTTTGGACGCTCGCCAAATCTCATGGTTTGAATTCATAAAATTTAAATTTCACGAGTAATTTGTTACATCAATTGTTATACGGTTTACGAGTGGTCATGCATATGAATATCTTACTAGTTATGGTTAATAGTACATTGTTATCCGGGGGGCAAAGTAACTTATTAATTGGTCCCGAGACGGGGTTTGGCGCCCGAGCGTAGCGAGGGCGTTAATAGTTCGAGGGACCAATAATAAGTTACTTTAACCCCAGGTAAACACTGTGCTTTTCATCACGAAAACAAGGAAAGTAAAAATAAAAACATAAATTAAGTAGCTAAAGAAAAAATGAGTGAGCTATACTTCTACAACTAGAAAAAACAAATGAAGATCGGATCGCCGCTTACCCGTCATTTTTTTTTTTAGGGGTTGTAATAAGGCTGGAACTATTACATTCTCTTTGGTTGGAACATGGTTCAATAGAAATGTGAAAATAGAACTAGTATTTTTTTATAATTTGACAGAATCGTTGACAGAACGGGCCCAATCGTTATCTGGATATACGATTGTGCCCGTTCTGTCAACGATTTTGCCCGATTAGAAAAGTATCACCTTCTGTCGGCTCTTCAGGCACTTTTCGACCTACTTTCCGCTTATGAGTGATGAAAAATAAATTTACTTAGCAACTCTTTTAGCGTTAACCACCAAAAAGTAAAATAAAAAATAATAACAATAAATAATTAAATCCGTCTTTGCATAAGCCTAGCGCGTAGCCTTGTTCGAACTATAAAGCCGCTTTAGAATCCATTCTAGCCACCATTTATATTAGTTAGCGTGTAATAAATTCACATTATGAGCGTTCAGTAACCATAAATATTCGTGCTTCTTACCTAGATCCTAGATATTTGCATGGCTTAAGATAAAAATATCTCAAAAAGAAAATGTTTTGTTTATATTAAGCGCGGGATAGGATTTAGATAGACCTATTTTGTGATCTTATAAATTATAAATAAATATTAGATAAGTACTGGCCACGTACTGGCACTACACTTTTGGTAATAAAAAAAAAGCATTTTTAAATCTTTATTGGCTAGAATTATCTAGAGGCCATAAACAAAAGCTTCAATTAAAAAAATACACTGCATTCGGAAATTTCAAATTCCGAACGAAACAGACGGCAAATCATGTCCGATTGAAAAAAGTAGCAAAAAAAATCACCATTGAAATGGAAAACAAAAGGGTTGGAGGATTCCTTCTGTGTGAATGGGCGTATCTATAAAAAGGGTACACAATAGCGGGTGAGTGAAAGAGGAGTGAAACCGGGGCTCGTGGAAACAATAAAGATTTCTTCGCATTGACGACGAGGCATGGACGAAATAACAACTTGACCTAAGCCACCGACTGTGCCGAAACACCGAAAATATGCCTTTGATAAATAACGAAATATGGTTTAGTATTTTATGGGTGGTACAGTCAAGCTGTAACCAATTTAATTTCATTTCGCTTGAGGGCAATATTTGATTACGATTTTGGTTTTTTTTTGTTAGCGATTCCGCGTCATTTCTAGTTGTTTTTACGTCGTGACTCGGCTGTTGTGAGCAATTTGTTTTATGAAAGGTATTTCTATTTCTCGACGTATTCTGAATTCAAATATGACCAAACCATCCATGACTTCAGCGTTTGTTAATGCTTGTGTAGCGACTTCACATCTCGCTACCAACAGATGGCGCTAGTTGCATGCGCCAATACAAAAATGGAGTCCTAAACCACGCAAGCAACATTCCCGAGGTACGCAGCATATATACGAGACCCCGACAACATCCATCGGGGCGTAGCGGCCGACCCCGCCAGGCATACCACCCGCCTGGCCGGAAGATCTTCCCTTTACCGCTAAACTTGAATATAAGAAATATTCATAATCTGATTTCAAAATGAAGGCAATTCACTCTTGGATCGTGAGACATGTGTAAGACGTAATTTGAACCGTATACTGACCTTTCTGAAATCATAATAACCATAATATACGTTCCGTAGTCATTAATGTTGCCAGACTAGCCTTACTATCGTCAAAAATAAGCCTAGAATGATTAGTGGGCATCTTTGGGACCACATGATCTAAATCAACCCTACCTCTTCGGGTAATATAGCGTGATAGTGGTCCATTATAATTAGAATGAAGAAACCCCACATTAATTTCTGTAATTTGAATATTATGGTTTCTCATCAAAGACATTAAATAAAAATGGTAGATAGGTTGTACGTAGAGATGGGAAAATGCCCGGGCGTTTTGGGCAAATTGGGCATAATGACCATCTCCTAGAGATGGGAAAATGCCCGGGCGTTTTGGGCAAATTGGGCATAATGCCCATCTCTAGTTGTACGTACTGCGTAAGTGGCACATAAAAACTTTGCTAATTGGTCTGGTCACAGTCTCACGTGCTCTCGCGCCACTGATGGGCGCGTCGACAATGTTGTTTTGTTAATACGTACATTGTTGATTTAACACGTGATTAATAATGTTATATGAAAGCAAGCAATGTTCTTCAGTCTGCTGCCGCTGACCGCGTGTGTGCGCGCGGTATTCGTGCCGTTTGTATACACTTTTGTTGTCTAGGTTACCTATCTACTTCTTTTCTTGTTAGGTATATCAATGGTTTCTCATGATATTACGACGCTCGAAACTATTTAACGGTTATTAATATCCGGCTGGCAAGTGGACTGTGTTTTACGAGGCCATTACATTTAGGTTTACATTGAAAATTATAGCGGTTCAGCCATTAAATTCACAGAAGCTGAAATAGAAAGAGGAGAAACAGGATGTGTGGTAATAGATTATTAATAATGTCTTCCCGTGATTTTAATTATTGGTCAAGCGCCGAATATGCTTAAAAACTAACTGACTATGCTTATTATATTCGACGGGCCCGTTGGCGTGGTTGGCGTGATGGCGCCTTTCACGCTGCAGGTCGTAGGTTCGATTCCTACCCGGGACATGCATTTGTGTGCATGTCTGTATGTCCGAGTCTGGGTGTATATGTATATTAAGTATGTATTTACAAATAAAAAAGTAGTAGGTATATGTAGTAATATCAGATAACTGGTTTCCATAGTACAAGCTCTGCTTAGTTTGGGATCAGGTAGCCATGTGTAAAAAATGTCCCAGGATATTACCAATTAATATATTATAATGAAAAACTTTCACACCTTTGTAGTTATACTCCACCAAGCCAACTAGGCGGTGCAACAAAGGCGGTGGCGGTGTGTGGGAGGTGTGGCGGGCAGGAAGCCGCAGGCGGGGGCGGTTTGCGGGCGGTATGCGGGCGGGGAAGCCGCATTCCACCCGAGCGCCTAGTTGGCTTGGTAGCTTAGTATATTATAATATCCAATCTATTCCTATACAGTCTCGCTCGATAGCTTTCAATTTATCGTTTACATAACTTTGGGTTTAAGAATAAATAAATATCGCCAGACTAACACACCAACTGTATGATCCCAAACTAAGCAACGCTTGTACGATGGCTAGTGACGCTCAAAATAGGGCAAATTACGAAAAGACCCTCTGTATAATTTGCGCCAATCGGTCGTCAAATAGGTGAAATATATTTGATCATTATGTTTCCAAATAAAAATCCACATTTGCAATATTTCCGATTCACGTGGCGAAGCAAATTAACCAATTCTCACGCACTTGAGTAAATATTGACTTGTCAATGTAACGGTGTGGTAACGGACGTTGCTCAAGAGTCGTCGGTGTCGTAGGATGTGTCCGAGAGGGGCGCGGCGCGTGCGCGCGCGTTGCCTTGTGGTGTTGCACAAACTTGGACAAGGGCAGTATCTTTGCAATATTTCGCACAATGAATCCTATGTAAACACGTGCTTTTTAGGGTTCTGTACCCAAAGGGTGCCCTATTACTAAGCCTACGCTGTTCGTCTGTCTGTCAGCGGGCTGTATCTCACGAACCGCAATAGGTAGAGTGTTAACATTCTCACAGAATGTTTATTTTTGTTGCCGCTACAACAACAAATACTAAAAATAAAATAAAATTTAAAAATAAAGAGGGTATACAAGAAACTTGATATTTTTGACGTTTTTATTCTACGGTGGCACGGAATCCTTTATGTGCGAGTCCGACACGCACTTGGCCGGTTTTATATTATTCATATTAAAAATAATTAAACTTGCATTATATTTCATAAATAAAATTAACAAGTGTATTCAAGATGAGCGGCATTGGCAATACCGACATGTTTTCAACATTATTTTCCGCTGTACTGTGTCCATGGACTCTGTTTTGTAGGACATACTATTTTGGACAATCACATGTCTCCCTCTTACGAGGTAATTTGTCACAAAACGATTTTTCCTGAAATCTTGACCGTATTCGCCGAATACGGTAAGAAGTCTGCCATAATGTATGAAAATAACGTTGTCTTTGAGTATGAATGTTGCCTTAATGAAAATATATATAATTATTAATGTAGCTACAGTAGAGCATAGCAATGTTTTTCTTAATTAATAAAAAAACAAAGACGCCCCCAGCATTGTGTTGCCAAATATATTGCGATGACAAAAAATAAACAATGTCATGAAGAACCGACAGTTGTCCTGTCCGCGCGAGCAGTCCTTGCTTCCTTAAAGGGCAAGTGTTTATTAGCGATTCGGTGACCATGCTTCTCGGGAAACTCGATACTGTCTCGCTATTTAATTTTATTTAAAGCTAGTTCCAGCACTCGAATAACTGACGTGGGCGAGAAATTGTATTAAAATAAGTAAATGGCGATTTAAAAAAAAAACAATGTAAAAAAGACAAGCCCGCTTAGTTTCTTGCCGGATCTTCTCAGTCGAGGTCGCGTTTCCGATCCGGCAGTAGAATTTAAGGAAAAAATGTAAAATGACAATTTGTAAGTGCCCCCGTAGGCCTAAACAAAATAAACGCTTTGACTTTGACTTTGAAATCGGCAAATCTGAAGTGGAACTGGGCCGGCCATGTCGCACGTATGGACCCGCAGAGATGGGCATATCGTGTCACAACCTGGACGCCAGAAGACGATCGCAGACGTCGAAGCAGACCGAGGCGAAGGTGGAGAGACGATGAGGTCAACTTTGCGGGCAAAACGTGGCAGCAAATGGCTCAGGATCGGGAGTTGAAGAAAAAAGGGGAGGCCTTTGCCCGGCAGTGGGACAGTTAATAGGCTATTTAAAAAAAAAGCTAGTAAAAGTTGCTAGAGCCATCTATCGACCCGATAAAAATCCATAGTAAAAAGTAATGTAGTATTTTGTCTTCTTCCAAAACATTATAGACCAAAAATATCCAAGAAAACTTAAAAATAACGCAACCATCGGTCGTAGGCACTACGGGCTTCGTAGGTACAGTTAATGATGCGACCGGTAAATACAGTTATTATCAGGAATCTCCAAGAAAAGCTCAACGTGGTTCCACTCATTAGCATATTTCTTACATAATTATCAATAGTGGTAAATGTATTGTAATACCGTTTCTCAAAACAAATAAGGTGAATATCCTTTATAGTTTATAGGTATATAAAGTCGTAAATCAAGAACATTTATACTCAAATTAAAATATTCTATACCCACTTAAGATCCCATTTACCAGTGAATGACCTCATATTGTATTTTTAAGATTCGGGCTCTCAGATTTTTTGGTTATTTTCGTCAAGAAAATAAAAAAGAAACATGATAAAATCCCAAAATATATCCTAGATTTTATCGCCAGCATGGGGATCCTATCTGAGTACCTATACTGATTTATATTCTATAGGCGTCTTATGTACCAAGGTCAACTGCATACTGTACATAGCTTATGTAATTGGTTAATTACTTTATTGTTAAGTGTGCGCGGCGGGTGTTGCACTTAGGGTCAAGGTATGGATGACTTAGCCTTGCTAAGACTATATGCTTGGACATACTTCATTAGTATTGACCTCGTTTGATGTCCTAGTATTAGATGCAGGCCTCAGACAAGTAGGATTCATTCCATAGGCCACAATAGCCTTTAAAGTCAAATACCTACTTGCGATCAAATATTTATATGGACAAGTTTATGGTATACACGGCGACACGGTTCACCACCTGTCACGTTGGGTTCTGACTATCTAGTGAAACGTGGGCTTTGAGTTGGTTAATACCTCCACAATGTGGTGGGGTATGGCCACTCAAGCCTCTGACTACCCCCGAACGGGGATAAAAGTCGTGACGTTACATATAAACATACACAAGTTTATGGGAGGATTGATGATCAAATATGTTTTTCAATTTGATACCCGAGTCTTGATCAATACTTGATCGTGTGTGGCTGGCAATGTGTATATGTTTAGAGAAGAGTTATATACCTATTCGGTCGTGTGGCTACTGTTAGATTGTAAGAAGCTTAACAGAACAGTAAAACTAACAATATAGACATATTCCACAGTACATTTAAAGAATTAAAAAAATATATACTGAAGTCATTGGCATAAATATTTTTACTCTTACATTATTTTTAATTTTATATAAGTACCTAAATTGCTTATTTTTTTTAATTTTTTTTAGCTTTAGTTTTTTGTTCTCTTTTTAGATTTAATTTTAATTTTAGTCTTAATTTTAAATTTATTTGTTTATTTTTCATGCAGTCTCACGTCGGCGAACGTTGTACACGCCTGTCATTGGTGTACCTATCAGACCAGTTTATGTTTAATTATTTTTGTACCCGTGTATTAATTAGGTATACTGTTGTTGTGTCGTTTTTAAATAAATAAATAAATAAGCTTCTCTCGTCTTGTTGATTATAATTCTGTGGCTGGAAACTTGCCTAGCGGGGCCATAAGACCCACTCACACTGGTACATTAACATCACTTTATAGTATTATAATAATGTTATGATATAGGTACCTAAGTTAACTTTGCTACCTACGTTTTACCTAGGAATGTATTAAGCAGGTAAAAAATAAAATGATTCTCTGGCCACAGAATATTCTTTTTATATCTTTTGCAGTAGGTATCTATTATAGATCTGTACCCACCAATAGTCACGAGGTCGAAGTCAATGATAATCTCGGGTACAAAATACCCATAAAAATATTTTAGTTCATCGCACCCGTAGCTACCATACACGACCTATCTGTTCAAAACTAGTTTAGAATCGAGGTTACAGACCTACGGACATTTGCTAAACATCCAACTGGTTTTTTTTATATTTTAAGAATGTTTTGTATGTAAACGGCGTCTATTTAAAAGGTATTGTGGTTCTTGATGGGTGCTGTGTGCATTATTACAGGCATTGTATTCCTTTTTAGTCTTAAATACTTACCTACATTAACATCAAGGCACAGATAATCTAAAAGTTCTTAGGACCAAATTTTGTTAGCTAATTGAAACCTACGTCATGTTACGTCATACGGTATAGGGATAGTATATCGCTATAATAATGTTTAAAGAATAATAATTTGGTGAATAAAAGTTATCTGTCTATTCTTAAACTCCTTAATATAAATAATTACTAAGTTTTAACAATATTTTTTACAGTTAAGTACTTCCTTGCCTTTTTAGCTGTTTAAAATTTAATGGCATTACGTGGATTTTAACGTTAACATTTTCATTGCAACTCAAAGGAACGAATTAAAAAAGCTACCCATGAAAGCCAATTGAATTTCGACTCATTTTTGTGATGTAAAAGGTTTATTTTGTAATAAAGATTAATCTACGTTGATTTCCGTACCTTATTGTTCGCACGATCATTTGATGTGCGATCTTTAATAAGGTCGAAGGTTGATGCGATGCGCATTGACTCCACAGTGTTCCGCGTTGAACGAGGAAGTATGCGTGCACATTAGGGCTCTATGATTTATGGTTTGGTCACTCAAGGTCTGCGCGTGACGGGTACAGATTAATTAGGTTATGTTTATATTTGGAGGCGAAGTGCATAATTAAATTGATTTTTTGTGTTGGGTACTTAATCTTTTTTTTTTGGCTGAACAGCAGAGCTATTAATTCGCATTACTTTAGAATGAATAGGTGTACTGACGTTTCGTCCTAAAAAATCCAGGGTTAAAAAACATAATTACCTATCACAGATTGCATTTGGTTTTACTTGTTTATAAAATTATACGTTAATTAATCCACTAAGTTATTAATTAAATTTCCGATTTATTTTATGATCATAACCGTGATCTCAAAACACGATTACAGAATAAATATGAAACACTTTATGGAATAACCTCTTCAATTAGATTTTATCTTTCGCGTGACTTGTACAAAAACTAACGCACTCATCCTTAAAGTATGGACTATACTGTCTTTTAATATTACACTCCAAGCTAGTCTTTATTGCTTCGACAACAAAGTTCAGTTTTCTTTGCTTAAAATTTTATTACCAATTGGCCACTTCCAAAACAATTTGCGTTTTACAACAGCCTTAATGTAATGGTTTAAAGTTTATTTTCGCTTCTTTTATTACTTTCCGGTCTATATCTGTTATAGCTTCCGAAGTAAGGTGATTTATAACCATTATCTCATTAGCTTTGATGGAGATGACGTCATAAGCGCATTCAGTCTATTCTTGGCTTGATGTGGGGTTGACGAGGGGTTGAATAAGTATAGTGATGGGATATTCTCGAGAACATTCTCACCCTTGGAAACTAACTCGTGAGAATTTTTGAGAATCTTATATTTTGGGTGACGTTATCCTAACTTTAAATCTTAAAACAATTAAAACCACCATACTTGCATGTTTAATGAGGTTTATGCCAAGTTAAACATGCTTCAGAAGATAAATTCTGGAAAATTCTCACGAGTAAGTTTCCGAGGGTGAGAATGTTCTCGAGAACATCCCATCACTAAATAAGTATCTTTATAAGAATATCTGGAAACCGGAAGACGGTGCGTTGCGCACCTATTGTTGAGTGGCTGGATTCTTTTATGGAAGATTTTATTGTTGTTTTCAAAATAAATTTGCTTTGTGTAAGCATCCCCGAACTGGCGTGATCAAGCCAGCGATCATCAGGGCTGGGGTGTACAGAATAATTCGTAACAGTTTGACAAGTGATTTAAAACTCTGGCCAATTATGCCTTTCGACAAAATATGAGCGTGCAGTGGTGCATCACTGTGTATTCGAGGAATAAAACGTAATTTTTTTTTTTTTTTTTTTTTTATAGCCAAGGATGGCACACTGGCAGACGGTCCACCTGATGGTAAGTGGAAGCCGCCGCCCAGGACATCTGCAACTTAAGGGGAGCAGATGCGGCGCCGACCTTTTAGGGACCTGTAGGTATACATGCCTTTTGAAGAACCCCATGTTGTAGTGCATAGGAATTTTATTTGTATTGATACTTATTTAATACAATTTCAAAAGCCACTAACAATTATACAGGTGCATTTAAAATCATGGGCATCCTTTCATACGGTGATTCTACACATGATTCAAACTTATATTAGGGAATATTAATCAACAAATCAATTGATAAAACATTATTGCCCAAGTAAGGAATAACAGTTAACGGGTTGCTTATTTTCTTACTCGAGCAATATTTTTTCATAAATAGATGTGTCCATATGGCGCGCATGCCACACCCGAGCACTCATATTATGACATTACGTCTATGCGTTCCGACGTTAAAAGTGAGTGCTCGCGCGAGGCATGCGCCTGATGAAGACGCCGCCAATAGATGTGTCCATATGGTGCGCATGCCACACCCGAGTACTCATATTATGACATTACGTCTATGCGTTCCGACGTTAAAAGTGAGTGCTCGCGCGAGGCATGCGCCTGATGAAGACGCCGCCAATAGATGTGTCCATATGGTGCGCATGCCTCACCCGAGCACTCATATTATGACATTACGTGTATGCGTTCCGACGTCAAAAGTGAGTGCTCGCGCGAGCCATGCGCCTGATGAAGACGCCGCCATTAGCTTTTTATTTTTTTCCCAAAAATTTCTGAATACTAGTTACGCTGGCCCTACCACATCCTATGGCTTTATAATAATAATTAGGTGTTAGAACCAAGCTATAGCCAATTAATTACAGCTTATATATGGGCTCGCTCGACCGGGATACTACCACCCTCTCACAGAAGATCGGCTTATTTCACTCACTCATCGCACAAAACTGTCGTGTATCGTACGATGAGTAAGACATCCGGAAGCCCTTTCTTCCCTGCTTGTGTCCCACTCCCTATCAGGTCGGCAACGTGCAAGCGACGCCTTTCGTGTTGCTAGTGTCCACAGGTTACGGTAACTGCATGACATCAGGCGGGCCGTACGATTGTTTGCCACGTTTTTTTTTTAGCGAAGCGACTGTTGTCTAGGGGTGAACAGGTTGGGCTAGCAATCAGAAGTTTCCAGGTTCGATCCCCGGTGGGGCATGCACCAATGGATGAATTTTCTTTCATCTATGTCCATAATTCACAGGTCGCTAACGGTGACGGAAAACATCGTGAGGAAACCTACCTATCCCTCGGGATTAGGTAATAGTCAGTTCCTGTATACACGGCGACAAGGTTCACAACCTGTCACGTTGGGTTCTGACTATCTGGTGGAACGTGGGCTTTGAGTTGGATAATACCTCCGCAATGTGGTAGCTATAGCCACTCAAGCCTCTGCCTACCCCCGAATGGGGATAAAAGTCGTGACGTAAAATTTTTTTTTTTTGACTAGCCTGTTTTGGTGTCCCACTCCTGAGCAAAGGCCTCTCCATGACTTCTCCACAAAGCACGATTTTGAGCGGTCACAGACCAAGCATCTCCCGCAACGGTGACCAAATCATCCCGCCATCTCTTGGGTCTGCCCTGGTGGCGTCCGTCACTCGGTATCCAATTTGTGATGGCGTTTGCCCACCTTAGCTTGTCCATACGTGCCACGAGACCGTGACAGTTGTTTAAAAATTATCATTTTGCCACAGCAAAGAAAAATTAATAAACCGAAAACTAGTGCCATTTCAAAATAGATTACAACCAACATCAACAAAGACGTCTTTGAAATGATATAGGGGTCAATGACACTGCGTAAAGGTCGCCTCGAGACGTGACCTCTGGGAGATGACACTGAGGTTACATAATTATGTATATTTGTATACATAGGTATATCGATTTATTGTTATAGCGGCAATTCGTACGATTGAGATGCTGTAATGTTTATAAGCCGTTCGTTTGATTGAGTTCAGATATGAATATCGTATCTTGATATTTTGTCATGCGTATGGATATTATATTTATTTATTGGAGGTAGAGCTAAGCTGTAGCCAATTGACTGCAGCTCATATACGGGCTGGATCAACCGGGGTAGTACCACCCTCTCACGGAAGATCGGCGTCTAGCAGCTATTACAGCTGCTTTTCGTACGATGAGTGCGACAGCGTCCAACTCCCATTCAGGTCAGAAACGTTCGCGCAATGCCTTTGGTATTGCAAGCATCTATAGGCTACGGTAACTGCTTAACACCAGGCGGGCCACACGCTTCTTTGCCAGCTCAGAACTAAAAAAACAACGTATGTTGAAGAACACGGTTAAAGAAAGGCAACATTTTCTTATAAGTATAGTTTGGGAACATACTTCACCACCAAGCGAACTAGAGACCTGTCAAATGTGACGTCACCCGCACAACAAGGCGGTTGCGGTGTGCGAGCGGGGGCGCGGGCGGGAAGCCGCAGGCGGTGGCGGGTGTGCGGGCGGGAAAGCCGCATTCCATCCGAGCGTCTAGTTGGCTTGGCGGAGTAGTGCAGTTGGTGTGTATTTCTGGCGATATTTATTTACTAATGTCCGTCAAGCAATACCACGGGTAATAAAGCAAGCAATAATAATAAAAGCTAATCGATAGTGCGCGTTCTGAATGCTGATTGTGATGAAGGTATTGCGGTTAAGGCCGCGTCGTCTTCACCGGGCGGCCCTCGGCTATCGTGCGATCTGTCGCCATTATTGACATTGTTTGCATATTATTGTCATTATGGCTATAAGGGCTGATGACAGCTGAGGTAATTGCCAGGCATAATGTTTCGTCTATTTCAGGGGCATGCGCCTGAGCACTCAGTGATGACATCGGCAGGCCGATTGCGTAACTTTGTCGACAATGTTTCAATTGGTTTCGTTCATCCTGTTATGCTTTATCAATTGAAATTGATTGAAATCGGGAAGAGTGAAGTCCAGACCCGTCCCGATTCCAATCAATTTCAATTGTTAGAGCATCACAGGATGAACGAAATTAATTGAAACTTGTCGAAAAAGTTAGGCATTCGGCCTGCGGAAGGCATGGACATAATGTCATAACACGAGAACACACGGTATCTTGACGCACTAAATGAATAATGTCCAAATATTTTAAATACCTACATATTGTTAAAAAACTTTGATGTAAATAGTATTAGCATTATTTTGGTATAGATAGGTTTCTCATTAGGTAGTATATTTAAGTCATTGTGGAGGGATTTAATTGTTTGAAAACATCGTTTTCGCGCGTCAAATACGTTTTATTTATGACGATCTGAAGTTTAATGTAGCACATTTTAGATAGCACATGAGCCAACGATTGCGTCACAATTTTGAGCCTTAGTAAGAACCCTTAAGGGCCTTTGGATTAGGTAGATAAGATTGCGAGTTTGATTTCTTACGCACACATAAAAAAAGCACTTCGAAATTTATTTTCCATTATCAGCGCCTTAAGTGTCCATTACCTAGTGACATTAGTGGTGTACTATACATTCAACTTGATTGTTTCAGTCCTAAGAAACTTTTCTAAAACTAAATATTTCTTAGAACCCGCTTAATAAACACACTCCGATCTAAACATAGGGAAATCCTTGTTTCATTCACGCTTTATTATGCCGTAATACACGGAAAATACCACTAAGTACAACAAACATTCTAAATTTTATTCTAGCATTCAAATTTTTCAACGTTGAGTCTGTATTCTAAATTTAAAATATACAAGACTTTGCACGCACTATGATTAAACTTTAACCTATCTATGTATAGTTCGCGACAGGTCGAGATGACATTCGGGTTATGAGCTTTTTGCAGAATAAAATCCGAATCAAAATTAACAGGCAAAGCAACAGAATAATTTCATTTAATAATTTTGTGGGCGATTTTAATTGTTTATCGGGTCCTGTTAATTTTGATTCGGATTTTATTCTGCAAAAAGCTCATAACCCGAATGTCATCTCGACCTGTCGCGAACTATAGGTAAGGTACGTAAATAGTCGTAATATGAGTTAAAAAACCTTTCATGTCATTTCTACATAGTGTACCTATTCTGTTCTTCAAGTTTCAATTTTGCTAATCGGTAAATAAATGACAATCAGATGTGTCCATATGGCGCGCATGCCTCACCCGAAACTCACTACATTTTGTTTAATGTGCGCGTGACCTTACTAGTGCTACATTATAATATTAATGTTTGTTCTTTTTTAAAATATGATACAAAATAGTGAGCAAATTGTAACCTTCTACGGACATCACTATTTTGCGTGTGTAACCGAATCTGACATAATAGTGTTTGACAGATTGTCAATGTCACTTCCTAAGGTCGTTTATTGTCTAGCTCGGTACATAATGAGTTACATTAGTCTGTTTGTTCATATGTTTTGTTATTAGACAAAAATATTTAGAGCTGGCATTTTGAACTATTTCAAGAGAATTCCTTAACGAGTACTCATAAACGTTTGTTGTATTATGCTTTATATTTAAAAGTTTTTGTATTGTTTTGTTAATTACTTAAATATAAAAATAATTATTCATATTAGTAATTTAGTGTTAAATGGCAAGTGTATACTTAGTAGTATTAAATACAAATTTTTACTAAAGCACATTTTTTATTATTAGTGGCACCAATGACCTAATTACCTTTTTACATAAAGGAATAAAGTTATCGTTAAGAACTAGGATATTCACGAAATAGGACTAGCTATGGGATACTATGTACATACACTTATCTGCATGGTGTTTCAGAAGTGCGAAATCATATTCTAGGACATAATAAAATGGTACGCAACTGCTCAGTGAAGACAGAATGTACTGTAATACTTTTTTAATGATAATGTTCCAACAGCATTATTTTTATTTTGGGAAATGTTTACAATTATACTTATGTAGTTTATTACTTCCAAAGGCACTTACAGTATTCACGTAAGGGATCCACTGCGCAGAAAATATTCAATCTGAAACAATTACAACAATATTAACATTGAATATCCATTGTATAGGAATGTATCTTAATATGCTAAGTTAATGGAATTAATAGACATTTGTGCATAAACTATTGCTATTAAATTACGCACAACACTATAAAAACAAACGTCATATACCTACACATGTTAGAAAAAAATCCTAAGCATAAATTAGCTTTTAAATATTGATCTAAGGGTCAATTTGCCCTATCACGTCCTTACGAAACCCCCTTTAAAACACCATTTTGAGGTTTCTAAAATGTGCTAGAGGTTATCCGTTTTGTACCTACAAACAAACACAAAAGACAGAAGGTTTTAAAACAAGAAAAATTATAAACAATAGCTCTACCATCAGCAGCCCGATTCACGTAACCAAAATCCTAACGATGTTTCAGCGATATAGTCGTCGATAGCCTTTTTTCGTAACGAAAAGGCTATCAACGACTATATCGCTGAGACATCGTTACGGTTTTGGTTACGTGAATCGGCCCACAGGTCGCTAGTCTAATTAAAGTATGCCAAATTATAGAGCGCCCCATTAGTCACCCAAAGAGCCAATAAATTGGCATACAGCGACTCTAGCAAACATTATAAAGTCACGGTAGAGTTACTTGTGATAAATAAAGATACTGCAGTGTACGGGCATAATCAATACTGTAAAACACCAAAACGACCATTTGAAAATAATTTCAGATTTTTTCAATATAATCTATACTCCAAAAGATCTCCACTCGCCTAAGCAAATACTACAAAACATAAAAGAGACCATCTGAAAATAATTTCAGAATTTTCAGATTCCAAACTCCAAAAGATCGCCATCAATAAGCAATACTGTAAACTATAATGATTTCAGAATTTTAAACATTTGTCTCACTCCAAATACACCCCATCAATTTTCTGACTCCATTAAAACACGCTCCGTTATATTTATGTGGCCAATAACAGGGTCCTATTTCGCCACTTTTTCAGCCAATTTGTGGCAAAACGACACTTTAACGACACGTTATAAATAACGAGCATGAAATTTTCATGACGCTGCGTTGTAAATATCATTAGAGAAATAACGATCATGTTGTATTCTTGAAATCAATTACAAAAAAAAAAAAAACTAAATCATGGGAGCATGAGTACATTAATATTAGGCACGGTGACCAAACTACACTACGCAAGTACACTGTATCTTGGCAACCTGAGATAAGTTACAAAAGAGTATACAGAGTGGTGACGACATAACGACAATAACTGAAACCACAAACTGGGTATCACATGAGTAGTGCGTACATAAAAAAAAAACTAAATATATTCAAAGTTATAGGCCACGGGATGGCTTTTTTACTTCTACCATTTTATCTTTACGCCTACAAACGCACCGCCAAATATACCGACACCGAAGCGATTTTGCCACCCTTGTACCTACAGGTCAGTCGATAAGGTCAGTAGAGGATTATAAATGATGTAGTGTTACGTTTAGATTATTTCCTCATTTAATTTGTGTGAAAATTTAGTTTTTCAATTTTGATGTACCTAAATCTAGTTTGACAATTTTAAAGTATTGTGGTTGACTAGTAGGGATCGTGTTTAAATTTAATGTGTAATGTCGTCACCACCCTGTATAAATAAACTTAATTAGTTGCACAAACGTAGAAACATTAATAATTTTACAGTTAAACATAAGACAGTAAGGTAGGAGAATAGTAGTAATTGGCTCAGGGTTACCAAGGTTAAATGAATGATAGATCTGTCAAAATCAGCATCTTAAGATCGATCTCAATTTTGAGATGCATTTATTAATAGGCATTCCCAATCATCCACATACTCCCATTAAAGTGTTACAGACAACATGTAGTATTTACTAGTAAATGCAAATAGTATCGGTAATGTTTATCCGTGGCCGTGTTTATCAATTAAGTATTAATTAATTGAAATTGATACGCTGAACACACATACCAACAACGCGACGCACAATGTCATCTAGGATGTTTAAATGCGAGTTGTGTTGTTTACTGAGACATTACTATGGGTTCTAAGCTCAGATTAATGAGTGGTCCGCGAGGGTAAAATGCGACAGCAAATATTACACCGAAGTTTGCGTACTTAATGTATGAAACTGACGTGCTGTGGCGATATTCAATTGCCGCATTTTTTAGGATTATTTGCTGTAGTAGGGTGATATTTAGTAAAAGTGCGCGCGCGAAGCTATGATAAACCTATGGCTATGAATGTCGTGTACAATTTTCCTTGTGTAATTTTCGTGAAAAGTGTGTCAAATCTGTATCACTGTTTGAAATATCTCTGTGCAATCCCTAGGGAATCACGACTGAATACAAAATAATACTCGGTTGAGATGGTGAACGAAAATATCCTGAGGTAACCTGCATGTCTGTCAGGAACTGACGAGTTCTCGTCAGATATGCCAATTCTGACTACCCCGCATTAGGCTAGGTGGACTATACAGGGTTATGAAAACACTAACAACCTTGAAGGACTGTATTATCAACATAAACAACAACTTTTGTTCTAGGACTTTCTACAAAACAATAATACATTTAACAAAAAATCACACACTATGAAACAAGAAAATATTTTCATCTAGAGGATAGCCATGGTCAGTTTAGGTACTTAAGGACAAAGTGGAATATATGCACGGACCACGGGTATCCTTTAGATGAGAATATTTTTATGTTTCATACATTTTAAAGTGATGTTTTGTTAGTCATAGAACAAAAGTTGTTGTTTATGATGTCAGCAATACAGTCCTGCAAGGTTCTTAGTATTTTTCCAATAACCCTGTATAGCCTGATTATCCTCCATAATATGGCAGGCCTCAGTGCATATAAGAGGAGCGGTTATAGAGATTTTCATCTTTTAAACATCTATAATAAAATTACAGAGTAGGTAATACAACTATATACAAGGCAAGCAATATGTAAATGGCTATTAAACCGTCCACGACCTTACAAAGATGCTAATACACCGAGAAGCGGTAATTTTCTCACAACTTATTACTTCGTACCTGCTGCAGGGCTCAACAAAGAGCCGTAAGATAAAATATTACTAGATTGTCGTATGGCCCAAGTTATGACCTGACATAATATTTTTACAAAAACAAAAACCGACACAAGACATAAAAGTAATTAATACAATAGAATGTTCCCAATAGAATGTTATGGTGGACTTACACTGGCATTACAAATCACTTTTGTTCATAGAAATGCATTTGTAAAATTGAAAACTGGCTAAAGCTCTATTTTGGGGGTTTATCTATTATTTGGACTTTATCGGTACCGGCTATGATCAGTATAGTTTTTCTTTCATATGCCTAGATGTTATGTTATTATAATAACCCCTGAACTAGTTACGAAGATTAGTTTGAATGATGAGGCACATCAAAAGGGCACATTATTCTGAGTGGAGCACGTTAAGTTTCGGTCCCGGCCGTCATTCTATATTGACAGCTTGTTATAGGCAACAACCTCAAGGTACGTCTTGGTTCCATTTGCTCTCGGATAGCAAATGATAGTCGCTAGCCCGACCACAATGCAATCAGCAATAAGAACTAACTTAAATCGATCGATATAACACTAGAAATAAAGACAAATTAGATCAACCGCACTTTCGACTTGCGAAAGTTCACACATCTTTCATGGGATACTGTGTCAAGTTTTATAATAAAATACCACCAAGCATACTTAGTCTTAGTGAAACTAAATTCAAAACTTGTGTGAAGCGTACGCTTTGTAAGCGGGCTTACTACACATTAGATGATTATTTGAAAGATAAAGATGCTTGGCTAGGTGCTGGTCCAGCTCCACCGGAACGGGAATAATTCCTCAGAATTTCTGTTTTGATTTATTCCTTATTTATTTATTGTTTTCCTCTTCCTTCTCTTAATTTAGCGCTATTGACATATTAGTCACAATTACCACCTTTTTAAGTTGTGGAAATCATGTATCATGTAGCCATTGACAAGCATTTGTATGTCAGTTGTAGCGGATGTTGTCTTGCCGTACGCTTACTTAGCTTTGTTGAACTATGTCGCTGCGCTAATGGATCGGTCATGCTCACTCTAATGTCCTTGCTTGCGGTGGCTCTGTGGAGCGGGTCACCCTCTTCCCTCTAAAATGGTTGAGGAGGGTGATGCCGCTGCTCAAGTCATGCTCGGGTTCCGGGCGCTGCTTGCGGGGACTGGTCCGCCCATTTTCCACTCGACACCGTTGTTCCAAAACTTTTACAGACCAGACCTAAGCACGGAAGGCATCACACCAAAACAATCGTTCTAAATATTCACCTTTTGGTTTGACTGTTAAGTGGGAGTAGGCATGCACAGCTTTCTATGCTAGTTTTTGTTTATTTTTATTTAAATACCTTATTTTGTTTTTTTTTACTCACACTGTGTTAATGCCTGCCTGCTCACATAGCGTTACTGTTTGAAAATGTATACAATTATTCTTTTGAAAAGAGTAACCATTGAGTTTCTTGCCGGCTCTTCTCAATGGAAGCAACATTACGAACCGGTGGTAACGCTAAAATATTGTTTATATTGACTATTTATAAATGCTCTAACGAGCTTACATGAATAAAAACCTTTTGACTTTGACTTTGACTTAACTCCGCTCCCGCTGCCGCTCCCAACTTCAGCCATACTCCTCGTACACCACAGGCATCGATGCTATGCCACCGAGCCTGGCATTGTACTGGCACTAAGACCCTGGCACGTTGCCAGACACCGAGTGCCACTGGCATAATTGTTCGGACCACCCTTCAGTTCAACAATGTTGCTTTATTACGGAATTTGTCGCGGGCTATTAAACAATACATTTTTACAAGGTCCCTTTTTCCCCCATCAAGTTTAGACCCTACAATAAAGGCATTTTCTTTCTTCATACATTTATTTCCAATTGATTGTTTTCATCTATGTGCATAATTTACAGTTCGCTGACGGTGAGGGAAAACATCGTGAGGAAACCTACCTATCCCTCGGGATTAGGTAATAGTCAGTTCCTGTATACACGGCGACACGGTTCACCACCTGTCACGTTGGGTTCTGACTATCTAGTGAAACGTGGGCTTTGAGTTGGTTAATACCTCCACAATGTGGTGGTGTATGGCCACTCAAGCCTCTGACTACCCCCGAACGGGGATAAAAGTCGTGACGTTACATTTTTACAAGCAGAACTCTCAACCGGGGTATCAAATCCTTCTCTTATCTACCATCTTTACTAAAATCGTAAGTACAATGCAATTAACCCTTCCTATCCTACGATCGGTCCAAACGACCGCTATCCATTTAAATGAACGATCGTTAACGAAACCCGCCGTCATAGGTACTTCAATTACGAACCTCGGCGCTTAATACTTTCGTGATACTTCGATGTGGGAAAAGCTGGTACGGTTAAATTGAAACTAATTGAACTTCAATTGATGTAGAAATCTTAGTTAGCTTTTAGGAATGATTTGTTGACTGATATGCTATTAACATAAATGGCCCCGTCCACCGGCTCCGAGCAATCAGATATGACGTCATTTCTACGTGGTCAGACGCCGTGGTCAGGTCAAAATTTTTTGCTTGGGCGCGCCGCTTAGCTCATATAGACGCATCAATTATATAAGACATATCTGCTGCCTGTATTTATACATTTGTCCCTTTCTGGTTGAATGTCAAAGTAGAAGGTGTAAAAGATACCAGAATAAATGTTTCCATAATTCGTTCGAGGGAATCGATTCTCAATTGGTTGCGAACTTATGTACCGAGCTACGGCGCCCGAGCCATCAGATATTATGTCTATGCCTTCCGATGTCAAAACTGACTGCTTTGATTAACTAAATACGAACTATAGTGCGTTTACAGTTATTTTACCTCTGACATTTACCTTATTTATTTATTTTTGAAAAATGTAGTCTATATTAGGTTTTTATAAGTCATGTAGCCTGTAGAATAAAGCCTAATCTACAGTTCATAGTCTCAAAGGCCAAGTTTAAGGGCTGACTTTGCGTTTTACAAAAATAAAATGAGAAACGTCAGAGCTAAAATAACTGTGAACGCACTACCACATCACACATTGCAAGCGTTACGTCATAAAATCAGTTCATAAACACGTGATATACTCTTTCCAATATTTCCAGATACATGACCATAATTTACCACTTAGCTCAACCTTGAGTCATGACTGGCGGATAGCGATCATGCCTCAATTATCGATCACTCCCGAACTAACACTGAATTTGTTTTAACGGCAAGCAATCAGTGGGTCGTTCCGACCCGCTGCGCGCGTCAGACCGTCGTCACTCCGATCTCAGGGTTATTAATCTACCTGAAAACTTGTAGATTACAGCCGATAGGTAATTGCCTGAAGAAAGTTCGAACAATCGCTCATGAATAAAATTAAGATAAATTGTGATAGGGTGAGATATTGTTGAAATGGGATTTTTAGGTTGATGGATTTGATAGTCTTTTTTGAAAGCTGTCGAGATAATAGACCAGGGGGCTTACCACAAGCTCTTATTGCGATTCAATTATAGGAACGTTTTAACGACGTTTTAATGACGTGTCTTATTGTCATGTCAAGGTACGTCATTGCACAAAAAGTCGCTGAAACGTTAATACGTTCCTGTAATTGAATCGCAATAAGAGCTTGTGGTAAGCCCCCTGTGTATATCAATGAAAGGATGAATAATGATAAACTATTTGAAATAATAATAATAATAATAATGTGACGGCACGACTTTTATCCCCATTAGGGGGTAGTCAGAGGCTTGAGTGGCCATACACTACCACATTGTGGAGGTATTAACCAACTCAAAGCCCACGTTTCACCAGATAGTCAGAACCCAACGTGACAGGTGGTGAACCTTGTCGCCGTGTATACAGGAACTGACTATTACCTAATCCCGTGGGATAGGTAGGTTTCCTCACGATGTTGTCCCTCACCGTCAGTGAACTGTAAATTATGCACATAGATGAAAATTCATCCATTGGTGCATGACCCACCGTAGATCGAACCTGGGACCTTCTGATTGCTAGCCCAACCTGTTCACCCCTAGTCTACAGTCGCTATCTGAAATATATCTTCTTATTTAGGTGTAGTTTTGATAAGAAAATTATTGCTGAAATGTCGTTATAGGTAAAAGACTCATGGAGCATCTAAAAGAATTCTTTAAGTATCCTAAGACCTTTGTCGGTGTAGCTGATGCAGCTTTCTCCATCTTTCCCTATCTCCAAATAATTGAACTGAATAAATATCGTCAGACCAACAAATAAACTGTATGGCACCATACTAAACTACGCTTGTACTATAGATATTGTACATTAGAGTTCGGGCGATCCCATGACACCCTGACCAGGGTAAATTACGAAAAGGCCAATTCCAAAGCTCTCACAGAAATCGAACCTACAACCACCCGCTGCGGTTAGCCGAGTTACCTACGTTTAAACCACTAACCCAACCCTTATGTATGTATTTTTGTTATGTATGTTGTATGTTTGACCGTGATACAGTATTTTTACTAATACGGCGGGTAGGAAGTCATCTACAGTGGTTCTATCTGGATGTAAACTACCCACAATAGTAATAGATTAATTTTAACGGAACCATGTACCTATTAGATACGAAAAAAACGTTATTTTTTGTTATGGTCAAAGTCAAAAGGTTTATTCATGTAAGCTCATTAGAGCATTTATAAATAGTCAATATAAACAATATTTTAGCGTTACCACCGGTTCGTAATGTTGCTTCCATTGAGAAGAGCCGGCAAGAAACTCAATGGTTACTCTTTTCAAAAGAATAATTGTATACATTTTCAAACAGTAACGCTATGTTTTTTATTTATGTATTGTTAAAAACAATGCCGGTTGATAAATAACCGATTAGCCGTGAACTCTCGTGTTGGCACGGCGCACTAGAACGCGCGCGCGCAGCTCGCGAGCCAACTGCCGGAACGCGTCGTCTTCCGGCAACAGGTAACCAATGAATACCGTGCTTACTGAATTCAAAGGTTTTTTATTTAAAGTCAAAGTCCGGTTAAATAATTATAAGTATAATCATGTACTTAGGGGCTATGCACACTGAGCAACTTTAGTTGAAGAAACTAGCATCTTAGTTGCCGAAACTATCAACTTTTAATGGTTTTGCAGCAACAGATGCCAGTTGCTGCAACAGTTGCCGCGATTGTTTTATATGAAAACAGCTAGTTGCGAGTTGCCAGTTGTCGCAAAAGTTGCCCGTGTACATAGCCCCTTACTGCCTACTTTCGTTTGCAAGATGCAGTGCCAGCCCGTGGCGCTAGAGCAAGTATTGCCATGCAATAATGGCAATACCATGACCCCGTCACCAACTAAACTAGGTACTTTCGTACAACTTCGTAACTATTTAAAAAACTGCATCGTCTCTCTGCTCAGAGTGCGATGTACCTACTTGAGTCAAGTACATCGCAGGGATACATGACTCATATATTGGTCCCTGCAGAACGGCGCAGAAAGAAGCACAATTTACTGGTCAATCTTGTACCAGGTATAGTGGGGGGGGGGCACTATAATAAATCTCTTTTGTTAGATATGGGTTGCGTTGGTGAATGTTGTACCTAACAATACAAAAATAGGACATTTGACAGTATGTTGGCCCATCCTGTATCACAGGAAACTTCTCAAGTAGGTACCTATGTAAATTTGTTATGTTATGTATAAGACGAACCCCCTTTGAGAGGAGGCTCATACCCAAGAGTGGGCCGTTCAAAGGGCTTACATTATTATGTATAAGACGAAGACGAATATTCGGTATTCGGCGTATGGCCGAATATACTATTCGTTGCAAGTCTAATTTATTATGTATAAGACGTAGACAATAATAATAATAATTATTATTATTGTCTTCGTCCTATACATAATAATAATGTAAGCCCTAAAACGAATACAATAACACGAAGTCATTAAGTGTTAATAAATCCACAATAAAACTCTCTTTTCATAATAAAGAAAAACTGTTTCAATAATCTTACACATACTTTAATACAGATCGCAGCTGCCAAAACAATATTGTTATGCGGAAAATGTATAACACCGTGTAACAAAACCCGGCAATCATATTATGTTTACATAACAATTGATTATTTTACCTCCACAATCAGCGCCATCTGGCGGGCCTTCGCGTCGCGAGTAATAAACATGCATAAATAATCTCGCTTATAAGCGGTTCGCGGTTGCTTCCTAATGTTGTAGTTTCCGCGTTTTGGAAACAATATAACATGTGATCTTTGTTTTATGACTTTCATGACCTTGAAAATCTACATTTCAGATAAAAATTTAATTAATTTTTGTACCCACTGTGTGTAATTTTATTTTACAATTACCTATAATCGTTAGCTGTGCTATTTTTAATCTTGGAGCAATGGTCTTTTTTGGTATTAGCTCCAAACGTTTATTGTGTTTGATAGTTTAATATTGAGGTTTTTTTCAAAAAAATCTGTAGTTTTTATTTTAAGCAATATATCTACGTTAAAAAATATTAATTTTTCATGCAGTCGATTGGCAATGTGTTTCAGATTTTGCAAAATGTAAAAAAATGTATTGCTTTAGGTACTACTTAGGTACTTGGTAACGAAATTACTCATGAGCTCATGACGGTAATTCTGAAACATTCAGATATCAATCACAAAGCTTTATATTTTACTAGCTGTTGCCCGCGGCTTCGCCCGCGTGGATGTCGGTTATCGCGACCAAAAGTAATCATACATTTTTGATCCCGTTCCCGCAAACCAATTTTATTGCGATTACTCCTAAGATATTCGTTTGAATTATATGGTGTAAAAGAGTAAAATAATTTACATGAAATGCTTGAAGCCTATAACTTATTTAAAATGGTAAGGATTAATACCGTATTTGAGTAAATAGCTTTCCAATTACCGTTTTATAATTGCCCATTTTTTTAAGTATTAATATGGATATAGTATGTTATCCTTAAGAGATAGACATATGCCATCGCGGACTTTTCTGTAGACCTATATAAGATACACAATTCCACCATACATTATTTTGTTATATCTCAAAGGGTTTAGGCAGCGTTTTCGTTGAAAGCTCCCAGATGGCTTATTTTTTTCGACACCCCTAACAAATATCATTATATTTTAGCCAATGTATACAAAAACTTGACAAATTATATACTAAAACCTTCCTCGAGAACCACTCTATCCATTGGTGAAAACAGCATGAGAATCAGTGCAGTAGTTTTTGAGTTTATCGCGAACAGACAGACAGACAGACGCGGCGGGGGACTTTGTTTTATAATATGTAGTGATTATTAACCTTTTAATTGTTTTTTTCATGATAAATAAACCTCACTTGGCTGAAACGGAGCCGGCCATTAGCCAACATGATGTTGCCGTGAAATGGCCAACATCCGGTACACGCGCCATTGTTCCTCTGATGACCGCTTCCGGTGATGTGATCCTATTGTCAAGGCCGCCACAGCGATTAGTTGCAAATGGATAACCGATTTGTTTTGTGTGTGTTATTAAGATGAAAGATAATAAAATATAGATAAATATCGCCACCAAATGTATGGTCCAAATCTACATCAAAGCCAATTAGAAGTGATACGAAATGATAATAATTTTCTCAAGTTGGTCACCACCGGGGTTGCCAACATTTAGTTGGCCTTTTATAAATTCGTTTCATTGTGTGTCGCATGAAGGCGAAACGAACAAACTGATTTAATAAAGTCATCTTTTCATTTTTACACGACTGCCCAAAAAAAAAAAGAGTGTATATGTGTTTAGGGTTCATGTATGTATGTATGTTTGTATGTTTGTATGTGAGATTCTTTATTCCACCATAACTTATAAATGCCTGAACGGATTTCGATGTATGGGGTATCGTTAGAATCCTTACATCATTCCGGGTAACACTGAGTATATTATTTTTGAAAAAAATCAATATGGCGGCATTATGGCTCAACTTTAATATGTGAAAAAAAAAAATTTTTCTTCCATTATTACAATATGGGTATCAAATTGAAGGCCTTGATGAGCACAGTCCAAAACTGTAGAATTTATAGGCATAATGTAACATAGGTAGGGTTTACATGCAAAACAAATATATCATTTTTGGCTGCTGTCACTAAAATGCATAAAATAAAAATAAATAATTAAAAAAATTAAAAACACGACTGCCCTGCCAAAAAACTAACTAAAAAGTATAAAATAAGTGCAGTGTCATTGCAGTCGGGGGCCCTCTTAGATTAAATATGTTCCACACAACGGTTCCCCGACTGCAATGACACTGCACTTGTTTTATACTTTTTAGTTCGTTTTTTGGCAGGGCAGTCGTGTTTTTAATTTTATTAAGTAATAGCTTCTCGTTGGTCGTGACTCGTGGTTGAAACTGTATGTGGTACCAATTTTTGTAATTGTCTCTATTTTGTGCTTTCAAAAAACAGAGACAGACGATACAACAAGTCGGCAACAAGTCGGTATAAATCATGATCTATAACTTAGAACATTTTATTTATTCAGTTAAGAGTCTGATTTATATGTCAATAGATGGCAGTAGTAACTACATCATTGAAGCCGTTAGAGAAGAAATTTTTCGAGTAATCTACTTCCCGATTACGTAGCTCAATGGCCGTAGCGTCGTCTATTCGAGTTCAGTATACTCAAGTTCGATTCCTCACTGATGCACACATTTCGTAACCTTCTTATTTACTGAATTGATGCATTTATATTACACCAGGGTGCGCTGTACGCTTGCAGGCTTGAGTGATACCTCTCTCAGCTTTCAAAATGTACTCTGTGGTAAAGAGAATAGAGGCGATCTCAGAAATACCGATAAATTACATATCAATTCCAATTGCCCCGAGGGACATTGAACTCGCGACGCGAATTACCTAGTTTTAGTTGAACACACGAGATATACTACACCACCACGCCAACTAGGCACTCGGGTAAAAACATCAAATGATAATAAGTCAATGATTCCGCGGTCCGTCCACGACGTAGTGAGCCTGGGCCAATGACTTGGCACTCTTGTAGCTGTAGGTTCCACTACGTGGTGGACGGACCGCGGTATCATGGACATATTACCATTTGATATTTATACTCAAGTGCCTAGTTGGCTTGGTATTTAGTACCCTAATTCACAAACTTACACGCAACTAGCCACAAGCCCTAAAATCTATGCCTGCCCTAAAGTACCCTACTCCATACGCTTCAACAGGCAATAAAACCATGTACCAACACTACAACCGCTATAAAGATCGCGATACCGGTGTGTACAACCTATAAAATTGTTTCTGCCCACTCCAGTGTTGCCGGTTTACGACGGCCGCGGAAATTGGGGGTATTTCGGAGGGCGTTACCAGCAACACTATTTTTATTACCCCTCGGCACCGTTTTATGGGCTATTTGTTGATATTTGTGGTCAATTCTCCATGTTTGCTTGTGAAATACTAGACTGAGGTTACGCAATGGATAACAGCTTATAAGTCCGTTGACAAAATATGACACGAATATCAATATTTGTAGCTCTACCATGAAATTTACGTTTGTTAGTCGATAGCGTCTGCGTAAAATATTTTTTTTGGAAACGTTTATAGCACCTCTATCGGACACCCGAGGAAGAACCCATTTGGATATCTGGTATCTCACTAATATACGTGCATCGCGAGCCTTCCTTCCGCGCACGTTCAAGTTGTGGAATGATCGCCCTCCTGGGGGCTTACCACAAGCTCTTATTGCGATTCAATTACAGGAACGTATTAACGTTTCAGCGACTTTTTGTGCAATGACGTACCTTATTGTCATGACAATAAGAAACGTCATTAAAACGTCGTTAAAACGTTCCTATAATTGAAACGCAATAAGAGCTTGTGGTAAGCCCCCTGAAGTCTTTCCTTTGCACTACAACATGAGGTTCTTCAGAAAGCATGTTTACAAGGCTTATACCACTTTATGCACCTGGGTAATATCACCTGGGTGCACCATGTGGAATAAAAAGTCGCCTCAGACCACCTGACGAATAAGATCACCTAGGGGATATCATCCATGTGTACAAAGTCGAAATAATATTAGTGTCCTTTCACCTCTGAGAGGCGACTCCTACGTTTACAGGTCCAGAGGCCCTACTCTTTTACAAACGCAAACGAAATTTCGGACGATATTCGCGTAGGTATTTCCTACTACGTTTCTCATCGATTCCGACATTTCTTACGAACGAACATTGTTTGACGTTTAGATTCGACGACGATGAAGACGTCAAACAATTTTTGTTCGTAAGAAATGTCGGAATCAATGAGAAACGTAGTAGGAAATACGCGAATTACGTCCAAAATTTCGTTTTCGAATATAAAAGAGTAGGCCCTCAGGGTTGGAACTACGTCTGCTCCCCTTAATTTGCAGCTACCTAATGTGACATCATAGATTTTAACTAGGTAACATCAAATTAGTCTTCAAAGCATTACTATCAGTATTTAGTGTCCTAACGGCCAACGACCAGCTATTAAGCGACCATGTTAACACGTTGCCACTGGAGACCTCTCATCTCCCGCTGGCGACATGTGTTTGGTGTAGCTGCCAAATGTCAGTGGTGGGCGAATACCCTCTGCGGCTGAAATACGGTGGGCGTGTCTTGAGGTCGAGCTAACGAGGACAAAAGCTGTTCCCAAGTGGCTAGTACTGAGGATCGATTTCATCTCTGGGAGAGAAGTTTAGTATGCCCTTTTGATGTCATTTTGTACTAGAATTTCATTTGTAACGTCACGACTTTAATCCCCATTCGGGGGTAGTCAGAGGCTTGAGTGGCCATACACCACCACATTGTGGAGGTATTAACCAACTCAAAGCCCACGTTTCACCAGATAGTTAGAACCCAACGTGACAGGTGACCCAATTTCATTTACATGTTCAAATCCTATAGGTTAATCCCAAAGCACTAAAATCTAAAGTAAGCTTCAAGAAAGCCACACTGTCATTTGTTTGCGGAATCATTGAGAGCGTAACGCTACATTCACATTATGAAGACGACAACATTTTTGACAGATAATGGTCGTATTTGGCACACTTATACCCATGGAGGACATTGCTTCGTGCTTATACCATACAATATAATATGGAAAACGCGTTGTCGTCTTCATAATGTGAATGGCCGCTTACGGACACAAACAGTTTGTATTTAATAGAGTCACAGTTAAAATAAAATCTTAGCAAGACTTGCATATCTTGAAAAGTACTATTTCAATATATCAAACGGACGCTATGAAATCCTGGGAACGCTTGCTCGCTCCATAGTAGCTACCGAAGCCAAAGGTTGAATAGTAGAATTCGCATTTTACGGAAGAGAGCTTTTGGAGAGAAGTACCCTTGTATTGGTAGAGTTTGTCTTGTAGCGACTTCACATCTCGCTATCAACAGATGGCGTTAGTTGCACGCGCCAATACAAAAAACGAAGTCCTGAACCACGCAAGCAAGATTCCCGAGGCACTCGGCATACATACGAGACCCCGACAACAACCATCGGGGCGTAGCGGCCGACCCCGTCAGGCATACCACCCGCCTGGCCGGAAGTTCTTCCCTTTTCCGCTAAACTCTTATTCAGTAGCTACGTCCAGATGTGTCACATGCCGCGCGAGGCAAATTGCCTCACGAACTGATTGCTCGGCTATATTTTTCTCGGTCTAGAGTGTCAGTTGCCTCGCCATTTGCCTCGCACGGAATGCGACTGAGGCAATCGTCGTGCTTCGCGAGGCATGTGGGTGAGCAGCCTCGCGCGGCATGTGTATGTTGTCGACACGTCTAGTAGTGACACTCAATGGATGCTATATAAATGTGAATACAAGTAGTTCATAAAACAATAGGACCCAATTACATAGACAATAAAACGTAGGTAATAATAATCCATTATATGTTCATAAAAGTAATTATATTATCCAAGCGAGCCGAGCGAAGTTCAGTTAATGGAAATGGATCGGCCAAGACTTGGAGTGTGCCCGATTGTTAGGGATAGTGTGGACAGATCGAGGGCAGAGAAGGACATTTTAATATAAACTCGACCCCAGTCTTTTATATTATCTTCGTGAATTCTTGGCGGTCGACATGTTTTCGGCCATCTGGTTAACAACATTGATATACACATCATTGTTTAGCAATCCTCTGGCCGACCAAAATGTCGGTCGCCACGAATTTACAATGATGAATTCACGAAGATACCGCTGGTCACTTGAAGTGACCAGTGGTTTTCATAAGTGTACATAAGTTCACAATGGTTTAAAGTGTCATATTTTTTTTAACCTTAGTAGAGGTCTCTACATCTCTTTCCACTCATCATAGTCATTCTCGTACCCCGATTGTTTGAACATTTTTTTCTACTATCTATAATTTCAAATCCAAGAAAAAAAAACATCGTACCAACTGAACAAATGCAGTTACAATAAACACACACATATCGCTGTTACTTTCCTCCGAACACGTACAGTGCTAGTATCTGGCAATCATCATTCCAGTTGGTTTACCTCCCCTGCTGTTTGTCAATCAGGGCAAGAGCGTTGGCATGGCCAACAGGAAAAGTAAGTTTTATCCTGTTTGATTACACGCGGCGTGGCCACGCTACACCCCACTCGTTATTATCACTTGATTTCACAGGAAAGAACAAATAATTACGATTTTTTTACGCCGAGAGATGTTCATCTTGTATTGATGAGGATACTATAAGATATAATCTCGCTAGATGGAGAATAATAGACAGAGCAGAAGGAGGGGTTTGAGCTTCCGACTCTCTTAGTCATCGTATGAAACGCAGCTGTAATAGCTACTGTACGCCGATCTTCTGTGAGAGGGTGGTACTACCCCGGTCGAGTCAGACCATATTATATGAGCTGCAGTCAATTGCAGTAAATTTTGTGAAGTTATCGTTAAGAAAAGTTACAGTACGTTTGAACCAACATATAATATCATAGTTCTATCCTCAAACTAATGATTGGTCGCAACTAATGTTTGAATGAAACTGACGTGCCGCGATAATAAGTTACCATTTTTTTAGGATAATGTTTTCTTAGGGCCTCCGCAGGCTTGCTACTTTTAGCATCGGCGATCGGCGATTTTGATGCTGCGTCTCGCTCGTTCGCGCTCGAAGAAACGTGACGCAGCATCGATACAGTCGCAAAATCGCCGGTCGCCGATTCTAAAAGTAGCAAGTCTGCGGTGGCCCTTTGTAGAGCGATGTCTAGTAAAAGCGCGTGCGAATCTATCATAAATCAATATTTTTATATCTCTATAAATTGACGGAAAAATATAAAGATAGGAGGGAACCAGTATAACCACAGTTTTAGAACACGGAGATCACCCATTACAGGAACATAAACGATTAGTGTCGGTATCTAGGTACCTACGTAGGTATTACAGCGTCGTTGTGGCGTGTGCGGGCGACTAGGTATGCCAGCGACGAAGTATTTATCCGCTGTTTTATGTCTTTTTATTTTATTCTTTTACATTATTTATAATTTATATGACGTATTATATACCTAATATATATTTCACACTTTTTATTTTATTAGATATATTTTGTTACTTTCATTTATTTATTTTCTATTGGGTAGCCAGTGCTATGTACCTACATATGACCCATTGAGGAGGGTTTGGCTGAAAATCAGCGCTGGGGGGTCTCGGTTCCCTCAAGCACATGCTGAGCCAGATTCCTTTTCGGCACAGTTCGCAGTGACCTCTTTTTTTATTTTTGTTTCTGTTTTATTTGTTTATGTTCTATGTCTTGCGTGTTGTGTCGAATAAATGTTTTTTCTTTCTTTCTTTCTTTTCATTAGAACGATGCACCTAATAAACGATCATAGGATCTAATACGTTACGTGTACGTTTAGCGGACTAGAGTTAACGGTGCGGTAAGTAACTAAGGAGTACCACCGGAAACAACAGCTTACTACCGTCCCGTGAGTACGAAGCACAAGTGCACCCAATTGTAGTATGAGCTAACACTAACCGGCCTATTGTTGTCTGGGTCTCGAACGTTCGGACTGAGTCCATAGGGACTCTATATAGATAGAGATGGCCATCTATTCTGTGGCCATAGTGTAACTTGCGTATCCACGCGATTTTCGTACAATTATGGCAAAGAAAAATAAAGTTTTTTTCATTTTTTTCCTGTCACGTTGGGTTCTGACTATCTAGTGAAACGTGGGCTTTGAGTTGGTTAATACCTCCACAATGTGGTGGTGTATGGCCACTCAAGCCTCTGACTACCCCCGAACGGGGATAAAAGTCGTGACGTTACATTACATTACATTTTCATTTTTTTTATTGGACTGCGGTGGCAAAAAAGCGTACGGCCCGCCTGATGTTAAGCAGTTACCGTAGCCTATAGATGCTAAAAAGTTAAAAAACTAAAATCCGACTCTTGAAAAAACACGCTCTATAACTAAAAAGTATGAAACAAGAAAATATTCTCGTCTAGAGGATAGCCGTGGTCCGTTTGGTCCTTTAGTGCAAAGTGGCATATGACCACGGTCCTCGGCTATCCTCTAGATGAGAATATTTTCTTGTTTCATCCTTTTTAGTTAGTTTCCGCGAACGACTTAGCCATACTGTGTCCATGGACTCTATTTAGTATGTCATTCTATTTTGGACAGTCACATTTATTTTTTCTGGTTATGTCTGACTAAACCAGAGAATATCTGGTAATTACTTCCAGTTTTGGTTACCTAAAGACCTTATTACACTTGGCTAAATTTAGAAGCCTAAATTCAGAAGCTTCTAAATATTTAAACCATTCTAGCTTCTGAATAGCTTGCTGAATGCGACACTTGTCTAAATTCAGTAACGACTAAATTAAGTTGCCTAAATTTAGTTAAGTGTAATAACCCATTAAACAGATAAAATAATGGGTCTTTACACCTCAATCTGGTAATTCGGTTCAGTTTTGGTTACCTAAACTGATAAGATGATGGTACTTTACACCTCTTTCTTTGCTAGTAATGTAAGTATAGTTGGTTTTTTTATACTTGTCCTATTTGGTAAGCAAAGATGGCGTCCAGCGGGGCGCTTGCGTAACTTTTTGTCAATGTTTCAATTGGTTTCGTATATAATTGACACAGGATGAACGAAACCAATTGAAACATTGACAAAAAGTTACGCAATCGCCCCGCTGGAAGCCATCTATGCTTACCAAATAGGACAAGTATAAAAAAACGTACTATAAGTTCCCGTGTGTACTATCTATAAAACTACAAGAACTAGTACCGAACTGGTGACGTAAACACAGAACAGCCGACGCGGTCGTATTGTTCGGAAATTGGTAGTGCCTTGTTTGTCGGCGGGAAATGGAACTTCTCCTTTATCTGTTCACTTACTTCTCTGTGGATACTGTTGTGTGACGTCAGAGGGGGAGGGAGGATTAGTTTTTATTAGATTAATATCGCCGAACTAACACGCTAACTGAATGGTCCCAAACTATAGGGTACCATGCAATGGACTGTGGTCGAGCTATAGTGACGCCCATATCAATGGCTGCGTCCATATGTCTACAAGACAACGTTTAACTGATCGCGCGGTGCGGCTTCTTGGTGCTTGTGGACGCACCTAATCCAAAAGGTTACTTTCAAAATTTGGCTCGTTGGGAATCGAACCCATAACCATCCGGTGCAGGGGGTAGAACGACCAAAGATCAAAAAGTTCAAATCGCTTAGATAGGTATTATATATTATATTGATTTTTCAATAGTTGGAAAAAAAATATAGACGGTTGGCGGTTTGCGCGATGACTTCGACGGAGTATAAGAAAGATAGCTTTCAAACTGAGGGCGGGGACTTCCCCACACATATCAGTATCAAAACGCATGTTCGATTAGCACGCATGTTAGCAAACCTGCTGACACATTGTAATTAGTCGGCTCACGTCTCCGGGCCGTCCGTGCATGTCATGTCACATGGCACGCGGCACGAATGGCACGATCGTGACACCGTGACGTGCCTGCTTACTTTACTAACATAGTTTCGTTAATTTCCTTGCGATTTACTGCCACTTGACGCGTACTTATTCTGATAGAATATATTTTTTTTAGAAAATCTGGGGCAGATTTAAACTAATATAGGTTGACTGACATGCGATGATGAAAAATAGCAAGAAGAGAATGAACAACTCGGGCAAATGCGAATGAACAACATTTAGCTATCTATTTAATTATTAAATAGACAGCTGAATAACTATTTATTATACTATTAGACTGTGCACTCTTCTATTTGACTGTGTATTTTAGCCGATGGTATGCTATAACGATTTTTTCGCTCATAAAACTAACGTAATATAGACCGCATATAAACTCATAAATGCAATTAGTACACGCGTACAAAAACCATAAAATTCACATACCGTCTCATTTCACAAGCTTGCATCGTAACCGCACCTCTATCGCCGGCGCCGCTCAGAATAGGCCCGCAGTAAGCGGTCAGTGCCGCGTGAATTATTTTCTTTCTTTACGTAACTCGCGTGAGGCAACCAGCCAATACCCGCGATACTACTTATTGACATTGTGGAATAAAGTACAAGCGACAGCGATCATAAAACAATAAAGACTTGTAAAAATATAAACTCACATTTTACGACATCGCGGATTCTACGACATGACGTTAGATTCCTTAGGCTAAAACTAATAACAAAACTAAACGCAGACAGTGAGACGTTTGCAAAAAAATATTCTACATAGGGGCCTCCGCAGACTTGCTACTTTTAGCATCGGCGATCGGCGATTTTGATGCTGCGTCTCGCTCGTTCGCGCTCGAAGAAACGCGACGCAGCATCGATACGTCACAAAGTCGCCGGTCGCCGATGCTAAGAGTAGCAAATCTGGGGAGGCCCTAAGTACTTGTTACTGTTATTCTTAGAACATTCTCCTAGAAAAGTAGAAGAGCAAGCATCTATCAAAGTTTGGTTTCGTCACTATCCACCGAAGATTAAGTAGATTTCAGCAGCAGTTTGCCCAATACTTATCTCATATTGAAATTTGAACATGCATGCTGTAAGAATATTTAGAAATTTAGCAATTATCGATCCTCATTTCTCGGCGTCTCTACTTTCCTCTAACCTCAGATAAAAAAAAAATATCTTCGCTCGCCCGCTGTAAGCTTACAGCTCGTCCCAACCCACTGATTACACTCGCGAAGAAAGTGTTCTAGTCGGTCGGCGTCGCACGTGTAGCTTCCATATTCCATTGCGGACACGCAGCCGGCGCGCGCATTCATAAAACATTATTACCGTCCACAAGGGGGTGACGTAACGACGGTAATGACAGTTTTTTAGGGTTCCGTGCCCAAAGGGTGCCAACGGGACCCTATTACTAAGCGTCAGGCCCCACCTACGCGCTGCGCTGCGTCGTCGCAAGATTTTGTATTGGCACATCACCCTCCCCCGCTTCGTTTCTCGCCCGCTGACACTTTGATCCGTTGTGACGCCTACGCTGTCCGTCTGTCTGTCCGTCCGTCTGTCAGCGAGCTGTATCTGACGAACCGTAATAGATAGAGACTTGAAATTTTCACAGAATGTGTATTTCTGTTGCCGCTACAACAACAAATACTAAAAATATAATAAAACTTTAAAAAAGGGGGTCCCCATACAAGGAACTTGATATTTTTGACGTTTTTATTTTAGGGTGGTACGGAACCCTTTATGTGCGAGTCCGACCCGCACTAGGACATTTTTTTTACTTCGCGAGCTATTCCTTTGACATTATCAGAGACCTTAATTATTATGAGGAAAGTAATGACAGTTAGATATAGCGAACAAGCTTTGTAGGATTACTGTGAACCATCAAACAATGCTTAGATTTTTTTAAGACATGCAGGTTTCTTCAGCATAAGCAAGTGATAATCACATTGAAATTATGATTCGCACATAGATAAAAAAATCTCAGAGGTTCGGGCCGGGAATTGAACCCTAGACCAAGATCATGATCCCTAGATCAAGTATGCAAGGCACCTATAGCCCGTCCTGTAGTCCTTAAATAAATGAGTTACAGACAAATGGCCAGGACAAAGAGAGACCCTAGGAATACGGATCCCTAAAAAGGCTGTATCTTAGTCTCGTGACATCCTTATACGTCCTACTAAAAGTGGCGTCTCATCATTCCCATTACAATTTCCGCAATGACAACATCAGTTTTATCAACAAAGGCGGCAGTCCCCGGCCGACACAATTTCCTCTTAAAAACAGCTAGGTAAACATAGCAATATAGCGTTTCGTTACAAAGGGTTGTAGGGGTATAATAGGGGCCGAAATTACAACCCCTCCTTTGCTATAACTCTGGCTTCATGAGAAAAGATCCGGAGAATAACGAATGCTCGGCGTAGTTTACTTTCATTTCGTTACTATCGCTGCATTATCTAAAGAAACTTTTCAGTTATTGCCTACGCATGTGAAACGGTTTTTTTAGTTTTAATAAAAAAACCGTTTTTTTGCTTTTTTTTTTTTTTGTTTTAATAAACAGTTTTTTCAAGCCTACATAACGCACCTCAAAGTTTTGCTAGTAGGTGTGTCTATTAAATCAATCGCGCCACTTACGCAACAAGCTTTATCTAGATTTAGAAATATGAATTTGGACCTTGCACTTAAAAATCGGCGCAAATCAAAATGTCAGATTACATTGCGTTCAGCGTTGTTTCAGTGGCCTTCGGATTCAGACGGTGGGCCTTCACTTCACTTCACAATTAAACCCAGAAAAAAACTTCCTATTCTTAATAACAAATACTCACGAACAAAAGTCGTACATCCTAAAACTCATGTTGTAAAAATAATAAATGAGTATCATTTCCAACGATTCTTTTGGGAAATTATAACTTTTATTCATCATTAAAAGTTCATTCAAATACAGAACATCTATACATGGTTTGAAATAAACAAATTATTTTGACGTAGATAATTATACCTATTACAAAAACATTACCAAGACCTGCATGTGACAGTTCAAAATAATATGTCCTACTAAACAGGGTCTATGGACCCAGTACAAGTCAGATAATGTTGAAAACATGGTGAATAAAAATCATCAAAAATTCCTTTATGTTTCGCGATTTCTTGTTACCTACATGTTTGCTTATGTGATGCGGCCACTGCCATATGCTTATAGGCGTTTGACCGCTGTCGCATCACGATACCGTACCAGTGCGGCCCGGGAACAACACTATATAAAAGTTAGCTTAGAAACATCTATTATGACGTCATCATACGTGTTAAGTGTATACCAGCATCTACGTTCTCATGATACCTATATTATAGGAAAATGCAAAGGCAAGAGTTTCCAAGAAACGTTCATACAAAACTGAAATTGTTCCCGAAAAATCTAGGTATGTTTTCCGATATTTCCAGACATGTTACGTTGAAGGCTTCATCGGGCGATGGAGTCGGCGCCGGCGGCGCGTGACGTATCGTAATTGGGGTTTGTTGGACGCCCACTTACTGTACAAGGATTGTACTGCCGAAAACACCGCTTTTTACCTGCAAAAGAAAATAGATTTTGGTTAGTTGATTTGGAGACCAAATTGTTAAATTACTGGAAGACGCAGAACTTATTCTTTGCTCGAAATTCAATTGAGTATTTGGTCACGTAATAATTCATAGTAGATGTCGGATTATACGAAATTCACCACGTATTTTACGAAATTTACTATGGATTTTACAAATTACTAATATCTAACTTTACCGACTGAAAACAACTGACGATCGTGGCGTACGTTCGTTTATTTCCATATCTTTGAAGCGAACTGAAATTCGCTGAGTTTTAAACTCCGTGCGTATCATAAATAGACCTGGGGGCTTACCACAAGCTCTTATTGCGATTCAATTACAGGAACGTATTAACGTTTCAGCGACTTTTTGTGCAATGACGTACCTTATTGTCATGACAATAAGAAACGTCATTAAAACGTCGTTAAAACGTTTCTATAATTGAATCGCAATAAGAGCTTGTGGTAAGCCCCCAGTACCTACTTGCATAATGCAAAACTTAAGACGATTTCTTTGAGCATCAGCGTTACATGGTCCAAAGTTGACTTTGGCTTGCGTTATTCAAATCCTTCGTCATCTGTCACCTCCCCCCCGTATTGAGGTGCTTCAAAGTCGTTCACCGGTCATATGTTGCCATTATAGAGACGGTTGCTCAACCGGTCGCCCAACCGGTCGCTCGACCGGTCCATTACTCTTGATACTGATCCGATAGATAACATTGGGAGGTCGACGAACTATTTATTTACTATTCGCTAATGATGAAAATTTAATGGTTCTGATCGGTTGTTGTTTGACAGGATTATTAATGGAACTAGTAAATTTGGCTAATAGGAGACTATAATTTTATTTGTGTCTAAATAAATAAATATATATCGCCAGACTTACGCACCAACTGTATGGTCCCAAATTAAGAAAAGCTTGTACTATGGGTACCATACAACGGGCTGGGGCGATCCCAGTGACACCCAAACCTTCTGCCTATCTTTACCCATAATTAGACCACGAGAGAGAATTTATTACCAAGTCGGGCGAAACTATAATACCAAAATATAATAAGTATAATATGAACTGTGTTAAAATCAACAAGGTACTTAATAACGTGCAAAAACAACACTGTCAACGCGTCCATCGGTGACGCTAAACCACGCGAATCTGAGCTTAGGTTTGCCAATTAGCAAAGTTTATATGTGCCACTTACGGAGTGCGTACGACCTATCTATCTTTTGTATTTAATATCTTTAACACTTAACTACATGCGGACCTTATATCTACGACAGTTCATAAATACAACATAAATTCTGCCTACCAGTCTGCAGAATAAAAGCATCCATCCAAGAAATTTACAACAAAAGGGTTACAAGCTAGCAACGCCTGGGTGACAAACGTCCATCAATTTATCTACCTTCATCACTTAGGTACCTATTTCCCAAACAAAATCGTATTTCGCGACTAAGGTTACATAACGTTCTAGGTATAAGGCCAAGGACACACAGCCACATTTATTTGAATCGTCGAGTAAAGCAAGTCGTCAAGTGGAGCGTGTTCTATCTCCATCTGGGTTCATAATATTGCGGCGGAGATGACGTTCGTTTGCGCCGCGGGAAGGTAATGATGTTGGCAATTCCTGTGTACCTATTTCATCTCTAGGTGTATGGTAGCAAGATACTTTATGAGTACTGTCAGTGTCACACCACCGTCTTACCTAATTATGCACTCCTGGTACTTCATAAATATTTTGGTAGGTATTTAATGAGTTAGGCTTTTTACCACTACGGGGCGCCACGTTGGAGTGACCACAGATACTAAAGTGTGTAAGCATACTAGAGGTGAGTCGTATTTACTAGAACAGGTGCGAAAACTAGGTATTTTACGAGACTAGGTGGCACCTATTCCAATTTTGACAGTACTTAGTCCACCTAGTATTAGCGCTCAACACGTCCGCTGACGTACCAAGTAACGTACCGTACTGCGAGAGCGTGACGACGCACAGTGTATTATGAACCCCATTTTTGTTGCATGCTGTTTTTATTACAGAAATAGATAGTTCTTATCATTTTAAGCATTAGAGTAAAACTCCGGAGTCGATACGGCAAGTAGTTTTTTTTATAAAAATTGCCAAAGTTTACCATTATCCGGGTCCTAAAAATCACAAAAAAAATGAATAAAAAATAACTAAACTACTTATGTAAGTTTTGATTACAGTCAATAATTACACACATAATATTACATATTTACACAAGTTTTCATCCATTTAGCTTGAGTAATTAAAAAGATATAATTTATTATTCAATTTTTCTTCATCATTTTTTTACTCCGTCATAATGGCGTATTAGATTATGATTTCTAGATTAAACGATTGCTTAAATTTGCCTTTATTGATGTTATTAAAATCACATTCTAATTCCGCGTTATTTCAAAGTTATCGGTGATTATCTTGTTTCGGTCAGGGTTGTCACTTTCGTATATCCGGATACTATTAATGTTTTCCGGATCAAATTTATTTGTTCAGAAAATCAATAGTGGTACTAATTTTTAGGGAACCACAAAAGGAAAACATGGAACCTGTTGAATATGGCAATGTTCTACATTTATCTCAGGTTGGCTGTACTAAAACTTAATCTATGCTAAGTTGGTATTTCTGTATTACTCCGATGTCTGTGTGTGTGTAAGAAGCTACGCTGTTGGAAGTTTGGAAGAATAAAACGAACAATTTAACAACTCTGCTGTTTTATTAGAAAATCACATCAGGTTATGGGCCCAGGCACATAATCCTGTATGTTGATTTTGTTAAATTGCAGACAAGTTGCGGCGTTCATTAGTATCGGCGGGAAGAAAAAGTGAGGTTATTTCACCGGCGCGGCGCGTCGCTACGCTATCGTCGAGAAGGAAAGAAAAACTTGTTCCGGGCTGTGAACGAGGTCGGAAAATGGAGAATAATAGCAACAACGTCCATGTGATCAAGTTGGAGGGTTCCAAAAATTGGAATGTCTGGAAATTTCAAACAACAGTGCTGTTGAGAGGCCACGGGATGCTGGACATTGTGGAGGGAAAAAGTGTGAAGCCCGAAGCTGCTCCTGAAATACCTGCATGGGAAACTAAAGATGCTAAGGCGCAGACTATACTGGTCACACGGATGAAGGAAGAGGCCATGTTACATATCATCACATGCACGAGTTCTGCTGAGATGTGGAAGAAACTGCAAGGCGTATATGAGCAGAAGACAGAAACAAGTGTACACATAATACAGCAGAGATTTTTCCAGTACAAGTACGAAAAGGGCATCGATATGTCGATCTTCTTATCCAAGATTCAAGAAATGCAAAACCAGTTAAAACAGATGGGCGAAGAAATATCTGACAAGTTTGTTATTACAAAGGTGTTAATGTCATTGCCTGATGAGTATAAACATTTTGTGTCGGCGTGGGAATCGGCACCTGATGACAAGCAAACCATTGATAACCTGGTGGCCAGATTATTGATGGAAGAGGAAAGGGTGAAACAAAAGAATGAGGAGTCCCAGCAAACATCATCCTCATCTGCGTTCGTAGTGAAAAATAAAAGTAAAGTAAAGTGTTTTAAGTGTGGCAAAATTGGACATTATCAAAGCGACTGTAGTAGTAATAAAAATAACAGTGAAGAAAAAGTGAATAATAACAATAACTGCTTCTATTGTGGAAAGTTCGGACACTATAAGGCGCAATGTCGGTTTAGAAAACAAAAAGCTAATAAAACTGAGGACAAAACGAAGAGTAATGCGTTTGTAGTGTCTGATTCGCTACAGGAACTGCATAAATCGAAGTGGTTAGTTGACTCTGGTGCCAGTGAACATATGTGTCGAGATCGCGCATTGTTTACATCATTCTCAAGTACTTCGGGAAAATCTGTGATCGTCGGTAATGGCGCGGAAATTAGTGCCCTCGGCTGCGGACAGGTGGCGGTACAAGTATCGAACGGGAACGAATGGATTGATACAGTCATAGACAATGTGTTGTATGTTCCGGAACTAAAAACTAATCTGTTCTCAGTCAATCGCATCACAGATAAAGGTTATGTCATGATGACAGATGACACTTCATGCAAAGTTTACAAATATAATGAAGTGTGCGCGGTCGCTGAACGAATTGGAAGCTCTTATTATTTAGAATTACGCTATAAACCTAATTGCGAGACTGCAAGCATTGCGAAACTAGTGCAGAGTGACTTAAATGAGTGGCACAGAAGACTGGCGCATCAAAACTTTACTTACGTGAAGGATATTCTACGGATAAACAATGTTGATGTGAAGCAGACTGCTAAACCTGAGTGTGAAAGTTGTTTGGCTGGAAAGATACATCGTCTGCCGTTCAACAAGAGTGAAAACGTGAGTACAAGGACCTGTGAGCTTATTCATGCTGATACTTGTGGCCCAATGGAAGAAGCGTCTGTTGGTGGGTCGAGATATTTTGTTATACTGAAAGACGACTACTCTAACTTCAGGAGTGTGTATTTTGTCAAAACAAAGTATGAGATCAAATATTGCATCGAGAACTTTCTAAATAAGGCTGAAAACATTACTGGAAACAGAGTGAAGTTGTTTAGGAGTGACAATGGGTTGGAGTTTGTAAACAAAGAAGTAAAGGAAATGTTCTCGAGACGTGGAATAACACACCAAACAACAGTGCCTTATACTCCAGAACAGAATGGAAAAGCTGAGAGGGAAAATAGGACATTAGTGGAAGCGGCAAGAACAATGTTACATGAAGCAAATTTACCGAAGAAACTGTGGGCTGAAGCGATTAACACAGGGGTATTTGTCCTGAATAAAACTGGGAAGAGTCATGAAAATGGAAAGTCTCCATGTGAGGTATGGACAAATAAAAGGTATGATATTCACCAGTTGAAAGTCTTTGGCACTGAAGTGTATGTTCACATTCCGAAGGAAAAGAGGAAGAAATGGGACATGAAGGGTGAAAAAGGTGTGATGGTTGGCTACGATGAGGATGTGAAAGGATATAGAATTTATTTTCCACAAAAGAACACGGTGGAGACGAAGAGAGATGTTGTTTTCTTAAACCAAGGATGTAAGGAGAAATGTCAAGTAAAGGAAGGCGAGGAAAAACAATCTATGATGTCAATAGATCTGGAAGAAGAGCTCGTACAAGACGGTAACCCTGAGACAGATGTCAGCGAAGTAACTACTGGGTTAGGTGAAACAATGGAGGAGACTCAAATCAGCAGTGCTGTAGAGGATGGATCAGAATGCAACAGTGACAGCGAGTACTTACCGTGCAGCGAAGAAGAAAGTCTATTGGAAGAAACTAGTCCACCCAGAGAAGAAAGAACCAAGCGTGTAAGAAAACAGACATCGTTCTATAAGTGCAATAATGTGCAGTCGGATGAAACCGAGTGTGAGCCACTTACATATAGTGAGGCTATGAAAAGAAGTGATGCGAGTAAGTGGAAAGAAGCTATTATGAGAGAACTACAAACATTAAAAGACAATAAGACGTGGGATGTTTGTGATGTACCAGTAAATGTTAAAACAATCAGCAGTAAGTGGGTCTTTAAGATTAAAAATACAAATAATGTTAAACAGTTTAAAGCTAGGTTAGTTGCTAGAGGGTTTGAGCAACAGGATGTATTTGATTTAAATGATATTTATGCCCCAGTTGCTAAGTTGTCCACGTTTAGATTATTTGTAGCTGTAGCGACTAAGTTAAATTTAAATATTTACCAAATGGATGTAACGGGGGCTTTCTTATATGGGGAGATAAAAGAAGATGTGTATGTTAGTTTACCAGAAGGGGCTTATTCTGAAAATAAAAATATTGTAAAGTTAAATAAGTCGTTATATGGTTTAAAAAGTTCACCTAAGTGTTGGAATGTTAAATTTAATTCAGTAATAATTAAAGAAGGTTTTGTAAGGTCAAAATGTGATTCATGTTTGTATAAAAGGTCTAATGGCACAGATAAAATGTATATATTAATTTATGTCGATGACTTGCTAATTTTTGGTACAAATGAACACGAGATTACAAAATTGAAAACTGTATTGAATAAAGAGTTTAAGATGAAAGATCTAGGATTAATTTCAGATTTCTTAGGAATAAATGTAAAACAAAATTTTCAAAATGGTACAACTATATTATCACAGAGAAATTATTTGGAAAATGTTATTAAGAGATTTAATATGGAGAACTGTAAACCAATGTTGACCCCTATGGATCAAAATTTTAATACTAAGATATTTGACTCTGATGCTAAGTGTGATAAAAATATTGAACTAATTTGTAGACAAATAATTGGCTGTCTAATGTATGCTGTTTCAGGCACTAGGCCTGACTTGTGTTTTGCTGTTTCTATGCTCAGTAGATATCAGAAATGCGCAAATGATGTATTATTGAGTGCGCTTAAGAGAGTATTGCGTTATGTTAAGTACACCTTAGATTATAAGTTGGTTTATAAATGTAATGATACAATGTTGCATGGTTATTGTGACGCTGATTGGGGAGGCGACCTAAGAGATAGGAAATCCACTTCTGGTTACATGTTTACCTTTGCAAACTGTTTAGTGATATGGTGCTCTAAAAAACAATGTTCCGTAAGTCTGTCCTCTACAGAGGCAGAATACGTTTCGATCAGCATGGCAGCCAGTGAAGCGTGTTGGCTTGTAAATTTATTACGTGATTTTGAGTATAAAAATATGTGTCCAGTGAACCTGTTTTGCGATAGTCAATCAGCGATAATAAATGCCAGCACTGAATGTGTAAAGCGATTAAAACATGTGGATATCAGATACCACTTTGTCAAAGATCTAATAAGAGATAATAAAATTTGCATTCAGTATGTAAGTACATCCGAACAACCAGCAGATATGTTAACAAAGTCTCTAAGTAAAGAATTAATTATAAAGTTTTTGAAACAGTGTGGAGTAGGAGAGGCAATAATAGACTAAGAGCCATTGTTGTCATTGATGTCTATACTAAATGTTAGTTTAAGATATTTTCTTATGTTAAATGTATAACATTGAGAGGGGGTGTTGAATATGGCAATGTTCTACATTTATCTCAGGTTGGCTGTACTAAAACTTAATCTATGCTAAGTTGGTATTTCTGTATTACTCCGATGTCTGTGTGTGTGTAAGAAGCTACGCTGTTGGAAGTTTGGAAGAATAAAACGAACAATTTAACAACTCTGCTGTTTTATTAGAAAATCACATCAGAACCCTTATAGAATCACTTTGTTGTCTATCTGTCTGTCTGTCGGTCGGTCTGACAAGACGTGTACAGTCCAAATCATTGGTATTAGAAAAATGCAATATTAATACTAAATAGATACCTTGTATAGCGTAAACATCTGCTAAGGAACATTTTTGGAAAATGGTACGCCTAAGGGGTGATTAATGGGTAAATGTTTGCGTGGGGCCCTAAAAATTATGAATGCGTTTCTTTTCCTATTAAGTTTGTACGGACACCTCCGGTATTGTAGGGGTTTTAGCATTTGCCTAACGACTAACGAGGGTGGACTCCTTCACATGCCGCATGTGCAATTCATCGAAAATCATAAAAACTTAGTTTGACGACCGCTACGTGCAGTGGATAGAGTATGGAAACGCACCGTAGCCACGATCACCAAAGGCCTCAAATACCCGGATGGTCTCTCACCGCGGAGATTCCGCAGATTCCGTAGTGCTAATTTTACTAAACCCAACCTGAATGTATCCTCCGTATCATGCACTAGCGATAATTTCATAGAAATTATCACAATCGATATTGGAAGCTGCACGATCACATCTATCTATAAGCTACCAAACCAACCTTTCGAATTTCATAAAACATCGAATTTCGATGACCGAACTATTAAAATAGTTGTCGGCGATTTCAATGGCCACAGTATAACTTGGGGATATAGCGAAACAAACTCTGATGGTACCACTGTTGAGAAATGGGCATCCTTGGATCTAACACTGCTCCATGATCCAAAACTCAAACCATCGTTTAACAGCTGTCGATGGAAAAAAGGTACAACCTGACTTAATATTTACCAGCTCAAACATCGGTTACCAATGCATTAGGTCAATTTGCCCCCCTATTCCCAAGACCCAACACAGACCCATCGCATGTGTAGGTCAAGCTACTATAAGACCAAGGCAGGTCCCCTATGCTCGCCGGTTTAACCCTGCAAAGGCATACTGGGATCGGTTTTCAGAATACGTAAACGCAAAGCTGAATAATCTTGAGCCCATACCTGACAACTATGAAAAGTTTATCAAGGTCATAAGAACCGCCTCCAGGAAAAGCATTCCGAGGGGTTGCCGTAGCTCGTATATTCCAGGTCTCAATTAGGCCTCCGCTAATCTTTTAGTTAACTATGAGCAACTGTGCAGCAACGATCCGTTCTCTGAGGACACGCTAATGGCTGGTAATTTCCTGACGCAAATGGTCAGTGAAAACCGACGAGAATCGTGGATGTCTACAGTCTCAAACATTAACATGACTCACAACAGCAAAAAAGCTTGGACTACAGTAAAGAAACTCACAGGAGACCCTCCTCCCGCCACAAACCAATGCCAAGGTACAGCAAACCAAGTGGCGCATTAGCTTTTGCTTAATAGCAAACCACTCAATCGTATGTCTAGGCTCGAAAAAACTAATAGCTCAGTAAGTAACTCAAACGAAATTAGCAAACCTTTTACACTTTCGGAAATAACACTTGCCATCAAAGCCCTAAAGAACGGGAAAGCCGCAGGGATAGATGACTTATTGGTTGAACGAATCAAACATCTTGGGCCGCCTGCGGTATCCTGGATTTTGAAGTGCTTCAATAATTGCCTCAAAACACTCAAAATTCCAAAAATGTGGCACCGTGCTAAAGTGGTAGCACTTTTGAAGCCTGGGAAGTCTCCTGACGAACCTTAAATTTACAGACCCATTTCCTTTCTATGTCACCTGTACAAACTATTTGAGAGGCTTCTCCTCAACCGCCTGTCCCCCATTATAGAGCCAAAGCTCATCCCTGAACAAGCAGGCTTCAGACCCGGAAAATCTTGTTGCAGTCCGACACTCAAGCTTACCCAGCATATCGAAGACGGTTTCGAGGCCAACAGTATAACAGGTATAGTTCTAGTTGACTTAACAGCTGCATACGACACTGTTAATATTAGAAGGCTCCTCCAAAAAGTCGAAGATATGACTGGTGACTTGGGCTTTGATCATATACTGGGTGAACTTCTTCGTAACCGTCGTTTTCAAGTACATCTTCTCTCAAAAAGCAGTAGATGGCGTTGTCTAAAAAACGGTCTCCCTCAAGGGAGCGTGCTAGCACCTACTCTTTTCAACGTATACACAAATGACCAACCAAGCAACCCATTCTCAAGACGCTTTTTATATGCGGACGACCTAGCTCTGACAACACAAACATCCACTTTCAAGGAGGCTAAAGGAAAGTTCTCAGCGGCCTTGGTTGAACTGGGGGATTATTTTCAAGCGAATGACCTAAGACCTAATCCGACAAAAACACAGACCTGTGTATATCACCTGCGCAACTACCAAGCTAACCGGACTCTAAATATAACTTGGCAAGGAGAACCCATCAAGCATGAACACTTTCCAACATATTTGGGAGTTACGCTCGACAGATCTACGAATTACAAAAAACAGTGCGACAAAACAAACATGAAGATCGGGGCCCGAAACAGCCTACTTCGTCGTCTAAAAAGCACTAACTGAGGAGCATACCCAGAAGTGCTCCGTACGACAGGTCTGGCAATCTGCTTCTCCGCCGGCGAATACGCTTGCCCGGTTTGGAACCGGTCCGCACACGCCAAAGTCGTAGACGCCGCGCTGAATACCTTGTTAATAAGGTCTAACCATAGTAGAGTAGAACTGTTGACACGAAAAGAAGAAGAAGCATCTGCATCGGGTAGCTGCGAGTTTTATTCCCGGCAGAGCCAAATTTTGAAAACGACTATTCCGCAATTTGTCCTGGTCTAAGTGTCACTGGGATCGCCCTCAGTCCATTGTACGGTACAAAAGTTGCTTAGTTTAGGACCATACAGTTGGTGTTTTAGCCTGTCTATATTCATTTATTTATAACAATGAAACTAAATGGATTCGTTTTTTTTTTACTATGGAACCCTAAAAAAATTAAAACAATTTAATAGAACAAAAGTTGATCACTTTTATGTACCTCATCATCACATAAAGTTTGATGCATTGTTTAGGTCATTTTCTATAATTAAAATTAAATTAATATTTTCAGTAAAGGTGACAACCCTAGGCCTTAAAAATCCGGATAAAAGTTAAATCAGTTATAACTTTGAGATAACGCGGAATTAGAATGTGATTTTAATAACATCAATAAAGGCAAATTTAAGCAATCGTTTAATCTAGAAATCATAATCTAATACGCCATTATGACGGAGTAAAAAAATGATGAAGAAAAATTGAATCATAAATTATATCTTTTTAATTACTCAAGCTAAATGGATGAAAACTTTTGTAAATATGTAATATTATGTGTGTAATTATTGACTGTAATCAAAACTTACATAAGTAGTTTAGTTATTTTTTATTCATTTTTTTTGTGATTTTTAGGACCCGGATAATGGTAAACTTTGGCAATTTTTATAAAAAAAACTACTTGCCGTATCAACTCCGGAGTTTTACTCTAATGCTTAAAATGATAAGAACTATCTATTTCTGCAATAAAAACAGCATGCAACAAAAATGGGGTTCATAATACACTGTGCGACGCAATCAATATATTATGGAATAATTTTAATCTAAACAAGTTTGTTTACATAATTACTATGGAGAATGACATATTGCAAGCAGTAGAGACATCTGAAGTGAGCAAAAGGCAGTTGTGGTCCCCATTTGATCTCATGTATCGAGTCCTATTATGGATCTAAGGACTAAGTACGCGAACCATAGCCGATAATAGGTACTTGAGACTAGGTGGGATAGGTGGAACAAGACAATTTATATTTACAGTGACACTGTAAAGTGACAGATAACGTCACCAGTTTCATAAAATCACATCCGGTGAGCAGATTTTTTGCTCTATTTGACAACACCATGAACGTAATACTTAAAAATTCCTTGGAAAACACGACCTCTGTTTCACGAAGACCAAGAGGTTCATCAAAAAAAATGAAGTTTGACCCACCAGCGAATGAAGGGAAAAGCAGAATTGTTTCGAATCCCGCGATAAAAGAAAAACACTTAAGATGAGGTGGAAAAAATCATGGCACATCAGGTGTCAAAAATAAACTGTATAAGGGGCCATCCATTAATTACGTCACACGTAAAGGGGGGGAGGGGGTCGACGAAATGTGACATTGTGTGACAAGGGGGGGGAGGGATCCTAAGTTAAGTGACGTCACATTTAAAAATCTAATATATCCAAGTATTAAAACCGAAATTTAAACTGTAAACGAAAAAATCCGAAAATTTCTAAAAATTGTAAAAAATATGTGACGTCATACAGGGAGGGGGGAGTCTCGCAAATGTGACCAGCTGTGACAAGGGGGGGAGGGGTCTAAAAATCATGAAATTCGTGTGACGTAATTAATAAATGGCCCCTAAGCTGATTGTAGTTAATACCAATAATACTGAATTTTTTGAGCTGATTTCGCTTGAATCCAGTATTATAGTTTCAGCAAGATCTTATAATACTTCAGATGTCATAATAGTTATGTAACCTTCACGAACTTTACTTCAGAATGGTCTAGATACAATTTCGTATAAATAAACATGATGAGTAGACGCCCCCGCGCCCGCGCAGCCGAGATTAACACATCCTCAATTTAATAGAACCGACTCCAAGTGACTCCAACCACTCCGGCGCTGGAATGAGGTCGGTCACAATTCTTTTAATTTGTAAAAAGACGTTTCTTTACCAACCAATGGCGTCATTAAATAAAAGCAACTAATTTAACAAAAATTTAAAAAAAATTGTATCGTTCGATTCCAGAATAATGAAAAAAAAAATTTCGCAGACTTAACTGGCCCGGTGGTCAAACAAGGAACGAAAATTTTGAATAGAGAATTAATAAATATTTCAACAGTCTTGTGTTGCTATATCGAGCCAGCGGGTCAGATAACCTTGTAGGACTCTAGGTGTTGTTATACATATCTCTTAACCCCCAACATACAGCAAAGCATAGAAAATAGCGAGCTGCAAGTCCATAGTCTGGATGTATGAAACGATTTGTTCTTTACACAAAATATGCAGCTTTTATGTCAAATACAGGTAAAGGCATTTCACTTAGAAACAATTCGAATTTATTTGCAGAACCTTCCCCATTCTTTCAATTCAACATATCCTCACAAAACATTCTATCTTTTGCCTCTAGAAAGACAAAAAACCACTCGCCCCTTAGAATGCCTACATTCCGTTTCTGAATACAACACATAAAAGCCTTTGTGGCGAGCTAGTAATACGTGATCGGTTTTTTCGGTTCACATCGAATTCGGTGAAACAATTCGCGGTTAGCGAACATTTTTACGTCGCTTTGAAGATAAGAATTTGTATTTAATGTTTCCATGAGTATTTTTGTGTGTACATCTAGATCAGAGATTCCCAAACTGGGTTCCGCGGTCCCCTAGGTTCCGTAGAATAGTCATCAGGGTTCCGCCAAAATTATTTATTATTAGCTATTAAATAATACCACGGTTACTAATATTATTTTGAAATAGCGCAAAATATGTGATGAGAAGGACTCATTACTTTTATGTAACTAGGTAGGTAGTTAGCAAGCATTCAGCCCAGACTAGGCTAGACTAAGCATTCAGCCTACGTTTATACAATAAACAAATACAGGTCAAGATTGGATGCTACCCCAGATATACGCATACAATTGTCGGACATAATACCGAACTATAAAACAATTATTCATAAAACAGTAAAACAATTTCATTCTTCACATTAAAACTTTAAGTTAAGAATTATGTGTTTCAATTATATTACACATTTCTTAAAAAAATCTTATATACATTTCAGTGTTGATTTGTAATCATTTGATATGGGGTTCCATAAAATAAAAGGTATTTGGTTGGTGTTCCGTTATCTTTAAAGTTTAGGAACCCCTGATCTAGATGACCTGATTCCTCATAGGATAAACACAGATACTAAAAATACGCAGCTACCAATGTAACTATGAATGTGGATGGATACAGCAAGAGGGAAGCCTCAAGAAATGCGGCTGGCGTATTAAAAGTGATATGACAAAGGCAATGCCGGGAAGAATAGACGGAAAAGATACATTGCACCGACTTCAGATAAGGGAAAAGGTAAGACAGATGACAAAGAAGTTAGTTAGTTATTCTCTCTCTGAAAGCATTACATTTCGTATGTATTTTATGTTGCTCAGCCCAACTTGCTAGAGTACATAATCAAATATTAGTTGCTAAATATAAGCTGGATAGACACCCTAAAAATGTATACTTTTAAATCAATCACATTTGATTTGGATTGCTATTAAGTGAGGAAACCTACCTATCCCTCGGGGTTAGGTAATAGTCAGTTCCTGTATACACGGCGACAAGGTTCACCACCTGTCACGTTGGGTTCTGACTATCTGGTGAAACGTGGGCCTTGAGATGGCTTAATACCTCCACAATGTGGTGGTGTATGGCCACTCAAGCTTCTGACTACCCCCCATTGGGGATAAAAGTCGTGACGTCTATGTTATGTTATGTTGCTATTAAGTCAAGTTAAATCCAGTGCTGGATTGTTATGTCATTTAGGCTCTGGCCTAGGGGCGACAATTTCAGAATTTCAGCATAGGTAAGAATATGAAAGAGTGATTAAGGGAAGTAGAACGGGGGCGAGACAAAGTGGCCTATACTTAAGAAAAGTATAAATCCGGCACTGGTTAAATATAAGGTTTGTTTCAAATCTGTTGGTCATCAACCATGAAGGCATAAACCTTGGCATTCCTGCATCAGTACTGGGCCGCGATTATGTGGTTAGAGCACAGCTTTGTGGTCGCGAGACACCACTTGAAAAATTATGATGACTCACACTCTTTGTTCCCCTTCACGACTTATGACGTGCTACTTAAATCTGCAATATTATAATTACTTTTAAAATAGTAGGTGCACCTAAAAGTTGCCATTGACAAAATTATCCCCACTAAAACACCACTAAAACAGCATTCTGCGTGCGATAGGAGAGCGGGCTGATAGTCGGCTTATATGGGCGCTTATTAAGGGAACCAAAACGTTACTAAAAAAATAATATATTTAATAATAATATATTATATTTTTTTATATTTTTTTTCAAAACGTTACTAGTTATTAAGTACTAATACATATATGATAAGTTTTTGGGTTACTAATACCGTGGACCTTTGTTGTCTGACTAAAAAAATATATTGTTATTATCATTAAATACGACTTTCATAAAAATACGCTAAGTCTCGAATAGTAGCAGTAGGTATGTTACAGATTCAACGAAGCCAATTCCAACTGTAAATAGGTATTTGTATTGCTTAGAGAGTTGTACGTAAATCAGGCTAATTGAATAGACTGAAATAATAATAATTCAATTTTCACTGAACATTAAGTTCACCAACTTTATATTATCGTAACGCGATCCACCGTCTAGACACTTATAAAACGTCTACCAAATATTATTTTCCAAAATTTATTACGGCCGAGGTAATTGAATTGACTCCTATTTGATAGCGGGTAGACGTAATATCTTTACTTGACCGACCATGAAAAGGACATAAAACGAAACAAAATCGAACTATTAGCTTTACAACGGCAATAAAGACGCCAATTGTCTCATCAGCGATTGTGTTTGTAGTGTACAAAGTCACGTTGCGTTGAGTTGTCTGTCTCCTCGGTGCATGGAACCGGTTATAAGCGGATATAACTAGCGTGAGCCGCTATTGTTGAGGGCATTTGCACTAAACATTGTAACAATGGGAGCTATCCGTTATGTGAATATTGCATTAGCTTTATAAGTGGGTTAGGTATTACGTTCCATGATAATGTTGTTAGTGTTGTACTGTATAATTTGTAAGCCCTACGGAGATTTTAAATGAACCAGGTATTACTTTCCATTTTAAAACAATGGTTGAAAAATTTACACTAATAAACAAAAGTCGTGAAAATTAATAAGCATTTACAACTTTGTTACTAAGAGCAGACGCGCGGCTCTTTAAATTTACAACGTTGACGAATTTTATCACGTTACACTTAAAAAATGTCATTAGACTAGAATTAAAATTCTACAACGAAGAATTTTTAATTACGAAGATTGAAGGGGCTAGTTCGCATCCCTAGCACGGGGGTGACGGGAGGGGCTCGAGCATGGACCAATTACTAAGGGGACTGGCCCTAAGCAACTCGGCCGAGTGGTCGGCCTAGTACTAACATCGACATAAAACGAAGCGAGTAGTTCAACTATTTACCGGTAGATAGAACAATGAAAATGAAAAAACAACGACCACGTTTTTTTTCATACATATATCTAATAAGGGCACCTCTTTCTTTAGTCTTTACTCTGTGGGCTCGAGGCTCATAAATCAACAGCTTATGAGAATTTTTGATAAGCGTCGAACGCCATTTTGACGTGAATGACGTCAGTACGAAATTAAATATTACGCAGTCAGCCGCTTTCAGCAAAGTATAGGTATCTTGCTGAATGAGAATATGTTAGAACGTGTTTAATATTTTTGATATGAGTTTTCGTGACTACCGATTATGTAGGCATGCACAGCTTTCTAGGCTAGTTCTTTTTTGCTTATTTAAATACCTAATTTAGTTTTCTTTATTCACAATGACTTAATGCCTGCCTGCTCACATAGCGTTGCTGTTTGAAAATGTATACAATTATTCTTTTGAAAAGAGTAACTATTGAGTTTCTTGCCGGCTCTTCTCAATGGAAGCAACATTACGAACCGGTGGTAACGCTTAAATATTGTTTATCTTGACTATTTATAAACGCATTATTGAGCTTACATGAATATAAAACTTTTGTTTTATTTGATTTGTAATTTTTATATCACAAGATACAAATACGTATAAGGAATAGTATGATAAGAGAGAGATGCAAGCTGAAGGATGATGTGGTGACTAAGATCGAAAAGAATATGCTAAGATGGTTTGGTCACGTAGAGAGGATGAGTGAAAGTCGATTGACGAAAGAGATATACGGAGCGAAAGTGAGTGGATGCGTCGGAAGAGGGCGCCCAAGGAGAACTTTTCACGACCAGATTAATGGTTTCTTCCAGAAAGGTCAAGCCCGTAGCACCCTCAACCGACGGCAGTGCATGAGAAGATGTATGAATGTGGATGAAGCAAAAGAGGTGTGTCAAAATCGTAGCTTGTGGCAATCAATGATCTCTACCTACCCCCATGGGATACAGGCGTAAGTATATGTATGTTTGTGTAAGATACAAATATCAAAAAGAGACCCAAGTTTTTAGAGTGTAAGTGCGATATCGCACGAGGTAACTATGGTTGCGCCACCAGCGGGTGATTCGATAGCCGACACCGAATTGGTTGCGCTACCACTGGTGTCCTCGTACGATATGGCAGTAACACAATCCTCACAAAAATTACGTACCGTCATTTGACTTAACTCCTGCCTTAATCTAAATATATAAGAATCAAAGTCCTGATTGACTGACTGACTGACTGACTGACTGACTGACTGACTGACTGACAGACAACGCACAGCCTAAACCGCTGATCGTAGAGACTTGAAATTTGGAGGGTGGGTTTGTCTTGATGTGTAGAGGTGTACTAAGAAAGGGTTTTTTGAAATTCAACCCCTAAGGGGGTAAAATAAGGGATGAAAGTTTGTATGGAAGTTCGTCATTTTTGAAGTTAGAATTATGAAAATTGCTGATTAGGTGTCTTTTGAAAAATAATTAAATATGGGTTTCAGGGTTTTTGAAAATTCGACCCCTAAGGGGGTAAAATAGGGGATAAAAGTTTGTATGGAAGTTCCGTCATTTTTGAAGTTAGAATTACTTAAATTGGTGATTAGGTGTATTTTCAAAAATAAATAAGAGTAATTTCAGGGTTTTTGAAAATTCAACCCCTAAGGGGGTGAAATAGGTGAATGAAAGTTTGTGTTTAGATTTCTTTCGTGTTTTTGGAAATTCAACCCCTAAGGGGTGAAATGTGGAGTAAAAGTTTGTATAGGGGTCGAGTTTTGTTATTTTGACGGGTAAGGGGAAAACGGGGTCAAGGGATGTTTTAATAAGTCATCCATATCTCGATATTGGTTATGATTGCTTATTTGAATTGATCAGACTGGGGTTTCCGTATTTTTTATCATTTTGACGAGGAAGGGGAGAGCGGGGTCAGCGCATGTTTAGTCATCCATATCTCAAAATTGGATATGATTGTTCATTTTAAATAATCAGACTGGGGTTTCAGCGTTTTTAATATTTTGAAGGAAAAGGGGAGAGCGGGGTCAGCGAATGTTTAGTCATCCATATCTCGAAATTGGTTATGATTGTTCATTTTAAATAATCAGACTGGGGTTTCGGCGTTTTTAATATTTTGACGGAAAAGGGGAGAGCGGGATCAGCGAATTTTTAGTCATCCATATCTCGAAATTGGTTATGATTGTTCATTTTAAATAATCAGACTGGGGTTTCAGCGTTTTTAATATTTTGAAGGAAAAGGGGAGAGCGGGGTCAGCGAATGTTTAGTCATCCATATCTCGAAATTGGTTATGATTGTTCATTTTAAATAATCAGACTGGGGTTTCGGCGTTTTTAATATTTTGACGGAAAAGGGGAGAGCGGGGTCAGCGAATTTTTAGTCATCCATATCTCGAAATTGGTTATGATTGTTCATTTTAAATAATCAGACTGGGGTTTCAGCGTTTTTAATATTTTGAAGGAAAAAGGGAGAGCGGGGTCAGCGAATGTTTAGTCATCCATATCTCAAAATTGGTTATGATTGTTCATTTTAAATAATCAGACTGGGGTTTCAGCGTTTTTAATATTTTGAAGGAAAAGGGGAGAGCGGGGTCAGCGAATGTTTAGTCATCCATATCTCGAGATTGGTTATGATTGTTCATTTTAAATAATCAGACTGGGGTTTCAGCGTTTTTAATATTTTGAAGGAAAAGGGGAGAGCGGGGTCAGCGAATGTTTAGTCATCCATATCTCGAGATTGGTTATGATTTTTCATTTTAAATAATCAGACTGGGGTTTCAGCGTTTTTAATATTTTGAAGGAAAAGGGGAGAGCGGGGTCAGCGAATGTTTAGTCATCCATATCTCGAGATTGGTTATGATTGTTCATTTTAAATAATCAGACTGGGGTTTCAGCGTTTTTAATATTTTGAAGGAAAAGGGGAGAGCGGGGTCAGCGAATGTTTAGTCATCCATATCTCGAAATTGGTTATGATTGTTCATTTTAAATAATCAGACTGGGGTTTCGGCGTTTTTAATATTTTGACGGAAAAGGGGAGAGCGGGGTCAGCGAATTTTTAGTCATCCATATCTCGAAATTGGTTATGATTGTTCATTTTAAATAATCAGACTGGGGTTTCAGCGTCTTTAATATTTTGAAGGAAAAGGGGAGAGTGGGGTCAGCGAATGTTTAGTCATCCATATCTCGAAATTGGTTATGATTGTTCATTTTAAATAATCAGACTGGGGTTTCAGCGTTTTTAATATTTTGAAGGAAAAGGGGAGAGCGGGGTCAGCGAATGTTTAGTCATCCATATCTCAAAATTGGTTATGATTGTTCATTTTAAATAATCAGACTGGGGTTTCAGCGTTTTTAATATTTTGAAGGAAAGGGGGAGAGCGGGGTCAGCGAATGTTTAGTCATCCATATCTCGAGATTGGTTATGATTGTTCATTTTAAATAATCAGACTGGGGTTTCAGCGTTTTTAATATTTTGAAGGAAAAGGGGAGAGCGGGGTCAGCGAATGTTTAGTCATCCATATCTCGAGATTGGTTGTGATTATTCATTTTAAATAATTGGGGTATAAGCTGAGCTGAATATGGTAGGTACTACTTCAGTTTGATCCCATAAAAAATCATTTCGTAAATCAACACCCAAAAGGGGGAAACTAAAGGTAGAAAAGTACGGCAGAAAAATATGTTTGTACCCGATTGACTTGAAACTTAGTATGCACAGGGTAGGTGAGGGAGGAAGGGGAAGACGTAAGGTAGGGGGAAGTGGAAGGGGGAGGGGAAAGGGAAAGAGAAATGGAGGAAGAGAGGGGAGGAAAAGGGGTGGAGAAGGGGAGGGGGATTTGGGATTTTGGCTCTACTTATATACCTACCTACCAAAACACGCATTCACCGAATTAGGTACCGTGATAAAGTTTGTATGGCTCCAATAAAAATCGTGAAATAAAATTATTTTTATAAAAAAGCAAATACTGACTTAAAAAACCCTGGCGCACTAAAAAGTACTAAAAAGTCTTAAGTCACTTGCTCGGTTTTTTTTTATTTTGAAGTCTACGCGGACGAAGTCGCGGGCAAAAGCTAGTGGTTATTCTAAAAGGCATACTGTACATTGCTTCTTCTGTGTATTGATAGTTACAACAGCTTCATACACTGCCCAACGGAACTGGAAGGCGGGATTTTAATGGCTCAACATTGAAATACCGACGCACCAAGTACAAGAATTAAAACAACGGCAATTCTCTCCACAAAGTTGTCCGACTTTAAAATGCTTAAAAGCAAAGTTTGTAAGCCTGAACTCCGGGAACGAAACACTTAGTGAACGTTTTAATAGACATTGAATTTCCGACGATAATTATTTGAAATAGGTCTGTACAGTCAGCAACATTAATAAATAAATAAATAAATCCTGAGACGTTCTTTTAACACACGGCAACCTGATCCCAAACTAAGCAGAGCTTGTACTATGGAAACCAGATAACTGTTATTACTACATATACTACTTTTTGTTTGTAAATACATACTTAATATACATAATTACACCCAGACTCGGGACATGCAGACATGTTCATGCACACAAATGCATGGCCCGGGTAGGAATCGAACCTACGACTTGCAGCGTGATAGGCGGAATTTAAATCAACCACGCCAACGGGCCCGTCGAGTACATAAGTCGCTGAATATTCTTACTTTTTCAAATTGCTTGCATACTTCTATATCAAATTAATTATTTTCTTGATCTAAAGAAGATTGAAATATTTGCTGCCATTTGGTTTTGCGTCTGGATGCGGGCAGCGCAAGACCGGTCATTGTGGCGATCCTTGGGGAGGCCTTGTCCCGCAGTGGACGTCTTTCGGCTGAGATGATGATGATTTGGTTTTGACATTGTTCACCAAAGTTTGTCCAATAAAGAGTATTTATAGTAGACTTACGTTGCTGAGTGTACGTCGCTCGGAATATTATTTGAGGAATAGTTAATGGTTTGTTAAGATTTTATTGGGAAACCAGAATTTTGCGGGATTCTAGCAAGCAATGTTCTGTCTTTCTTTTAGGCCTGAAACCATAGATTAATTTTAGTTTCCGCGGCGCTCCAACTAGATGGAGCATGCGCACTAATAAAAGGCGGCAACTGATAATGCTCAAATTTTTGAGTACTACAGTACATCTGACAGCAACCATTGTATGAAACTGACAGGCCGCGTCGAAAATAAGTTGCCTCATTTCTGGAAACGATTTTTCTTAGTAGGGCGGTATCTAGTAAATCTATGCCTGAAACCATCTTTATAGTAGAACTAGCTTTTGCCCACGACTTCGTCCGCGTAGACTTCAAAATAAAAAAAACCGGGCAAGTGACTTAAGACTTTTTAGTGCGCCAGGGTTTTTTAAGTCAGTATTTGCTTTTTTATAAAAATAATTTTATTTCACGATTTTTATTGGAGCCATACAAACTTTATCACGGTACCTAATTCGGTGAATGCGTGTTTTGGTAGGTAGGTATATAAAGCCAAAATCCCAAATCCCCCTCACCTTCTCCACCCCATTTCCTCCCCTCTCTTCCTTCTGCTACCTCCCCCTCAATTTCCCTTTCCCTTTTCCTTCCCCCTTCCACTTCCCCCTACCTTACGTCTTCCCCTTCCTCCCTCACCTACCCTATGCATACTAAGTTTCAAGTCAATCGGGTACAAACATATTTTTCTGCCGAACTTTTCTACCTTTAGTTTCCCCCTTTTGGGTGTTTATTTACGAAATGATTTTTTATGGGATCAAACTGAAGTAGTACCTACCATATTCAGCTCAGCTTATACCCCAATTATTTAAAATGAATAATCATAACCAA